>BMAU01000388.1:0-29076 GCA_019973935.1 Trichonephila clavipes
GTCACCGAATCGTCGGAAAAGTGGCTGTCCAGCGTCAAAGCGTCGGTTTTTTAAAAATGATCTTTCAATTTTAAAAAAAGTTATAGGAATTTCGCAAAACGGAGACCAGATTTAGATTTCTGGTAAAATTTCGGGTTAAATGGGTCACTTTGGTAAGTTTCTAGGGTGGAAAATAAAGTTGTAGGCTTGGTCACCGAATCGTCGATAAGTTGGCTGTCCAGCTTCAAAGCGTCGGTTTTTTAAAGATGATCTTTCAATTTAAAAAAAAGTTACAGGAATTTCACAAAACGGAGACCAGATTTAGATTTCTGCTAAAATTTCGGGTTAAATGGGTCACTTTGGTAAGTTTCTAAGGCTGAAAAAAAGTTGATTGGCTTGGTCACCGAATCGTCGATAAGTTGGCTGTCCAGCATCAAAGCGTCGGTTTTTTAAAAGATGATCTTTCAATTTAAAAAAAAGTTACAGGAATTTCGACAAAACGGAGACCAGATTTAGATTTCTTTCGCAAATTGGAGACCAGATTTAGATTTCAGGTAAAATTTCGGGTTAAATAGGTCACTTTGGTAAGTTTCTAGGGTGGAAAAAAATAAAGTTATAGGCTTGGTGACCGAATCGTCGATAAGTTGGCTGTCCAGCTTCAAAGCGTCGGTTTTTTTAAAAATGATCTTTCAATTTAAAAAGTTACCGGAATTTCACAAAAACGGAGACCAGATTTAGATTTCTGCTAAAAATTTCGGGTTAAATGGGTCACTTTGGTAAGTTTCTAAATGGGCTAAAAAAGGTGATTGGCTTGGTCACCGAATCGTCGGTAAAGTGGCTGTCCAGCTTCAAAGCGTCGGTTTTTTTAAAGATGATCTTTCAATTTAAAAAAAAAGTTAGAGGAATTTCACAAAACGGAGACCAGATTTAGATTTCTGCTAAAATTTCGGGTTAAATGGTGTTGACGCCTGCGTAATGATGACTGCGAGTATGACGTATGCGTGAAGATGCCTGCGTGCGCACCTGCCAACCGGACTATATATGGTCGGAGAAGCTGAAAGATTGGAGTATTGCTGACGTGGGTAATAACTTGTTTACATCGAAACCCACAATAACTTCTGTTACCTTTTTGGTTTTATTAAAATTTTAGTCGGAAGGACTTGGTCCGTCAGATTATTAAAACTCGTGACACTCACGAACATTATTTGGTCCTGTCGGCCCATGAGTCACGAACTAAAGCGCGATGGATATTTTAAAATTAAACAAAGCTAATACTTCCTTAAAATGAAGTATTACTAGAATTGCAACCTTCATGGACAACGTGTCCGAACATGTTGACATCACTGAGCTGGAGGTCAAACTCAAGAAATTTGACCAACTCCAGAGGAAAGTTGAAGAATTGAAGGAGCTACTTTTGGATTAGAAACCGCAAACCCAACAGAAGCGGAATTCGAAGAAGATTTATACAAATGTGAAACACGTCTGGACGATTTGGAGGTAAGAGTTAAAAAATTGATTAACTCAATTAATGTATCATTGTCTGTGACTGCAGTTGAAAAAACAAATACGAAAATGGAACTTTTGCTCAAACAAAAATTCCACCTATAATACTTCCCACCTTTTCGGAAAATATGAACAATTTAGTAACTTTAAATCCCAATTTGACGATTTAATTACAACTAACGAACAACTGACTCAGTCACAGAAATTGTATTATTTGAATTCCTGTCTATCAAATGAAGTTAAATTTGCCTCCACTTTCGATACATTTTCTTCATTGTATGAAGCACTCGAATCCCGATATGATAACAAAAAAGATTGATTGTCGATATTCATGTGCAACACATATTAAATTTTAAGAAGATAGAACGTGAGAATCCGAAAGAAATTCGTGAAATGATTGATTGCATTAAAAAAAACTTACGGGCTCTAAAATTACTAAACTATGAGCAAAATAATATATTTAATGTATTTTTATTAAATATTATGCTAAAGAAATTGGATAATGAATCACGAAAAATTCGAACTGAGTTTAAAAGCAAAAAAGATGTTCCACATTTGATGAATTTATTGCATTTTAGAACAACGCGAAACCATTCTTTTATCCGTAGATAAAAATTGTATTGTCGAAACAAAAACGATATTAAGAAAATCTAACTTATCCTTTAAGACAAAAAACCAACCTTTTAATGAATGGATCTGTTGAAAACAAGAGTTGCATAGTTTGTAAGGATCAAACTTTACATCCGATATTTCGATGCAAAAGGTTTCTAGAATTGAACCCCGAAAAACGATTAGATTTAGTCCGTCTGCATAAGTTATGTGAACTGTGTTTGCGAAAAACCACAAAAGGATGCAATGTACTTCGACGTATGTGTGCCCATGTGGCAAAAACATTCTCGCTCCCTCTGTACTGCGGCAATAGATGACCGAAAAATGGGTTATTCCCTCTGCCGAACTTCCAGTACTAACTAACCCGGAGGACCGGGAATCGAATGTGGTGGATTCTTCCACACAGAACACAGTTTTGAGTAGCACTGCTTCTCAACATAGAAAGAACGTGTTAATATCGACTGGTAGCGTTTTCTTACGAAATAATGAAGGCCGAGAACTAAAATGTCCCGTCATTTTTGACTCAGCGTCTAACATTAATATATCCAGAAAAATGTGTGATTTTCTTGGTATTGCAATAGAAAAGATAAATTCCTCAGTTTCAGGACTCAATTCATTAAAACAAAACTTAAAGGGAAAAACTAATACTTTAATTTCTAATAAAAGTGGTACTTTTAGAGAAAACGTAGAATTTTTGTGACTGAAAAAATTACCGGGTTGACACCAAGTGTTACGTTAGATGTTTCGGAAATAAAAATTCCTGAATTTTTAGAATTATCAGATCCCTATTTTTACGAAGCTAAGGAAATTCACGCTTTTTACTGAATGCGGATATTTTCTTTAGAATAATTAAAGATAACGTATATAAAGTAAATAAAGAATTGTTGTTTAGGAAACTGAATTTGGATGGATTGCTGGAGGACGACTCAGGGAACCAATACTAATAACTTCTCATGTTACTTTCTTAAAGATAATGATTCGGTTGATGATACATTAAAGCTGTTTTTTGAGCTCGAATCCCTTGGCATAAAAGATGACCCTTGCTATCGGAAAGATGACCAAGCTATGAATATTTTTAAAGAAACTGTACAATATAATAATAATCGGTATGTGGTTGAATTACCTTTTCGTAAACATTGGAACGAATTGTCGAATAACATTTCTGTGGCAAAGCAACGTTTCCAGAGTTTATGGGGAAGGTTACGAAGAGATAAAACCCTTTACACTCAATACAAAGAAACGATTCAAGATTATTTGAATCAAGGAATCATAGAAAAGATCAATGATACTGAAATTAATGTACACAATCGTCACCGAATCGTCGGAAAAGTGGCTGTCCAGCGTCAAAGCGTCGGTTTTTTTTAAAATGATCTTTCAATTTAAAAAAAAAGTTACCGGAATTTCGCAAATTGGAGACCAGATTTAGATTTCAGGTAAAATTTCGGGTTAAATAGGTCACTTTGGTAAGTTTCTAGGGTGGAAAAAGAAAGTTATAGGCTTGGTGACCGAATCGTCGATAAGTTGGCTGTCCAGCTTCAAAGCGTCGGTTTTTTTTAAAAATGATCTTTCAATTTAAAAAAAAAGTTACCGGAATTTCACAAAACGGAGATTGATCCTTACAAACTATGCAACTCTTGTTTTCAACAGATCGATTCATTAAAAGGTTGGTTTTTTGTCTTAAAGGATGTTAGATTTTCTTAATATCGTTTTTGTTTCGACAATACAATTATTATCTACGGATAAAAGAATGGTTTCGCGTTGTTCTAAAAATGCAATAAATTCATCAAATGTGGGAACATCTTTTGCTTTTAAACTCAGTTCGAATTTTTTCGTGATTCATTATCCAATTTCTTTAGCATAATATTTAATAAAAATACATTAAATAAATTATTTTGCTCATAGTTTAGTAATTTTAGAGTCCGTAAGTTTTTAATGCAATCAATCATTTCACGAATTTCTTTCGGATTCTCACGTTCTATCTTCTTAAAATTTAATATGTGTTGCACATGAATATCGACAATCAATCTTTTGTTATATCGGGATTCGAGTGCTTCATACAATGAAGAAAATGTATCGAAAGTGGAGGCAAATTCCTTAACTTCATTTGATAGACAGGAATTCAAATAATACAATTTCTGTGACTGAGTCAGTTGTTCGTTAGTTGTAATTAAATCGTCAAATTGGGATTTAAAGTTACTAAATTGTTCATATTTTCCCGAAAAGGTGGGAAGTATTATAGGTGGAATTTTTGTTTGAGCAAAAGTTCCATTTTCGTATTTGTTTTTTTCAACTGCAGTCACAGACAATGATACATTAATTGAGTTAATCAATTTTTTAACTCTTACCTCCAAATCGTCCAGACGTGTTTCACATTTGTATATATCTTCTTCGAATTCCGCTTCTTCTGTTGGTTTTTGCGGTTTCTAATCCAAAAAGTAGCTCCTTCAATTCTTCAACTTTCCTCTGGAGTTGGTCAAATTTCTTGAGTTTGACCTCCAGCTCGGTGATGTCAACATTTTCGGACACGTTGTCCATGAAGGTTGCAATTCTAGTAATACTTCATTTTAAGGAAGTATTAGCTTTGTTTAATTTTAAAATATCCATCGCGCTTTAGTTCATGACTCATGGGCCGACAGGACCAAATAATGTTCGTGAGTGTCACGAGTTTTAATAATATGACGGACCAAGTCCTTCCGACTAAAATTTTAATAAAACCAAAAGGTAACAGGTTATTGTGGGTTTCGATGTAAACAAGTTATTACCCACGTCAGCAATACTCAATCTTTCAGCTTCTCCGACCATATATAGTCCGGTTGGCAGGTGCGCACGCAGGCATCTTCACGCATACGTCATACTCGCAGTCATCATTACGCAGGCGTCAACACCATTTAACCCGAAATTTTTAGCAGAAATCTAAATCTGGTCTCCGTTTTGTGAAATTCCTGTAACTTTTTTTTTTTTAAATTGAAAGATCATCTTTTAAAAAACCGACGCTTTGAAGCTGGACAGCCACTTTACCGACGATTCGGTGACCAAGCCAATCACTTTTCTTAGCCTTAGAAACTTACCAAAGTGACCCATTTAACCCGAAATTTTTAGCAGAAATCTAAATCTGGTCTCCGTTTTGTGAAATTCCGGTAACTTTTTTAAATTGAAAGATCATTTTTAAAAATACCGACGCTTTGAAGTTGGACAGCCAACTTATCGACGATTCGGTGACCAAGCCTATAACTTTTTTTTTTCCACCCTAGAAACTTACCAAAGTGACCCATTTAACCCGAAATTTTACCAGAAATCTAAATCTGGTCTCCGGTTTTGCGAAATTCCGGTATTTTTTTTTTAAAATTGAAAGATCATTTTTAAAAAAAAACCGACGCTTTGACGCATTTTCTTCATCAAATTTGTCAAATTGCACAGTTATTTTTATGACTATGAGAATCGTCTCTAATTTGCAGCGCTCGAATCAAATCTTGATTCTGCCGGATCTAAGTCTGCAATTTGCTGTTCCATGGTTCCTTCCGATTAAAGAGAGAGAAAAAATTTCCTTTACCTTGAGCAGTTTTCAGGCTATGCCTTATCCAAAAGAATCTCCAATATATCCCATCCTCGTCGCCAACTGTTGTGTTGTGTGAGTTCAAACAATAATTAGATGCACATTTGAACGACTTCCTCCTTTAAATATTATTTTAATATATCTCTACTTCACTGTACAACACATTACTAATTACAGATACAATTTCATAGTTGCGTGTTATTTATATACAATCCTCCACTCAGTCACAGTTAAATATACCACATCACTGGTTACAGTTAAATATACCACAGACAGCCAACTTACCGACCGATTTTTTAACACTGCGTGTCATTCAAACGGGAAGTTCTTCCCGAACCAGATGACTATTAAAACTTTACTCTGTGATTATCAGATCTCGAATTATTGCACTTAGACAATGCGTTTTTTTTTTAAATTTATAAGAAAAACACCCCAAAAAAAAGTAAAAAATTTTTAACTATTGTAGGAACCCTTTTTAAACGCTCTTCTTTCAAATGGACTTGATTGTAACGCATTTCTGATTTCCGTGATTTTGGGTCGTTTTTTTGTCCTCCTCCAATTCTTACCAAACTTAGTTTTTCTTGTGTAGAATTCAACGTCCCTTTTATTTCAATAATCATGCATTTGGGTCATTTTTTTCTTTCCCCAATTCTTACCAAATGGGTCACTTTGGTAAGTTTTTCTAAGGCTAAAAAAAAAGTGATTGGCTTGGTCACCGAATCGTCGGTAAAGTGGCTGTCCAGCGTCAAAGCTTCGGTTTTTTTAAATATGATCTTTCAATTTAATAAAAAAAAGTTACCAGAATTTCGCAAATCGGGGACCAGATTAAGATTTCTGGTAAAATTTCGAGTTAAATGGGTCACTTTGGTAAGTTTCTAGGGTGAAAAAAAAAGTTATTGGCTTGGTCACCGAATTGTCAATAAGTTGGCTCAGCTTCAAAGAATCGGGATTTTTAAAGATGATCTTTCAATTTAAAAAAAAAAGCTAAGAAAATTCGCAAAACGGAGACCAGATTTAGATTTCTGGTAAAATTTCAGGTTAAATGGGTCACTTTGGTAAGTTTCTAAGGTTAAAAAAAAAAGTGATTGGCTAGGTCACCGAATCGTCGGTAAATTAACTGTCCAGCGTCAAATCGTCGGTTTTTTTAAAGATGATCTTTCAATTTAAAAATAAATTTACAGGAATTTCGCAAAACGGAGACCAGATTTAAATTTCTGGTAAAATTTCGGGTTAAATGGGTCACTTTGGTAAGTTTCTAAGGCTAAGAAAAAAGTTATTGGCTTGGTCACCGAATCGTCGGTAAAGTGGCTGTCCAGCGGCAAAGCGTCTGTTTTTTTAAAGATGAACTTTCAATTTAATAAAAAAGTTAGCGGAATTTCGCAAATCGGAGACCAGATTAAGATTTCTGGTAAAATTTCGAGTTAAATGGGTCACTTTGGTAAGTTTCTAGGGTGAAAAAAAAAGTTATTGGCTTGGTCACCGAATTGTCGATAAGTTGGCTCAGCTTCAAAGAATCTGGTTTTTTAAAGATGATCTTTCAATTTAAAAAAAAAGTTAAGGAAATTCGCAAAACGGAGACCAGATTTAGATTTCTGGTAAAATTTTAGGTTAAATGGGTCACTTTGGTAAGTTTCTAAGGCTAAAAAAAAAAGTGATTGGCTTGGTCACCGAATCGTCGATATGTTGGCTGTCCAGCTTAAAAGCGTCGGTTTTTTTTAAATATGATCTTTCAATTTAAAAATAAATTTACAGGAATTTCGCAAATCGGGGACCAGATTAAGATTTCTGGTAAAATTTCGAGTTAAATGGGTCACTTTGGTAAGTTTCTAAGGTTGAAAAAAAAAAAGTTATTGGCTTGGCTTCAAAGCGTCGGGATTTTTAAAGATGATCTTTCAATTTAAAAAAAATTTAAGGAATTTCGCAAAACCGAGACCAGATTTAGATTTCTGGTAAAATTTCGAGTTAAATGGGTCAAAACAGATGAAAAAAAAGTGGGTCATTTAGTTGGCTCATCGGGTTTTTTTCAGTTACAGGAATTTCGCAAAAGATTTTTTCTTAAAACGTGTTAAATAGTTATTTCTTTTAATAACTTCGGCGGATGTGTTTTTTAACAGTAATTTTCAACAAAATTTTGGTTTTAACAGTATCAACAAAATTTTAGAAGCAAAATGCTCAGAAACGTTGAGGCTTTAACATATATTTTTTTCAAAAAATAGAAAAAATTAAATTTAAGAGTCCTATGAGGCCTTAAATGGGTCACTTTGGTAAGTTTTTCTAAGGCTAAAAAAAAAGTGATTGGCTTGGTCACCGAATCGTCGGTAAAGTGGCTGTCCAGCGTCAAAGCGTCGGTTTTTTTAAATATGATCTTTCAATTTAATAAAAAAGTTACCAGAATTTCGCAAATTGGAGACCAGATTAAGATTTCTGGTAAAATTTCGAGTTAAATGGGTCACTTTGGTAAGTTTCTAGGGTGAAAAAAAAAAGTTATGGGCTTGGTCACCGAATCGTCGATAAGTTGGCTCAGCTTAAAAGCGTCGCTTTTTTTTAAATATGATCTTTCAATTTAAAAATAAATTTACAGGAATTTCGCAAATCGGAGACCAGATTAAGATTTCTGGTAAAATTTCGAGTTAAATGGGTCACTTTGGTAAGTTTCTAGGGTGAAAAAAAAAAAAGTTATTGGCTTGGTCACCGAATCGTCGATAAGCTGGCTCAGCTTCAAAGCGTCCGGTTTTTTAAAGATGATCTTTCAATTTAAAAAAAGAGTTACCGGAATTTCGCAAAACGGAGACCAGATTTAGATTTCTGGTAAAATTTCAGGTTAAATGGGTCACTTTGGTAAGTTTCTAAGGTTAAAAAAAAAAAGTGATTGGCTTGGTCACCGAATCGTCGTAAATTGGCTGTCCAGCGTCAAATCGTCGGTTTTTTAAAGATGATCTTTCAATTTAAAAATAAATTTACAGGAATTTCGCAAAACGGAGACCAGATTTAGATTTCTGGTAAAATTTCGGGTTAAATGGGTCACTTTGGTAAGTTTCTAAGGTTAAAAAAAAAAGTTATTGGCTTGGTCACCGAATCGTCGGTAAAGTGGCTGTCCAGCGCAAAGCGTCGTTTTTTTAAAGATGATCTTTCAATTTAATAAAAAAGTTAGCGGAATTTCGCAAATCGGAGACCAGATTAAGATTTCTGGTAAAATTTCGAGTTAAATGGGTCACTTTGGTAAGTTTCTAGGGTGAAAAAAAAAAAAGTTATTGGCTTGGTCACCGAATCGTCGATAAGTTGGCTCAGCTTCAAAGCGTCGGTTTTTTAAAGATGATCTTTCAATTTAAAAAAAAGTTACCGGAATTTCGCAAAACGGAGACCAGATTTAGATTTCTGGTAAAATTTAGGTTAAATGGGTCACTTTGGTAAGTTTCTAAGGCTAAAAAAGTGATTGGCTTGGTCACCGAATCGTCGATATGTTGGCTGTCCAGCTTAAAAGCGTCGGTTTTTTAAATATGATCTTTCAATTTAAAAATAAATTTACAGGAATTTCGCAAATCGGGGACCAGATTAAGATTTCTGGTAAAATTTCGAGTTAAATGGGTCACTTTGGTAAGTTTCTAGGGTTAAAAAAAAAGTTATTGGCTTGGTCACCGAATCGTCAATAAGTTGGCTCAGCTTCAAAGAATCGGGTTTTTTAAAGATGATCTTTCAATTTAAAAAAAAAAAATTTAAAGAAAATTCGCAAAACGGAGACCAGATTTAGATTTCTGGTAAAATTTCAGGTTAAATGGGTCTTTTTGGTAAGTTTCTAATGCTAAAAAAAAAGTGATTGGCTTGGTCACCGAATCGTCGGTAAAGTGGCTTTTCAGCGTCAAAGCGTCGGTTTTTTTTAAATATGATTTTTCAATTTAATAAAAAAGTTACCGGAATTTCGCAAAACGGAGACCAGATTTAGATTTCTGGTAAAATTTCAGGTTAAATGGGTCACTTTGGTAAGTTTCTAAGCCTAAATAAAAGTGATTGGCTTGGTCACCGAATCGTCGATAAGTTGGCTGTCCAGCTTAAAAGCGTCGGTTTTTTTAAATATGATCTTTCAATTTAAAAATAAATTTACAGGAATTTCGCAAATCGGAGACCAGATTAAGATTTTTGGTAAAATTTCGAGTTAAATGGGTCACTTTGGTAAGTTTCTAGGGTGAAAAAAAAAAGTTATTGGCTTGGTCACCGAATCGTCGATAAGCTGGCTCAGCTTCAAAGCGTCCGGTTTTTTAAAGATGATCTTTCAATTTAAAAAAAGAGTTACCGGAATTTCGCAAAACGGAGACCAGATTTAGATTTCTGGTAAAATTTCGGGTTAAATCGGTCACTTTGGTGAGTTTCTAAGGTTCAATTTAAAAAAAAAAAAAGTGATTGGCTTGGTCACCGAATCAGACTATTGAAATAAAAAGAGAAGAATTTCAAAGAAACGGTCATGAATAACTTTTGAACGAATAGGAATTTCAACAAGCGCGAAACATATTCGTGATCAGCGTTGAATTCTACACAAGAAAAACAATGTTTGAAAATAATTGGAAAACAAAAAAACGACCCAAAATCACGGAAATCAGAAATGCGTTACAATTAAGCCCGTTTGAAAGAAGAGTATTTAGAAAGGGATCATACAATAGTTAAAATTTTTTTACTTTGTTTTTAGGTGTTTTTCTTATGATTTTCATACAAACGCATTATCTAAGTGCAATAATTCGAGATCTAATAATCACAGAGTAAAGTTTTTATAGTCATCGGATTTGGGAACATTTCCCCGTTCGAATGACACGCAGTGTTTAAAAATCGGTCGGTATGTTGGCTGTCCAGCGTCATAGCGTCGGTTTTTTTAAAGATGATCTTTCAATTTAAGGGGTCATAGGACCCTTAACAGATATCCATGCTCTCGAAGAAAACATCCTTCTTCAAACCAATGTAACTTAGCAATAAAACAAAACAATATTTTGAAATTTTTACCACATGATAATCATATATATTTACATTATTTCTCAAATTTTTTGAAAATTTGAGAAAAAATTAAAAAAGGTATTAAGAAATAAAATTTGGTCAATTTTTCAAAAATATGAAAATTAGCATTTTACACCGCGCAGAAATCTGAAGAACAAAATTGATCAAAATTCACAAAATTAATTTTATATGATATAAAAATGTTCCTTTTTGAACTTATACACACTTTTAAAGCATTTAGAGAACAAAAAAATTTTTAAAATACAATTATGAAGAAAATTTTAAAATTTTATGAAAAAATTCAATTAAAACACAAATAAAAAATATTATATATAAATTTGTTTAAAATTTTTTGTATAAGTTATAAAAAGCCTTATTTTGAACATGTGTATGAAGTTTCATATTGACATGATAAATAGTTTTTGAAAAATTCTGCGCGGAAGGCAAAATGTTTCATTTTGAGAAAAATGAAGTTAAAGATAAAAAATAACAAAAAAGAAAATTAAACATACCAGTATGCTTTAAAAAGTCCCAGCAGCATAAATATTGCCCTCTGCAAGCTTGCATTGCTCAATTTGTTTGAGTATTTTAAGTTTTTTAGCTTTACGAGCTTCAAAGGAGGTTTTAGAAACTTGTCTCTTAGCCGTTGACTTGCGCACTTTGTCAATATTTACACAATTCAAAACATTTGTTTTATTTATTTTTAAATTCAAAGCACGCATCAGATCAATTCTGTTCTTACTTCCATCATTGTATTCACATGCAGCTATAAATGCAGCTATTTTTGTGACATTAATTCCTGATCCAATTAATTTCGGGCTATACTTCCAAATCAGTGAATTCAATGACTCATTAGCATTTTGAGTTTTCCCCAATAAACACCTTCTTAACAATTTCAAGTGTGATAAATCTTTAAAAACAGGTTTAATCACTTCAGAAACTGCTTTTGGTAAGGTGTTCTTGTGAGAAAATTCATTCACTGTATTGTTGTGAACCGAAACATTGTACTTACACCAGCTATTTTTGCCTTTTGGGCAAAACCAATGTTTCGGCTCATCATCTGTGCTGGATGTATGAGCCCACACAGCCCAGACAGCTTGCCTCATCTCATTCACATTATGGGAGTTGGCACGAATAGCATTGCCATAAAAAGTCGTCAATTTGCTTATAATAGCATCGGTTAGGCGACCTTTCCCACCAATTGTTTTCCCATCGGAAAGCTTCTTTTCCCCCCCATAAAGCTTTCAACTTCCGCAAGCGGCTACCCATTCGCTTTTGGACAGGGCCCACACACTCTATTTTTTCAATGGGAACACTATCCCCATATGGTTTTTTTTCAGCAATAGACAAAAATGTCTTTGAGTCACCATCACCTATGTATCGCTGATACTTTAATCCATGTTTTTGTTCTGATCGGAAAAAAATTTTCTGCATTCCGCAAACTTCCATTCCTCCAGCAGATCCGCTATGATTTTTTCTGCAGAAAATTTGATGTTTAGCTAAAAAAGCACTATATTTTGGTCCAAACTTTGGCCCTTTATAGGAGTCACATCCTTTGCAATAAGAGGACATGACTTCCATGTCGAGAACTTTCCCGCAGTCAGCTCCAATCAATGCACAGACTCCAATAAGAGAAGTATGCCCACGGGTCTTCCAGGTCCCATCACCGCTAACTACAACAGAATTTACGGTGCCACATCAATAATTTTTTCCTCAGCAGCAGCTTTCTTCATCGATGCATTTGCAAGCGCTTCACTTATATCAGCTATCTTTGCATTTATTCTGTCGTAAGCTTTCTGAGACACTGGATTTGGCAAACACATAAGAGAACAAAATGTCTCGAGCGAAGACAATCCTTGGCCTATATAGCGCATGGCCAAAACAGACCGTCTGTTGATTTCAGGTATATTTTTTTATACCAATCAATTCACAGGAATTAAGTTTTTTTTTCAATGCTACATTTTCTGCATGTGAACTGAAATGTGGAAAATAATCCTACAGTGGATTTTTCACTCATTTTTATTTTGCCATAACACACAGAGCAACAAAGTAACTTTTCAATTTGGGAAAATAATAAACTAATGTCTATTAGTCTATAACCTTGAAACTCGGCAGAAACTACATTTTCGTAAGCTTTTGAAATCTTGTGTGCACTTGGCAATTTTTTCACAGATGAACTTTTGTTTGGCGAAACATTTTCAAAAGAAATAATACCTTTTTCAGACAGAGATTTCTTCCGATACATGTTACCTTGAAATCTTTTCTTCTTTGGTCTCTTTCCGGATGAAGTTTTTTTCAATGGAACATCCATGTTCAAAAGTTTTCAATAACAAATGAAAAAGTTTGCTAATCCAAAATCGAAATGTAAACAAACAATCCCGCTTAGATTAAACGAAGTCAAAAGTTGAGTTGTAGTTATGCTACTCCCGAAATCAATCTGATATTAGGTGGGGCTCTTTTAATAAAACTAATCGGCGAAATATTAAAATGTTTGGAATGTGTTCTGACAGATGTCAAAAGTGGGCGTAGCAGATGCAAGTTTTTGCTTACGTGTTACTAGTTATTTCTCAATAACTTCGGAAGTTTTAACAGTATCAACAAAATTTTGGAAGCAAAATGCTCAGAAACGTTGAGGCTTTAACATATATTTTTTTCAAAAAATCGAAAAAATTAAATTTAAGAGTCCTATGAGGCCTTAAATGGGTCACTTTGGAAAGTTTTTCTAAGGCTAAAAAAAAAGTGATTGGCTTGGTCACCGAACCGTCGGTAAAGTGGCTGTCCAGCGTCAAAGCATCGGTTTTTTTTAAATATGACCTTTCAATTTAGTTTGAAAGAAGAGCATTTAAAAAGGAATCATACAATAGTTAAAAATTTTTTACTTTGTTTTTAGGTGTTTTTCTTATGATTTTCATACAAACGCATTATCTAAAAGCAATAATTCGAGATCTAATAATCACAGAGTAAAGTTTTTATAGTCATCGGGTTTGCGAACAACTCCCCGTTCGAATGACATGCAGAGTTTAAAAATCGGTCGGTATGTTGGCTGTCCAGCGTCATAGCGTCGGTTTTTTAAAGATGATCTTTCAATTTAAGGGGTCATAGGACCCTTAACAGATATCCATGCACTCGAGGAAAACATCCTTCGTCAAACCAATGTAACTTAGCAATAAAACAAAACAATATTTTGAAATTTTTACCACATGATAATCATATATATTTACATTATTTCTCAAATTTTTTGAAAATTTGAGAAAAAATTAAAAAAGTTATTAAGAAATAAAATTTGGTCAATTTTTCAAAAATATGAAAAGTAGCATTTTACACTGCGCAGAAATCTGAAGAACAAAATTGATCAAAATTCACAAAATTAATTTTATTTGATATAAAAATGTTCTTTTTTGAACTTATACACACTTTTAAAGCATTTAGAGAACAAAAAAAGTTTTAAAATACAATTATGAAGAAAATTTTAAAATTTTATGAAAAAATTCAATTAAAACACAAATAAAAAATATTATATATAAATTTGTTTAAAATTTTTTGTATAAGTTATAAAAAGCCTTATTTTGAACATGTGTATGAAGTTTCATATTGACATGATAAATAGTTTTTGAAAAATTCTGCGCGGAAGGCAAAATGTTTCATTTTGAGAAAAATGAAGTTAAAGATAAAAAATAACAAAAAAGAAAATTAAACATACCAGTATGCTTTAAAAAGTCCCAGCAGCATAAATATTGCCCTCTGCAAGCTTGCATTGCTCAATTTGTTTGAGTATTTTAAGTTTTTTAGCTTTACGAGCTTCAAAGGAGGTTTTAGAAACTTGTCTCTTAGCCGTTGACTTGCGCACTTTGTCAATATTTACACAATTCAAAACATTTGTTTTATTTATTTTTAAATTCAAAGCACGCATCAGATCAATTCTGTTCTTACTTCCATCATTGTATTCACATGCAGCTATAAATGCAGCTATTTTTGTGACATTAATTCCTGATCCAATTAATTTCGGGCTATACTTCCAAATCAGTGAATTCAATGACTCATTAGCATTTTGAGTTTTCCCCCTAAACACCTTCTTAACAATTTCAAGTGTGATAAATCTTTAAAAACAGGTTTAATCACTTCAGAAACTGCTTTTGGTAAGGTGTTCTTGTGAGAAAATTCATTCACTGTATTGTTGTGAACCGAAACATTGTACTTACACCAGCTATTTTTGCCTTTTGGGCAAAACCAATGTTTCGGCTCATCATCTGTGCTGGATGTATGAGCCCACACAGCCCAGACAGCTTGCCTCATCTCATTCACATTATGGGAGTTGGCACGAATAGCATTGCCATAAAAAGTCGTCAATTTGCTTATAATAGCATCGGTTAGGCGACCTTTCCCACCAATTGTTTTCCCATCGGAAAGCTTCTTTTTCCCCCATAAAGCTTTCAACTTCCGCAAGCGGCTACCCATTCGCTTTTGGACATGGCCCACACACTCTATTTTTTCAATGGGAACACTATCCCCATATGGTTTTTTTCAGCAATAGACAAAAATGTCTTTGAGTCACCATCACCTATGTATCGCTGATACTTTAATCCATGTTTTTGTTCTGATCGGAAAAAATTTTCTGCATTCCGCAAACTTCCATTCCTCCAGCAGATCCGCTATGATTTTTTCTGCAGAAAATTTGATGTTTAGCCAAAAAAGCACTATATTTTGGTCCAAACTTTGGCCCTTTATAGGAGTCACATCCTTTGCAATAAGAGGACATGACTTCCATGTCGAGAACTTTCCCGCAGTCAGCTCCAATCAATGCACAGACTCCAATAAGAGAAGTATGCCCACGGGTCTTCCAGGTCCCATCACCGCTAACTACAACAGAATTTACGGTGCCACATCAATAATTTTTTCCTCAGCAGCAGCTTTCTTCATCGATGCATTTGCAAGCGCTTCACTTATATCAGCTATCTTTGCATTTATTCTGTCGTAAGCTTTCTGAGACACTGGATTTGGCAAACACATAAGAGAACAAAATGTCTCGAGCGAAGACAATCCTTGGCCTATATAGCGCATGGCCAAAACAGACCGTCTGTTGATTTCAGGTATATTTTTTTATACCAATCAATTCACAGGAATTAAGTTTTTTTTTTTCAATGCTACATTTTCTGCATGTGAACTGAAATGTGGAAAATAATCCTACAGTGGATTTTTCACTCATTTTTATTTTGCCATAACACACAGAGCAACAAAGTAACTTTTCAATTTGGGAAAATAATAAACTAATGTCTATTAGTCTATAACCTTGAAACTCGGCAGAAACTACATTTTCGTAAGCTTTTGAAATCTTGTGTGCACTTGGCAATTTTTTCACAGATGAACTTTTGTTTGGCGAAACATTTTCAAAAGAAATAATACCTTTTTCAGACAGAGATTTCTTCCGATACATGTTACCTTGAAATCTTTTCTTCTTTGGTCTCTTTCCGGATGAAGTTTTTTTCAATGGAACATCCATGTTCAAAAGTTTTCAATAACAAATGAAAAAGTTTGCTAATCCAAAATCGAAATGTAAACAAACAATCCCGCTTAGATTAAACGAAGTCAAAAGTTGAGTTGTAGTTATGCTACTCCCGAAATCAATCTGATATTAGGTGGGGCTCTTTTAATAAAACTAATCGGCGAAATATTAAAATGTTTGGAATGTGTTCTGACAGATGTCAAAAGTGGGCGTAGCAGATGCAAGTTTTTGCTTACGTGTTACTAGTTATTTCTCAATAACTTCGGAAGTTTTAACAGTATCAACAAAATTTTGGAAGCAAAATGCTCAGAAACGTTGAGGCTTTAACATATATTTTGGCAAAAAAAAATATGAAAAAATTAAATTTAAGAGTTATGCAAAGGCCTCGAAATTTAATTTCACTTTGGTAAAGTTTTTCTAAGGCGGGAAGTTTTAAAAAAAAGTGATTGGCTTGGTCACCGAATCGTCGGTAAAGTGGCTGTCCAGCGTCAAAGCGTCGGTTTTTTTAAATATGATCTTTCAATTTAAAAAAAAGTTACCAGAATTTCGCAAAATTGGAGACCAGATTAAGATTTCTGGTAAAATTTCGGTTAAAGTTAAATGGGTCACTTTGGTAAGTTTCTCAAAGGTTTTTTTAAAAAAAAAAAGTTATGGGCTTGGTCACCGAATCGTCGATAAGTTGGCTCAGCTTAAAAGCGTCGCTTTTTTTTAAATATGATCTTTCAATTTAAAAATAAATTTACAGGAATTTCGCAAATCGGAGACCAGATTTAGATTTCTGGTAAAATTTCGGTTAAATGGGTCACTTTGGTAAGTTTCTAAGGTGAAAAAAAAAAGTGTTATTGGCTTGGTCACCGAATCGTCGATAAAGTTTCAGCTTCAAAGCGTCGGTTTTTTAAAGATGATCTTTCAATTTAAAAAAAATAAATTTACCGGAATTTCGCAAAACGGAGACCAGATTTAGATTTCTGGTAAAATTTCAGGTTAAATGGGTCACTTTGGTAAGTTTCTAAGGTAAAAAAAAAAAAAAAAAGTGATTGGCTTGGTCACCGAATCGTCGGTAAATTGGCTGTCCAGCGTCAAAGCGTCGGTTTTTTAAAGATGATCTTTCAATTTAAAAAAAAAATAAATTTACAGGAATTTCGCAAAACGGAGACCAGATTTAGATTTCTGGTAAAATTTCGGGTTAAATGGGTCACTTTGGTAAGTTTCTAAGGTTAAAAAAAAAAAGTTATTGGCTTGGTCACCGAATCGTCGGTAAAGTTTTGGCTGTCCAGCTTCAAAGCGTCGGTTTTTTAAAGATGATCTTTCAATTTAAAAAAAAAGTTAGCGGAATTTCGCAAAACGGAGACCAGATTTAGATTTCTGGTAAAATTTCGAGTTAAATGGGTCACTTTGGTAAGTTTCTAGGGTGAAAAAAAAAAAGTTATTGGCTTGGTCACCGAATCGTCGATAAGATGGCTCAGCTTCAAAAAGCGTCGGTTTTTTAAAGATGATCTTTCAATTTAAAAAAAAAAGTTACCGGAATTTCGCAAAACGGAGACCAGATTTAGATTTCTGGTAAAATTTCGGGTTAAATGGGTCACTTTGGTAAGTTTCTAAGGTTAAAAAAAAAAGTGATTGGCTTGGTCACCGAATCGTCGATAAGTTGGCTGTCCAGCTTCAAAAAGCGTCGGTTTTTTTAAATATGATCTTTCAATTTAAAAAAAAATTTACAGGAATTTCGCAAAACGGAGACCAGATTTAGATTTCTGGTAAAATTGGTTAAATGGGTCACTTTGGTAAGTTTCTAAGGTTAAAAAAAAAAAAAAAGTTATTGGCTTGGTCACCGAATCGTCGTCGATAAGTTGGCTCAGCTTCAAAGAATCGGGTTTTTTAAAGATGATCTTTCAATTTAAAAAAAAGTTACTAAGGAATTTCGCAAAACGGAGACCAGATTTAGATTTCTGGTAAAATTTCAGATTAAATGGGTCACTTTGGTAAGTTTCTAAGGTTAAAAAAAAAAAGTTATTGGCTTGGTCACCGAATCGTCGATAAGTTGGCTTTTCAGCTTCAAAGCGTCGGTTTTTTTAAATATGATCTTTCAATTTAAAAAAAAGTTACCGGAAATTCGCAAAACGGAGACCAGATTTAGATTTCTGGTAAAATTTCAGGTTAAATGGGTCACTTTGGTAAGTTTCTAAGGTTAAAAAAAAAAGTGATTGGCTTGGTCACCGAATCGTCGATAAGTTGGCTGTCCAGCTTCAAAGCGTCGGTTTTTTTAAATATGATTTCAATTTAAAAATAAATTTACAGGAATTTCGCAAATCGGAGACCAGATTAAGATTTTGGTAAAATTTCTGGTTAAATGGGTCACTTTGGTAAGTTTCTAGGGTGAAAAAAAAAAAGTTATTGGCTTGGTCACCGAATCGTCGATAAGTTGGCTCAGCTTCAAAAAGTCGGTTTTTTTAAAGATGAACTTTCAATTTAAAAAAAGAGTTACCGGAATTTCGCAAAACGGAGACCAGATTTAGATTTCTGGTAAAATTTCGGGTTAAATGGGTCACTTTGGTAAGTTTCTAAGGTTAAAAAAAAAAGTGATTGGCTTGGTCACCGAATCAGACTATTGAAATAAAAAGGGAAGAATTTCAAAGAAACGGTCATGAATAACTTTTGAACGAATAGGAATTTCAACAAGCGCCAAACATATTCGTGATCAGCGTTGAATTCTACACAAGAAAAACAATGTTTGAAAATAATTGGAAAAGAACAAAAAAACGACCCAAAATCACGGAAATCAGAAATGCGTTACAATTAAGCCCGTTTGAAAGAAGAGCATTTAAAAAGGGATCATACAATAGTTAAAATTTTTTTACTTTGTTTTTAGGTGTTTTTCTTATGATTTTCATACAAACGCATTATCTAAGTGCAATAATTCGAGATCTAATAATCACAGAGTAAAGTTTTTATAGTCATCGGGTTTGGGAACAACTCCCCGTTCGAATGACACGCAGTGTTTAAAATGCGGTCGGTATGTTGGCTGTCCAGCGTCATAGCGTCGGTTTTTTTAAAGATGATCTTTCAATTTAAGGGGTCATAGGACCCTTAACAGATATCCATGCACTCGAAGAAAACATCCTTCTTCAAACCAATGTAACTTAGCAATAAAACAAAACAATATTTTGAAATTTTTACCACATGATAATCATATATATTTACATTATTTCTCAATTTTTTTGAAAATTTGAGAAAAAATTAAAAAAGGTATTAAGAAATAAATTTTTGGTCAATTTTTCAAAAATATGAAAATTAGCATTTTACACCGCGCAGAAATCTGAAGAACAGAATTGATCAAAATTCACAAAATTAATTTTATTTGATATATAAAAATGTTCCTTTTTGAACTTATACACACTTTTAAAGCATTTAGAGAAAAAAAAAAATTTTTAAAATACAATTATGAAGAAAATTTTAAAATTTTATGAAAAAATTCAATTAAAACACAAATAAAAAATATTATATATAAATTTGTTTAAAATTTTTTGTATAAGTTATAAAAAGCCTTATTTTGAACATGTGTATGAAGTTTCATATTGACATGATAAATAGTTTTTGAAAAATTCTGCGCGGAAGGCAAAATGTTTCATTTTGAGAAAAATGAAGTTAAAGATAAAAAATAAAAAAAAGAAAATTAAACATACCAGTATGCTTTAAAAAGTCCCAGCAGCATAAATATTGCCCTCTGCAAGCTTGCATTGCTCAATTTGTTTGAGTATTTTAAGTTTTTTAGCTTTACGAGCTTCAAAGGAGGTTTTAGAAACTTGTCTCTTAGCCGTTGACTTGCGCACTTTGTCAATATTTACACAATTCAAAACATTTGTTTTATTTATTTTTAAATTCAAAGCACGCATCAGATCAATTCTGTTCTTACTTCCATCATTGTATTCACATGCAGCTATAAATGCAGCTATTTTTGTGACATTAATTCCTGATCCAATTAATTTCGGGCTATACTTCCAAATCAGTGAATTCAATGACTCATTAGCATTTTGAGTTTTCCCCCTAAACACCTTCTTAACAATTTCAAGTGTGATAAATCTTTAAAAACAGGTTTAATCACTTCAGAAACTGCTTTTGGTAAGGTGTTCTTGTGAGAAAATTCATTCACTGTATTGTTGTGAACCGAAACATTGTACTTACACCAGCTATTTTTGCCTTTTGGGCAAAACCAATGTTTCGGCTCATCATCTGTGCTGGATGTATGAGCCCACACAGCCCAGACAGCTTGCCTCATCTCATTCACATTATGGGAGTTGGCACGAATAGCATTGCCATAAAAAGTCGTCAATTTGCTTATAATAGCATCGGTTAGGCGACCTTTCCCACCAATTGTTTTCCCATCGGAAAGCTTCTTTTCCCCCATAAAGCTTTCAACTTCCGCAAGCGGCTACCCATTCGCTTTTGGACATGGCCCACACACTCTATTTTTTCAATGGGAACACTATCCCCATATGGTTTTTTTTCAGCAATAGACAAAAATGTCTTTGAGTCACCATCACCTATGTATCGCTGATACTTTAATCCATGTTTTTGTTCTGATCGGAAAAAAATTTTCTGCATTCCGCAAACTTCCATTCCTCCAGCAGATCCGCTATGATTTTTTCTGCAGAAAATTTGATGTTTAGCCAAAAAAGCACTATATTTTGGTCCAAACTTTGGCCCTTTATAGGAGTCACATCCTTTGCAATAAGAGGACATGACTTCCATGTCGAGAACTTTCCCGCAGTCAGCTCCAATCAATGCACAGACTCCAATAAGAGAAGTATGCCCACGGGTCTTCCAGGTCCCATCACCGCTAACTACAACAGAATTTACGGTGCCACATCAATAATTTTTTCCTCAGCAGCAGCTTTCTTCATCGATGCATTTGCAAGCGCTTCACTTATATCAGCTATCTTTGCATTTATTCTGTCGTAAGCTTTCTGAGACACTGGATTTGGCAAACACATAAGAGAACAAAATGTCTCGAGCGAAGACAATCCTTGGCCTATATAGCGCATGGCCAAAACAGACCGTCTGTTGATTTCAGGTATATTTTTTTATACCAATCAATTCACAGGAATTAAGTTTTTTTTCAATGCTACATTTTCTGCATGTGAACTGAAATGTGGAAAATAATCCTACAGTGGATTTTTCACTCATTTTTATTTTGCCATAACACACAGAGCAACAAAGTAACTTTTCAATTTGGGAAAATAATAAACTAATGTCTATTAGTCTATAACCTTGAAACTCGGCAGAAACTACATTTTCGTAAGCTTTTGAAATCTTGTGTGCACTTGGCAATTTTTTCACAGATGAACTTTTGTTTGGCGAAACATTTTCAAAAGAAATAATACCTTTTTCAGACAGAGATTTCTTCCGATACATGTTACCTTGAAATCTTTTCTTCTTTGGTCTCTTTCCGGATGAAGTTTTTTTCAATGGAACATCCATGTTCAAAAGTTTTCAATAACAAATGAAAAAGTTTGCTAATCCAAAATCGAAATGTAAACAAACAATCCCGCTTAGATTAAACGAAGTCAAAAGTTGAGTTGTAGTTATGCTACTCCCGAAATCAATCTGATATTAGGTGGGGCTCTTTTAATAAAACTAATCGGCGAAATATTAAAATGTTTGGAATGTGTTCTGACAGATGTCAAAAGTGGGCGTAGCAGATGCAAGTTTTTGCTTACGTGTTACTAGTTATTTCTCAATAACTTCGGAAGTTTTAACAGTATCAACAAAATTTTAGAAGCAAAATGCTCAGAAACGTTGAGGCTTTAACATATATTTTTTTCAAAAAATAGAAAAAATTAAATTTAAGAGTCCTATGAGGCCTTAAAAATAAATTTAAATGGGTCAGATTTTGGTAAAATTACGGGTTAAATGGGTTTTTCTAAGGCTAAAAAAAAAAGTGATTGGCTTGGTCACCGAATCGTCGGTAAAGTGGCTGTCCAGCGTCAAAGCGTCGGTTTTTTTAAATATGATCTTTCAATTTAAAAAAAAGTTACCAGAATTTCGCAAAACGGAGACCAGATTTAAGATTTCTGGTAAAATTTCGAGTTAAATGGGTCACTTTGGTAAGTTTCTAGGGTGAAAAAAAAAGTTATGGGCTTGGTCACCGAATCGTCGATAAGTTGGCTCAGCTTAAAAGCGTCGTTTTTTTTAAATATGATCTTTCAATTTAAAAATAAATTTACAGGAATTTCGCAAATCGGAGACCAGATTAAGATTTCTGGTAAAATTTCGAGTTAAATGGGTCACTTTGGTAAGTTTCTAGGGTGAAAAAAAAAAAAAAGTTATTGGCTTGGTCACCGAATCGTCGATAAGTTGGCTCAGCTTCAAAGCGTCGGTTTTTTAAAGATGATCTTTCAATTTAATAAAAAAAAAAAGTTACCGGAATTTCGCAAAACGGAGACCAGATTTAGATTTCTGGTAAAATTTCAGGTTAAATGGGTCACTTTGGTAAGTTTCTAAAAAAAAAAAAAAAGTGATTGGCTTGGTCACCGAATCGTCGGTAAATTAACTGTCCAGCGTCAAATCGTCGGTTTTTTTAAAGATGATCTTTCAATTTAAAAATAAATTTACAGGAATTTCGCAAAACGGAGACCAGATTTAGATTTCTGGTAAAATTTCGGGTTAAATGGGTCACTTTGGTAAGTTTCTAAGGTTAAAAAAAAAGTTATTGGCTTGGTCACCGAATCGTCGGTAAAGTGGCTGTCCAGCGTCAAAGCGTCTGTTTTTTAAATATGATCTTTCAATTTAATAAAAAAGTTAGCGGAATTTCGCAAATCGGAGACCAGATTAAGATTTCTGGTAAAATTTCGAGTTAAATGGGTCACTTTGGTAAGTTTCTAGGGTGAAAAAAAAAAAAGTTATTGGCTTGGTCACCGAATCGTCGATAAGTTGGCTCAGCTTCAAAGCGTCGGTTTTTTAAAGATGATCTTTCAAAAAAAAAAAGTTACCGGAATTTCGCAAAACGGAGACCAGATTTAGATTTCTGGTAAAATTTTAGGTTAAATGGGTCACTTTGGTAAGTTTCTAAGGTTAAAAAAAAGTGATTGGCTTGGTCACCGAATCGTCGATAAGTTGGCTGTCCAGCTTAAAAGCGTCGGTTTTTTTAAATATGATCTTTCAATTTAAAAATAAATTTACAGGAATTTCGCAAAACGGAGACCAGATTTAGATTTCTGGTAAAATTTCGGGTTAAATGGGTCACTTTGGTAAGTTTCTAGGGTAAAAAAAAATTATTGGCTTGGTCACCGAATCGTCGATAAGTTGGCTCAGCTTCAAAGAATCGTCGGTTTTTTAAAGATGATCTTTCAATTTAAAAAAAAAAAAAAGTTACCGGAATTTCGCAAAACGGAGACCAGATTTAGATTTCTGGTAAAATTTCAGGTTAAATGGGTCACTTTGGTAAGTTTCTAAGGCTCACCGAAAAAAAAAAAAAGTGATTGGCTTGGTCACCGAATCGTCGGTAAAGTTGGCTGTCAGCGTCAAAGCGTCAAAGCGTCGGTTTTTTAAATATGATCTTTCAATTTAAAAAAAAAGTTACCGGAATTTCGCAAAACGGAGACCAGATTTAGATTTCTGGTAAAATTTCAGGTTAAATGGGTCACTTTGGTAAGTTTCTAAGGTTAAAAAAAAGTGATTGGCTTGGTCACCGAATCGTCGATAAGTTGGCTGTCCAGCTTCAAAGCGTCGGTTTTTTTAAATATGATCTTTCAATTTAAAAATAAATTTACAGGAATTTCGCAAACGGAGACCAGATTAAGATTTCTGGTAAAATTTCGAGTTAAATGGGTCACTTTGGTAAGTTTCTAGGGTGAAAAAAAAGTTATTGGCTTGGTCACCGAATCGTCGATAAGTTGGCTGTCAGCTTCAAAGCGTCGGTTTTTTAAAGATGATCTTTCAATTTAAAAAAAAGTTACCGGAATTTCGCAAAACGGAGACCAGATTTAGATTTCTGGTAAAATTTCGGGTTAAATGGGTCACTTTGGTAAGTTTCTAAGGTTAAAAAAAAAGTGATTGGCTTGGTCACCGAATCAGACTATTGAAATAAAAAGGGAAGAATTTCAAAGAAACGGTCATGAATAACTTTTGAACGAATAGGAATTTCAACAAGCGCCATACGTATTCGTGATGAGCGTTGAATTCTGCACAAGAAAAACAAAGTTTGGTAAGAATTGGAAAAAGACAAAAAAACGACCCAAAATCACGGAAATCAGAAATGCGTTACAATTAAGCCCATTTGAAAGAAGAGCATTTAAAAGGGATCATACAATAGTTAAAATTTTTTTACTTTGTTTTTAGGTGTTTTTCTTATGATTTTCATACAAACGCATTATCTAAGTGCAATAATTCGAGATCTAATAATCACAGAGTAAAGTTTTAATAGTCATCGGGTTTGGGAACAACTCCCCGTTCGAATGACACGCAGTGTTTAAAAATCGGTCGGTATGTTGGCTGTCCAGCGTCATAGCGTCGGTTTTTTTAAAGATGATTTCAATTTAAGGGGTCATAGGACCCTTAACAGATATCCATGCACTCGAAGAAAACATCCTTCTTCAAACCAATGTAACTTAGCAATAAAACAAAACAATATTTTGAAATTTTTACCACATGATAATCATATATATTTACATTATTTCTCAAATTTTTTGAAAATTTGAGAAAAAATTAAAAAGTTATTAAGAAATAAAATTTGGTCAATTTTTCAAAAATATGAAAATTAGCATTTTACACCGCGCAGAAATCTGAAGAACAGAATTGATCAAAATTCACAAAATTAATTTTATTTGATATATAAAAATGTTCCTTTTTGAACTTATACACACTTTTAAAGCATTTAGAGAACAAAAAAATTTTTAAAATACAATTATGAAGAAAATTTTAAAATTTTATGAAAAAATTCAATTAAAACACAAATAAAAAAATATTATATATAAATTTGTTTAAAATTTTTTGTATAAGTTATAAAAAGCCTTATTTTGAACATGTGTATGAAGTTTCATATTGACATGATAAATAGTTTTTGAAAAATTCTGCGCGGAAGGCAAAATGTTTCATTTTGAGAAAAATGAAGTTAAAGATAAAAAATAAAAAAGAAAATTAAACATACCAGTATGCTTTAAAAAGTCCCAGCAGCATAAATATTGCCCTCTGCAAGCTTGCATTGCTCAATTTGTTTGAGTATTTTAAGTTTTTTAGCTTTACGAGCTTCAAAGGAGGTTTTAGAAACTTGTCTCTTAGCCGTTGACTTGCGCACTTTGTCAATATTTACACAATTCAAAACATTTGTTTTATTTATTTTTAAATTCAAAGCACGCATCAGATCAATTCTGTTCTTACTTCCATCATTGTATTCACATGCAGCTATAAATGCAGCTATTTTTGTGACATTAATTCCTGATCCAATTAATTTCGGGCTATACTTCCAAATCAGTGAATTCAATGACTCATTAGCATTTTGAGTTTTCCCCCTAAACACCTTCTTAACAATTTCAAGTGTGATAAATCTTTAAAAACAGGTTTAATCACTTCAGAAACTGCTTTTGGTAAGGTGTTCTTGTGAGAAAATTCATTCACTGTATTGTTGTGAACCGAAACATTGTACTTACACCAGCTATTTTTGCCTTTTGGGCAAAACCAATGTTTCGGCTCATCATCTGTGCTGGATGTATGAGCCCACACAGCCCAGACAGCTTGCCTCATCTCATTCACATTATGGGAGTTGGCACGAATAGCATTGCCATAAAAAGTCGTCAATTTGCTTATAATAGCATCGGTTAGGCGACCTTTCCCACCAATTGTTTTCCCATCGGAAAGCTTCTTTTCCCCCATAAAGCTTTCAACTTCCGCAAGCGGCTACCCATTCGCTTTTGGACATGGCCCACACACTCTATTTTTTCAATGGGAACACTATCCCCATATGGTTTTTTTCAGCAATAGACAAAAATGTCTTTGAGTCACCATCACCTATGTATCGCTGATACTTTAATCCATGTTTTTGTTCTGATCGGAAAAAAATTTTCTGCATTCCGCAAACTTCCATTCCTCCAGCAGATCCGCTATGATTTTTTCTGCAGAAAATTTGATGTTTAGCCAAAAAAGCACTATATTTTGGTCCAAACTTTGGCCCTTTATAGGAGTCACATCCTTTGCAATAAGAGGACATGACTTCCATGTCGAGAACTTTCCCGCAGTCAGCTCCAATCAATGCACAGACTCCAATAAGAGAAGTATGCCCACGGGTCTTCCAGGTCCCATCACCGCTAACTACAACAGAATTTACGGTGCCACATCAATAATTTTTTCCTCAGCAGCAGCTTTCTTCATCGATGCATTTGCAAGCGCTTCACTTATATCAGCTATCTTTGCATTTATTCTGTCGTAAGCTTTCTGAGACACTGGATTTGGCAAACACATAAGAGAACAAAATGTCTCGAGCGAAGACAATCCTTGGCCTATATAGCGCATGGCCAAAACAGACCGTCTGTTGATTTCAGGTATATTTTTTTATACCAATCAATTCACAGGAATTAAGTTTTTTTTTCAATGCTACATTTTCTGCATGTGAACTGAAATGTGGAAAATAATCCTACAGTGGATTTTTCACTCATTTTTATTTTGCCATAACACACAGAGCAACAAAGTAACTTTTCAATTTGGGAAAATAATAAACTAATGTCTATTAGTCTATAACCTTGAAACTCGGCAGAAACTACATTTTCGTAAGCTTTTGAAATCTTGTGTGCACTTGGCAATTTTTTCACAGATGAACTTTTGTTTGGCGAAACATTTTCAAAAGAAATAATACCTTTTTCAGACAGAGATTTCTTCCGATACATGTTACCTTGAAATCTTTTCTTCTTTGGTCTCTTTCCGGATGAAGTTTTTTTCAATGGAACATCCATGTTCAAAAGTTTTCAATAACAAATGAAAAAGTTTGCTAATCCAAAATCGAAATGTAAACAAACAATCCCGCTTAGATTAAACGAAGTCAAAAGTTGAGTTGTAGTTATGCTACTCCCGAAATCAATCTGATATTAGGTGGGGCTCTTTTAATAAAACTAATCGGCGAAATATTAAAATGTTTGGAATGTGTTCTGACAGATGTCAAAAGTGGGCGTAGCAGATGCAAGTTTTTGCTTACGTGTTACTAGTTATTTCTCAATAACTTCGGAAGTTTTAACAGTATCAACAAAATTTTAGAAGCAAAATGCTCAGAAACAAGAAAATTTTGGTAGCAAAATGCTCAGAAACGTTGAGGCTTTAACATATATTTTTTTCAAAAAATCGAAAAAATTAAATTTAAGAGTCCTATGAGGCCTTAAATGGGTCACTATGACTTTCAATTTAATAAAAAAATTGCCATGAATTTGGGAGACCAGATTTAGATTTTTCTAAAAGGCTAAAAAAAAAGTGATTGGCTTGGTCACCGAATCGTCGGTAAAGTGGCTGTCCAGCGTCAAAGCGTCGGTTTTTTTAAATATGATCTTTCAATTTAATAAAAAAGTTACCAGAATTTCGCAAATCGGAGACCAGATTAAGATTTCTGGTAAAATTTCGAGTTAAATGGGTCACTTTGGTAAGTTTCTAGGGTGAAAAAAAAAGTTATGGGCTTGGTCACCGAATCGTCGATAAGTTGGCTCAGCTTCAAAGCGTCGGGTTTTTTAAAGATGATCTTTCAATTTAAAAATAAATTTACAGGAATTTCGCAAAACGGAGACCAGATTTAGATTTCTGGTAAAATTTCGGGTTAAATGGGTCACTTTGGTAAGTTTCTAAGGTTAAAAAAAGTTATTGGCTTGGTCACCGAATCGTCGATAAGTTGGCTCAGCTTCAAAGCGTCGGTTTTTTAAAGATGATCTTTCAATTTAAAAAAAATTTACCGGAATTTCGCAAAACGGAGACCAGATTTAGATTTCTGGTAAAATTTCAGGTTAAATGGGTCACTTTGGTAAGTTTCTAAGGTGAAAAAAAAAAAAAAAAAGTGATTGGCTTGGTCACCGAATCGTCGGTAAGTTGGCTGTCCAGCGTCAAAGCGTCGGTTTTTTTAAAGATGATCTTTCAATTTAAAAATAAATTTACAGGAATTTCGCAAAACGGAGACCAGATTTAGATTTCTGGTAAAATTTCGGGTTAAATGGGTCACTTTGGTAAGTTTCTAAGGCTAAAAAAAAGTGTTATTGGCTTGGTCACCGAATCGTCGATAAGTTGGCTGTCCAGCTTCAAAGCGTCGGTTTTTTAAAGATGATCTTTCAATTTAAAAAAAAGTTTTACAGGAATTTCGCAAATCGGAGACCAGATTAAGATTTCTGGTAAAATTTCGAGTTAAATGGGTCACTTTGGTAAGTTTCTAAGGGTGAAAAAAAGTTAGTTTGGCTTGGTCACCGAATCGTCGATAAGTTGGCTCAGCTTCAAAGAATCTGGTTTTTTAAAGATGATCTTTCAATTTAAAAAAAAAGTTACCGGAAATTCGCAAAACGGAGACCAGATTTAGATTTCTGGTAAAATTTCAGGTTAAATGGGTCACTTTGGTAAGTTTCTAAGGCTAAAAAAAAAAAGTGATTGGCTTGGTCACCGAATCGTCGATAAGTTGGCTGTCCAGCTTAAAAGCGTCGGTTTTTTTTAAATATGATCTTTCAATTTAAAAATAAATTTACAGGAATTTCGCAAATCGGAGACCAGATTAAGATTTCTGGTAAAATTTCGAGTTAAATGGGTCACTTTGGTAAGTTTCTAGGGTGAAAAAAAAAAGTTATTGGCTTGGTCACCGAATCGTCGATAAGTTGGCTCAGCTTCAAAGAATCGGGTTTTTTAAAGATGATCTTTCAATTTAAAAAAAAAAGCTAAGAAAATTCGCAAAACGGAGACCAGATTTAGATTTCTGGTAAAATTTCAGGTTAAATGGGTCTTTTTGGTAAGTTTC
>BMAU01000390.1:0-344647 GCA_019973935.1 Trichonephila clavipes
CCCTCTCCTAACTAACCACACCAACGGGAGGACGTTTCAGCTCTCAACAGATTTAACGTGCATCGCTGCCCTACACGGCGGGTCTTTAGTGGTACTGGGCTCGAATCCGTGACAAAGCAAGCCACGGTCCGATACCTATACCACTCGGCTACCGCGGCCACACTAAGTAAATCAGACAGTCAAAGATAGGAATGTTATTTTATTAGAAACATTTTCAAATAGCTTTAAATGCTTCATAATATTGTACAAAATATATATGAAGTATTTATACGCAATACATTGTGTAAACAAAAAATTCATTTTGAACAAATAACTGTTCCACAGTGAAATAAAATATTCATTTGAATTTTAAGTGTAGGTAGGTAAACTCGAGTAAATATAATATATTTTTTAGCAAATTGTTATTTACCATTTCTAAATAATGAAGTTCTGGGGGGGAGAGAGAAATTTCATGCATAACATTATTTATACACATAAATTCCCACCTGTGTGAAGAACAGGTTTATCAGCTAGTAGCATATAAGTACAAAGGAAAAAAAATTAAGAACTTCCTATAGTATTGATAAATCAAACCAAAATTACGGGATTATTTCAAATGTCTGGCACTTATAATGCTTCACATAGAGTGTTTAATGTCCCCATTGGTAAGCCATACTATTATACAATTTGCAATTTATGAAGTTGTAAAAAAAATTCAATTTTCATCACAGGAGACATATATATGAATCATATACTCGCATCCTTAATTACCTTTACATGCATAATACTGAGTTTTCAGGAATTAAACTATTTTAAGGATTTGTGCAAAAAAGGAAAATAGTTAAATAATGGATAAACAAATACTTACTTCTTAAGTAGCCACTGAGATTTCAAAAACAGATGGAAAAAAACTTTTTTACCAAAAGATAATTCTCTTCATTTATCTAAAACTTTCATATTAACTAATGTTCTATGTACACAGGCTTCAAGAAATAAACTTGTTTGCAAGTGTGATATGTACTTCAAAAAAAAAGACAATAACATATCAAATTAAATGTAATCATTTCTAAAAATTGTTACCCCTCTTGTAATGGTTTCATTCCCCTTAGGAATATTGTATTTTAATTTAAAGAAAAAAATGACATTAAATTTTATAACAGCAAAGAATAATTATAAATAATTTAGAAATCGATAATTTGTGTGTGGAAGGTAAAAATCAAAGAAACATTTCTTTAATTTTTGTAAACATTCTTCCCACAAATCATCATCAAATTGAAAAAATTCAGAATAAATGTTTTCTCCTGACTTTGAATTATTAATTAAAATTACAAACAGGCATTTTTTATATTATTCACACCTAACTGACACTGTGTTGTATAATAATAGGCGTGAGCTCTTTTTAAAGAAATGATATCAATGTTACTCGATAATCATACAATTTAAAAAGTAGTTTTAATTCTATACTGTCAACCATTCTTGCGCAAAACTATTTAATAAATAACTACTAAATTAATTAAGAACTAAAATAACTAAGAGTCATACCTAAGTGTACCATAAACTATAAATAAAAATGCTAGGATCCAACCGAACTAGGATAAATAAATATGCCAGCTAACACTAGTCGGAAGTAGACAATTACCTAATTAGATAAATAAATTAGAATAAAACAAAAATTATATCAAAGAGTTGTTAAAATTATTTCCTAACAAATATATATACTAGAATAATGCAAAAAATACAATGATATATGTTTTTAATCAGATAAAATTAAGATACCAGAACGACGTCAACAAACGTATAGGAAAATCAATGGTATGAATTCGCACGTGCTGTTTATTGACGTTGGAATCACGTGATTACTGACTGGCGTCAGTCTGTCCATGAAGATGCTCCATTGTAAAGAATTAATGGCAACGCATAGGGTTGCAGCAGCAATGTGTTTGTATCAACTTTAATACTTTGTAAAAATATTTCAGATCGTTCGAAAGACTTCATATCGGTAGTCGCATTAATAAAATTTGGATCTAAATAATAATTTCGAGAACAGTCCATTAAATTAATAACCCAACATTGAGGTCTCCCAGAGTGTGGAGGAAACTTGCGTAGTATTTAAAATAATTTGTTGTTGAATTACAAGTTCTTAGCTTCGTAAACAAAATGGAAGGAGCAGAAACTCTGGAGTCAGATGAAACACTTTCCGTATCAGTTGCGGGGAAAAAAAGAAACACTTTTAAACTGTCGTCGAGGCAACTGTAAAGCCAAAATCACAAAATTTCAAATTTTTTTAATGAGGACTGCCAAATGTACTGAAATGGTTAGGGTATTTGGCACAATGAAATCACATTATTCAGGCGTAAAACTTTTACTGAGAACGTAAATTAATCATATAAATCCGCCTTGAAATGTAGATATACCAGAAATACTCTAGAAATTTTTAAATTACGAAAAATACTTATATCCTTGCTTCGTGATCAGCGTTGAATTCTGCAGAAGAAAAACTAAGTTTGGTAGGAATTGGAGGTTGAAAAAAAAATGACCCAAACTTTCGGAAATCAGAAATTTTTTATTTTGTTTTTTCGGTGTTTTCTTATACTTTTCATGTAAATGCATTATCAAAGTGTGTGACGTCTCACGCGTCTTTTCTTTAACTAGTCCTTTGGGTTCTTTGGGCCAGAATTAATGGCAACTTTTTTCCAACCAAATTCAAGAAGTGAAGTGTGAATGAAAGATGCAAATTTACAAATGTTTAAATATCGGTACTTAGAGTAAGCGAGATGGCAATGTAGGGTAATGTTTGACAATTGACTTTAGTTTGTGGCAGTTGATGGTTATTACAGTTCGTGGTTCAAGTCTGAATGAGTTTTGTGTGACGTGAATTCAAATTACTAGTGATCGAATAGAAGGAATCAGCCAAGTTGCATACCATTGCATACAAAGACAAGATTGATCGTTGCTCCAAGCTGTAATAAGGTAGGATTGATTATTTAATATTAGAATCGGAGATTAGGCGGTTCGTTTATTTATAGTGTTCTGAATTAGATTAATTCTTATTGTGTGTTGCGTATTTTTAACATCGTAGATTCTCTCATATTAATTATTATAATTTAGTTTGTTTAAGGTTTAAGTTGAATATCTTAATAAAGTCCTATTAAGATAATGTTTGATCCTAGTTCTTTCGCTAATCCTACACCTCTAGCTCACGCTGATACTTCGAGAGTTGTACTTCTAAGGGGAGGAACATCACAATGGCGCCCAACTAGGTTTAATCTATATGACCCCGAGATGAGAGACGCGAGAGGGTTTAATGTTTGGCTAGAATTGTACTTTTCTGGGTCTGAGAACGTTACCGAATTTTTCAAGTGACAAGACACACCTGTTCTGGCACCCCCTCTCTCCTAACTGCCACATCATGCCAACGGAGCACTTTAAGCCTCAACAGATTTAATATACATCAGCCCCTCTAAACGGCAGGTCTTCAGCGGCACTAAAATGACAATGAGAAGATACATTTGAATTATAATACTATATTTGCATCACATGATATATATTACAGATCATCTTTCACTGAATAGTTACCATTAGTAGAATCACTGTTCCCAGATATAAATAAGTTTTGGTTCTCCACATTTCATCAACAATTCCATCAATTTCCCAAGTCTCTTATCCTTTTTGGTTACATGATAAATTTAATTTGTTCAATTTTGAATTGAGACCTTCTGTATACCTTTTATTACCAGATTCTTTACTGCATTAAGTTTAAAACTCGGTTCTCTTGCAACATGTCCTTTTACTTGGCTCAATATCTCAATTGGGATGTGCTTGTAATGAGAGAGAGACAAGGGGACAGTCTTAAAACTTCATGGTCAAATTTTTCTCTGAGACTTCTTCTATTTTATAACTATTATACAAATGCTTTGTATAATTGTTTGATTCTTGAGGTCAAGAAAAACATTCAATATGTTTCACTGGGCACCACTTTTGATTGGTTTTCCACACTATGATTCAGCAAGGTCAGTGATATTTCTTTTCAAAATGAAGAGAGAAAAAAAACAAGAACAAAGGTATCAGAATAGTACAGATGAAAGAAAGCAAAGTGAATGGCATAGAATAGGAGCAGGAGTATAGCAAGTTCGCCAGGAATGATACCTCGAAAACCGGTTTCTAGCCAAACTTGAATTCCTTCAAGTCAATGTTCTAACAGTATTCATTCACTTTTATTAAAAGAATAAATGCTTTTAAAATGCGATTAGCCTGAAAAATATCGTTAAAATCACATTTTCAACAGTAGATGACATATTTTTTACAAATTTCTTTGCATTTGCTTCATTTTAAACTCCAAAACAGTATAGAACTATTCTTCAAGCAGATTGGTATACTTCCTTACCTTTTTCAATGCTGTGAAGTTAAAGTGGAATAGAGAGAGTATAGATTAGTTTTTTTTTAATTTCGCCTACCATGAATTAAGTTTTTGAAATATTGAATATTTTGAAATATCTAACATTTTCCAATCCAAAATATAGTGTTTCTCTTAAGTTTTGGTATTTTAACATCAAAATTTTAAAAAAATAATCTTCTAAGAAATACTTTAATATCTTCTCAGCATGAGTGAATAGATAATTACTAAAAATTTATTTTGCTGTTTTTTGTTTGGTCCATTCAGTTGTGAGTTACAGGGTATTAAAAATGGAAGTCAACAAAGAGAAAATTCGGTATATATTTTACAGTTTTTTTTTTTGATAAAGGCAAGAATGCAAGCTAGACTGCTGAAATTGTGAATGGTCTTTATAGTGCCGATACTATAACAGCTAATTACACGCAATTTTGGTTTCGTCGATTTCGTTCAGACATTTTTGATGTTAAAGATGCACCTCTCACAGGCAGGCCCGTCATCGAAAATGTCGATAAAATCACAGAAAGAATCGAAGTTGACCGGCATGTTAGTCGTCGTTGCATCGGCCAGGAGCTAAAGATCGACCATAAAACAGTTTAAAATCATTTGCGCAAAGTTGGATTCAAAAACAAGCTCGATGTTTGGGTACCACAACCAATTAACACGAAAAAAAACATGATGGATTAAATTTCCATCTGAGAAGCCATGGCTAAACGGAATGAAATCGACTCATTTCTTAAACAGATGGTGACTGGGAATGAGAAATGGGTCACATACGACAATATTGTGCGAAAACGATCGCGGTCAAAGTGCGGTGAAGTAGCTCAACAAACCAGGACTAATGGCCAGTAAGGTTCTACTGTGTATTTGGTGGGACTGGAAAGGAATCATTAGGAGTTGCTTCCGCATGGCCAAACACTAAATTCAGATCTCTTCTATCAACAATTGGACCATTTGAAGCTAGCGATCGACCAGAAATGGCCAACAGAGAAGAGGTGTAGTGTTCCATCAGAACGCCACGCCACACACGTCTATAGCGACTCGCCAGAAACTCAGAGCTTCATTGGAAAGTTTTAATGCATCCACCATACAGTCCGGACCTGGCACCAGACGATTACCACCCTTTTCTCGCATTGCAATACTTTCTGAGTGATAAGAAATTGGAATCAAGAGAAGATTGTGAAAATCGATTACCAGAGTTTTTCGCTGATAAAGGCCAAGACTTCAACGAGAGAGGCAATATGAAGCCACCTTTAAAATGCCAACAAATTATACAACAAAACGGTACATATTTGACCCAAATCGGACAATCCAAAACCATTTTAAATAAAGTTTTGAATTTCTTTTCCCCAACCTAATATAAAAATACAAGTCTTTGCTACTTAATATCAGCTTTTCATCAGGTGTTTTACTTTGTAAAGTTATATATAACTATTAATTCCAACTGCAGTCACAACTACATCTTATTCCAAAGGTAAAATAATCAAGTTAATTCTTCCAACTGCCACGAGTATATAAGTACAACTTGCTCAATCAGGGTGTTAGCTGCCCATGGTATATATTAACACTTTTTCAAAATACAATCCTTTGCATTGTGCCAAATCAGTATGTAATAAAATAAAATCACCTTGACAGTGTTTGCAAAGGATTTACTTATTCACCCTTTTTTGTCTTTCCCCAATACACTACATACTTATACACGACTGTGTGAAAAATGGTGGTAGTGTTGAGTAACTTCTCAGCAGTTAAGGGATTAACTTTGTACACTTTCAAAACTTAAATTACATAAGATTTCTACTTCATCTAAAAAATAAATTCATTTCTGAAAAAAAAGTACAACACAAATAGATCACTTGCATTAGATACCCAAGAATTCTTTTGAGAGAATTTCATTATGTCAACTTTTTAAAAAGTAACTTGTACATAAACATTATTAAAGAAAATGACAAAAAATTATATGCAAAACAAAATTTAAAAAATTCTGTATTTTTTTTAAATGAGAATTTTTTGTAATTGTCAATACTTCAGAAATCGTTTACTAAAAGACCTGTATTTTACAGACTATCTGCTTATAAAACTACGATTTTTAGTTAAGTCAGTCCTTACGAACATTCTTTGAAAATTCATACAAGCAGAGCAAATTGAATCAACAAAATCCTCCCAAAGTTTCCAATTCTTAAGATATACACTCAGGAACATTAAAAATAGCGACCCGAGAAGGAAGCTAAGTACAATCGCGAAACTTTGCAAATAAGTACAGCATAATGTGATACGCAAATGATCCAAGTTTTGTGCCAATACGCATGCTCATACACGCCGAGGTGGCGCTACAATCAGAAAGAGGGTGCTATATAAGCCAGAGCAAATTCGAAGATTCATTAACGTGACGATTACCCGCTGATTGTAGGAAGACATTTCTCACAGTTATAAGCGAGTTTGAGAGAGGCCTGATCATCGGGATGAAAACTGAAGGCTGGTCGACGCGCTGTGTTGCTGGCCAGGTGGATTGTTTGAAGTGTGCCGTTAGAAATTGTTAGGAGCAGTGGACACGAGAAGGTACCCACGTGCGGAAAACCGGATCTGGAGCGACCAGGAAGACCCCGAGGAGAGAGGATCGAAGGATCGTGTGGCACGCACTTGTGGACCCTACAGTGACTCGTTCAACGATACGAGCAGACGTAGGCGTAGCAATTGTTCCACAAACAATTTCCAGACACCTAACAGAAGCAAATCTTAAATCCAAGCACCCTTTCCGTGCACTCCCTTTAACCCTCTAACCGGATAGCACGGAAAATTCCGTCAGTGTAAAGATGCTTCGAAAAGGCACTGCACGGATTTTTCTGCCTTCAAGTAACGTTTTCAAAAGCGGATTAGCCGCACTTTTCTGAAATCCTTTCCCCCTTTTAAAGGTTTAACATCTTGAAAGATAATTGGGGACGGTGGAAGCAACACAGCAGGACACTGATAGGAAGTTTTAGGGCTCGCAGGAAACCCCGTGTTTTGACCCTGGGGCAATCGTAAAAAATCGAGGGGTAATTTCTTTAGACCCCAGGAAGTGTTTATTTGTTACATCGTATTTTAAAAGTTTTGAAAATTCCCAACGCACATAAGTAAAATATGTTACAATTCCCTTTTGGTTTCATATTAATTTGAAACTGTAACAAGTTGGGGCGTGTCAGTGCAATCTGCTATTTTATATAGTTAGACAAATTATATCTTTTTTAAGTATATTCTTTCGCTTCATTTTTCTTATTTTAATCAAAGCTTTCAGTTTTTGAAACATGATTATTTTATTATAAGATACCGAAAAAATTAATAAAACACCAAAATCTTTAAAATTTGAAACCTTTTCAATTTTCCAACCACTAAAAATGAATAAATTTAAACTTCATCAAATCATTTGAAACATTTTCTTACACTTTGATAAAAATAATAACGAAAAAAAAACTAATTAAGATTTATTAGTTTTTTTTTAGATTTCAAAGCCCAAGTGTTCAGGGAAGTTTAAGTACGGTGCCTAGTTATATATTGCTAAAATACCGGGAATTATATTTGAATTTTAAGTGCTTGAACTTCAGTTTACATCAAAGACAACATGAATAAAGATTTTCACACATTTTTTTTATAACTTGAATGTTTGAATAAATGGTAATCAAAAATATACGGAAACATTTACAGTAGACATTTATGCATATAAATAAACATAAAAATCAATTTTAAATTCAAGCAATTCAAAAACATTCGAATTATTGTTCAAAAATATCTATTTATACAAAATACCTCAACATTTATCTTTTTTAAAGGCTAACTGAATAAGTAATTAAAATCTGGATATTTTTTGAAATCTCGACCGTATAAAGCTAGAAATTTTATGTTAGAAATTCCATTTGAAATTTCGAAAAAAAATGCATCGCACAGTTAAAAATTATTTACCATAAGTTTTAGCAATTGTTTGAGTATAATAAAAATTTCAAATTTTTTATAATATAGCTTCTTTGGTATCTTTTAATATATTTCGAAGATTTCATACAATTCAGTTGAAAACTGCATGCTAAGAGCAAAAAACATACTAAAAAAATTGATGAATATACAATTACAATAAATTCTTACATAGAAGCAAAACTGAGAAGCTAAAGCGTAGGAATGAAAAATTTTGAGTGTATCTGAAGTAGTTTTCGAAATATTTATTTTAAAGTTCAGAAAATTTGTGTGCGTTATGTTAAACTTAATATTAATTAAATGGTTAAAATAATATGTTAATATTAGTCATGTAATCGTGTGATGACACATTCATGTACTAATAAAAATTATAATGGTCATTGATGCGAATGTCAAGAATTTGATGTAATTTTAAATTCAGACATTAAGATATTGATGTAGAAAATATAAAACGACCATCTAAAATACATGAAAAATGCAGTCTGCTATAAAATGATCTTGACAAACAAAATCCGGCGTTTTCACTTACTATGGCAGAGCCGGCTTAGTCAGGGGCGATCTGGAAAAACAGAGAGAGAACCGCGGTTTTGATGGATGCCGCTCTAGCTTTTAAAGTTCACAGGAAAAATTATATATATATAAATTACAAATGCAAAAATAAATCTTGTAATTTTCCATACATTTTTATAACAACGAATTGTGGAATTGGCTTCCAATACATTGTTGTGTTTGACAATATGTAAGGTAACCAACCCTACTTTAGATAGATTTGTACTACTTTTTCGTAACCGTATTCCTTTTAAAATTAATTCTTGCATCCGAAATACACTTTTTGCACCCTTAAAAATTTATGTAAACTATAACGGTTAATTTTAATTTATGCAACTTGTGAAATGTTCATAATTAACCATTTCCGTCTAAACAGTTTACTTAAAAAAAAAGTTTGGACTCCCTCATTCATTAGGGATTTATATAAGATTCTAACATTAAATTTTATTTTTCACCGAATAGGATCGAGTGGTAGTGTATAGTGCTTCCACACCACAGGTCTGGGGTTCTATTAACAGGCTGCGCAAGGTTGACTCTGCCTTTCATCCCCGCTACATTGTGTCGATAAATGAGTACCAAACTTGCTTCGGGTCTTAAACACTGAAAGTCTCTCTTCAGACAGACCACCAAATCGGGACATCTGTTCAGGCACCTCAGCGTCCAATGGTCACGTGTATTATGATGGGCACAGTAGTTCCTGGCCCTCATGGATTGTTGTGCCACTGAGTTTGAGTCTTAAGTTTGAGGATTACCTCACTTTAGGGATACCCCTTAGATAAACATGTATTTCCTCTCATTTGCAATTAAACATTTTTCTTTCAATTACGTTTATTTCAGAAGGAAGTTTGATTTTTCAAATGTATTTGCTTAATAACATGTATATTTGTGTATTATATTAAAAATTTGACCAATTCAAAATTACATGCTTTTAGCTCCTCTAAAAGCTTTTAGGATTTTACAACTGATCTTACAATCGATATACGTTTTATAGTAGTATATTTAAAAATGATAAAGACATTTTTACGACTGTGTGAGCTGTTATGCCTCGTTTATAAATATAAAAAATTGCATTCAGCTACAGTTTTTAAAATGTACAGAAATAAGTAGGGAAATAGGATACTTACATATTATGAATATTTTTGACTGCAGTAAGATATATTTATATTTCAGTTTCTTTACAATTTGAATAGAAGTTGTAAGCCATTTTGCGAATAGTTTGATATTGAGTATAAACCCATAGGTTGTTTAATATTGTAAAGTGTTTTACTTTGATACCAGCACACATTAAAATAAGGCTCATTTGCAGTTATATGATCAGCTTCAGTGATATTTAAATTTTCAAAAATAGTCTACACGTACGAAAACATTCTTTCACAACCGCACACCACATCTCTCATACTATATCTTCCCTACAGCAGGAAAAATTTGTGTATACTGAAAAATTTAATACAGGATACATTTCCAAGTGTTAAATTTGTTTTTAAAATTTGGTATGAATACATTGTGGAACTGTCGGTTAACTTCACTGAACAAAATTGTTTTAAGTGTACTGTTTTGAAAGACAACATTAATTAGGGAGAATTTTTCTCACAATAGAATTTGTAATGACTGAATTGTGTGAAAATGTAGTTATCGATGTGTGACATTTTTCCTTGTAATAAAAGAAACAGAAAGATAAGAAATTTAACTTGAGTAGAAAATGGTTAGAAGTACTGTCATGCACATTTGAAGAAGTATATCCCCCATTAAAATTAAAAATTATTGACTGAATGTGTGTTATGTCCATCACAAATGCCGATGTAGAAAAGATATTTTTATTTAATACAAGGAGTTCGAAAGGAGAGCACTAGGAATGAAAATTTAGATTTTTTTCCGAAAAATATTCAGTTAACATAAAAATATCATTTATATGATTTAAATTTAAATAAATTAAAAGTATTGAAATCATTTTTTATGTTATTCTAAATTAAAAATATAATTAAATAGAGAAAGATCTGTTTTATTTCATAAATATGCACCATTTATTGTCTTAATGTTTAAAAAAAAGATAGGGCCTTTACTCTTTTTTAACTCATAACTTTTAAAAACAGGAAAGTGATCGCGTTTTCTTACTCTCATATTCAAAAATGAATACAGAATGCTTTTTTCTGGTTCAAATCGCAATACCAAAATATTTTTTTTAATTTTTAAAAATGACAGAAAAATAAATTTTCTTTGAAGAAAATATAATTTTTTTTTCAACTTTTAACACGCCATTTATTTCATGTTTTTTTTACCCTGCATTTTGTTTTAATTTTTACTGTGACTGAATCTATGGGGGAAACGACAGAGTAGAACTACGGTTTTCATACAAGATTGCCCAAGGCAACTTAACAGCTAGCTGTAAACGATTGATCTCTTGGTTCTTACTTGACAAAGGAACCGAACTAGGTCATAAAATTGTCCCCGTTCGACCTCCCAAGTTCTAAAAGGGGGAAAGAATTGAAGTCCGTTGCATTTTTGAAGGCAATAGCAAAATAAGAGTAAAACGCTTTTGGAATAACTTTTCAGGAGGAAGGTATCCACTTAGAGGGTTAACATTGGAACATCGGCAACTGCGTCTACAGTGGTGCCAAGCCAGATCAATGTGGAATGTTACAGATTGGCAAAAGATTGTGTATTCTTCGATCCCATGTAGGACCTTTCCTAAATGGTTTCCCAGAAGCAATTTTCCAGCAAAATAATGCTCGTCCACATACAGCAAGAGTTGCTCAAGACTTCTTACGTCATTTTCAGACTCTTTCATGGCTGGCCTGCTCCCCCGATTTGTCCCCTGTAGAGAACGTGTGGGATCAGCTAAAATGGCAGATGCCATCGTGTCACTCTGAAAATGATTTAGAGTTGGCTGTTCAAGATTTGTGGACCCATCTGCCTCAGGACAACATAAGGGTCTAATCAACTCAATGCCGGACCGTGTGGCGGCATGTATTGCAGCTGGAAATGGTTCAACGTGCCATTGAAGTCGCCCAGTATTTGTGTCATTGCACATCCTGTACTCGTTGAATTGTCTCGTTTTTGAGATCAAGTGAATCTCTTATCTGTGTCGTGTATTAAATTTCATTTCAATCTGATGCTTTCTTCTTGGGTCGCTATTTTCAATGTTCCTGAGTGTATTTATACAAGAGTTAACATTACAAGATATTTATAACTGCATAATAATTCTACTTTAAATTCAATAATACTATTAAAAATATATTCCTAAAATCAATTCATATAAATGGATTATGTATGGATAAAAAAAACCATACCAAGAAAAAAAAATAGTAAATTCTCTTACAAGAACTGTCAAATATGAAGGATATATAAGATTCCCTTAAAAAAACTACAGTTAAACATAACACATTTATTGTTATATTTGTTTACGAAAAATACGAGTATTCTTTCATTAAAATGGCTCACTTTCGGATCATGAAAAAAAAATCAATGGAATTTCAGAATTAAAAAGTTTATATCAGAAATAATTTTCATAATGGGTTTTAATAAAACTACAGAAGACCTCATGAATGAAAGTAAAATAAAATATTCACAAAATGTGTTGCATCTTTACTAAATATGTCCCTCTTTAATAAATCATAAATTAACTTATTAATAAAACAGTTTAAAATTTTAAAATGCAATTGAATCTTACAACATTCATGCAATACAGTAAAATACTAGAACACACACACACACAAGAAAAATTTTAAATTACACAATCACAATTTAATAGTAGCTTCTGCAAACAAACAAAGCAATATAACTGACCATGAAAGAAACAAGATTGCACACTAAGCCAAAAGAAATTTATTCACTGACTTCAGAAAATTTTGTATTTTCTGACGAGCTTGTGCAATTTCACTAGCTAATGAAAATGATGGCTTTGCCTAGCAGAGAAAAAACATGGACAGAAATGTTACATCATGCAATTTTAGTTTATTAGAAGGTTGAATCTAGAGAAGGGTACCCCTTTTTTCCTTTCTAAAGCAGCAGTTCAGCTGATATAAGCCAAAGTTATAAAGTAATTCTGGACAAAAAAAGCAATTTAATTGTAAATCAAATGACAACATGGATTTATAAGGTTCTTTATTTTGTGTTTACCAACACTGAAAATATAGGAAAAATTAAAACTCTTACGTTTTAAATACTTACTTTAGCCACAAATTTTCCCCACAAAAATGTAAAACAATCACTTATCAAAAGTTTAAATTGTTCTAAAAATATCAATTATTTCAAATTATGAAATTTTTTCAAATTGTTTTGGCCCAATGCAGTTTTATTTTGTTCAGAAACTTGAGACAGGAAATTATTATTTCTCTTGACAACTATTTGCATCATTAATATGCAACAAAGCCCACTACATAAAAATCATGTGGCACAAAACAATTCAGTTTAAGTAGTTATCAGTAATAGTAACTACATTAACCCTCCAAATGGACAGCACGGATTTTTCCGCCCTACTAGAGAGGCTTCGAAAACGGACCACACTGAATTTTTCCTAAGGCCGGGGACTCACCAAAAATGAACCAAACAGATTTTTTCCCCTTCAAGTAATGTGTTCAAAACCGGTAAGGTGGTATTTTTCCGAATTCTTTTCCCCCTTTAAAGGTTTACGATCTTGAAAGATAATTAGAGACGGTCGGGGAGACACAATGGGCATTGAGGGGAAACTTTTATGGTCACGGGGAGACCGGTTTCTTTAGCAATCGTAAAATCTCGGAAGAATTTCTTTAAACCCTAAAGTGTACGGAAATAAATTGCAAGTCAACGTGTTGAGAATTCTCAATTTTTTTACTTTACCTTAAAATTCTCAAATGGAATTAAGTTTTTATAATGTATGTCTAAGTTTTTAAAAAATATCTGTAGTATTTAAATTCCAATTATATATTAACCCTCTAACCGGATAGCACGGAAAATTCCGTCTGTGTAAAGATGCTTCGAAAATGGACTGCACGGATTTTTCTGCCTTCAAGTAATGTTTTCAAAAGCGGATTAGCCGCACTTTTCTGAAATCCTTTCCCCCTTTTAAAGGTTTAACCGAACTAGGTCATAAAATTGTCCCCGTTCGACCTTCCAAGTACTAAAAGGGGGAAAGAATTGAAGTATGTTGCATTTTTTAAGGCAATAGCAAAATAAGAGTAAAACGCTTTCGGAAGGTATCCACTTAGAGGGTTAAAACATTGAGGATAATTTACTGTTTCATTTTTCTTATTTTAATCAATACTTTCAGGGATTTTTTTTTAAAAATGATTATTTTGTTGTGTCAAAAAATAAAAAAAACACGTTCAAAATTTAAAATCTTTTAAATTTTCGGACACTTCTAAACATGAATAATTTTTAAGCTTCTGTATTACATTATTTGCAAAAAAAATTACATGTATTGTTAAAAAAACCCTATTTAAATCATTTAGTTTTTCATAATTTTAAAGCCAGATATTCAGGGCATCTTACATAGAATCCCTTGTTTTGTATTGCTCAGATAACAAATTATATTTGAATTTTGAATGTCTGAACATTAATTTCATTCAAAGAGAACTTTAACTTCAAGTTTATATTTTTTAACTTGAATCTTCAAATAAAGAGTATTTAAAAGCATCTGGACAAATTTACAGTTAACCTTTGCGCATATAAATAAATATAAAGATCCTTTTTAAATTCAAGTTAAAAAAATATATGTTTATGCATAATCCCTCATCATTCATGTTCCATTAGTGGTTGACTGAAGAAAAGGTTATTAAAATTTGGACATTTTTATAATCTTAACCATGCAAAGCTAGGAATTTTTTGTATTAGCTCCACTAAAATTCTGCATTGGAATTTCGAAAAAGATATTTATGCGTGTCTCACATACTCAGTTGAAAAACATATATTTACCAAAATACTAATAATTCTTTGGATATTTAAAATTATCATTAGATTAATTTTTTAATATATATATATATATATTCGACTTCTAATATTTTTTCAAATATTCCTTAAATTTCATATAATTAAATTAAGTGAGGGGATATTAAAGTCGCACTCTCTCTCTTCTCTACTCTACTACTTGAGGGCTTTTGGCGACGGACTTGTGGCCATCAGGTGTCAAGGTATCGAACACAATACCATGTGTATCAGGTGGTCAAGGTATCGAATCATGGTTGGCATGTCTCGAGTGCGAGCCCAGTGCCACAAAAGACCCGCCGTGTAGGGCAGCGATGCACGTTAAATCTATCGAGAGCTGAAATGTCCTCTCGTTGGTGTGGTAGTTAGGAGAGCGGGGTGCAAGCTCAGGTGTCGCCCTCGTCATTTGACCATTTTTCAAAATTACGAGGTCCATCACTAAAAGCCCTCGTGTAGCTGAACAGTGCGACGTTAATATTCACTCACTTGGCGACGGACCTCGTAATTTTCGATCATGGTAAAGTGACGAGGATGACGCTTGAGCATTGCTCCCTTACACGGCGGATCTTCAGTGGTGCTGGGGTCGAACTCATGACACGTCACCTACGAGTCCGTTACTTTGACCATTAGGTTACCGCGGCCTCACAATGTGGTTGAAAACTGCATGTTATGAGTAAAAATATGCTGAAACATTTGATGAACTTATAATAGATTTTTGCATAGAAGATAGATGTGTGATATGCTAAAATGTCAATCTGTAAAACTTATGAGAATATCGATGAAAATTTTTGAAAAATTCAATTTAAGTTTCAGTTTGAAACTTATTCGTTTTTTTCGCATTTAATATTAAATAGTCGCGATAACAAATTAATAGTTTAACGCATTCATAGATTATAAAAAATAAAGGTATATAAATGACATTGTTGGGAATAATATGTTTTTATAGTTTTGAATTCAGACTTCTTTGCAGGAGTGTAGACTATTAAAAGGCTGATGTAGAAGTTAGAAAACTAATATTTAAAATATATGGAAAACAATATCTGCAATTCCATGATCTTGACGAGCAGAAGACGGCATTTTTACTTAGTAGGGCAGAGTAAGCATAAGGTAGGAGCTTGTGGAGTAAACAACCAGGCCTCTGCAGTTTTGGCAGGTAATGAACTCCCATTTGTTGCTTTCAGTAAGGAATATAAAAATAACAAATACAAAAATAAGTCATGTAAAATTTTATATATTTTAATAACAATGAATTGTGAACTTAGTTTCCAATTCATTGTCACGAGTTGGCAGTAACTACGATACTCTATCGACGTACTTCTTATATATATATATATATATATATATATATATATATATATATATATATATATATATATATATATATATATATATATATATATATATAGAAGTACGGTTGATAGAGTACCAATGATTTTATAACGCAATTTTATATTTCGTTCTCGTAAACTTTACTCCTTTTAAAACATGTATTGACAAAATACTCTCCTTTTGTATATTTATAAAATTTTAAAAATATAATGGTTATCTTACCCAACATTTTAAATCAGGGGCGGCAACTGTGTAGCTAAGACGTGCCAAACCAATCTCTCAGTATCATTCAGCGTGCCACATAGTAGGAAATTTTTGAAATCCTTCGATTCTAACGGTAATATTTGCAGATTTAAAGAATAGAGGTCAATAATTTAAATTTACAGTTTTATATTTTATATTAATTATGGATCAATAAAATACATTTATTAACATAAAAATAAACAATATAAAATGTTACTATTTCTTCAACAAAGATAAAAAAAATTAAAAATGTATGTTTCCAACATATTTATTTAAATAAGAAATAGACAAGGTGAAATATAAATTATTCCCTTCATTACAGTTAAATAAAAATTGTAATGCGAATTAACTCTTTCACGACTCTTCTTTCATATCGCAAAACCAGGGGTATAATGCATGACACGATTCTGAGCATTCAGTTGTTAAACAATTTCTTTGCGGAGTCGAAATATTTTTCCTATTAGGAAAGATTTTTTACTTTGATATGCCGAATCATAAGTGGAAAGCAGAGTACATGCAATTTTCTTTCTTCAAGAATTAAATCCCCTAGCAATAACACTCAATTATTTACAAAATAGCTGTAAAGTTATCCTTAGAATTATCTTTCAGATTATTTTGTAGTTCCATAAATGTCCATAACTCTCTCTCCAGAAGATGTTTGTCAAATAAGGTCTATTATCAACTTCCATCCACTCAAGAATTGACAAATTTGTAGAGTAGTGCTGAGTGCCACTAAGAATTGTACTACGTGCCACAGGTCCATAGATTGCCGACACGTTTTAAATGTTCTTATTAACTAACCATCTCCTATTCAAACACAATTTATATGATAAAAAAGGGTTTTCATTCATTTTGTAGGGAATTGTATTAGATTCAACCATAAGTAATTTTGTGTTTCAAATAAATTACGTTGTTTCGGGGATCCTCTTAGAGCAAAAGGAAAGGAATTTGACATAATTATAGTAAGTTTCTCTAAAAGGGGAAACGTTCACTTTCAAAATACACTGCGTAAAGTGGTTTTAGGTGTACGAAGTTATATTCACTATTATTCCTAAAATAAATTTTGATATTTTGGTTTTTCGTTAAGTTTTGAAGTTATTTCTTCAAATATACTTCTCCATTACATTTCTTTCAAACTTGCTATTTTATTTTGCGGCCATGGTAGCCTGATGGTCGTGGTTATGAACTCGTGTCCAGTGTTCGAGCCCTGGTACCACAAAAGTTTAGCGTTGAAGAGGAGCTGATGCACGTTAAACACGTCGACGTCAAAAGTCCTCACGTTGGTGTGATGTGGAAGTTTGGAAGGGGAGTTATCAGCTCAGGTATCGTCCTCGTCACTTAACCGCGGTTCAAAATTACGTAGTCGCTCGTCAGTAGCCACCGTGTTGACTTAGAATGCAATATAAACCCTTGACGTGTGCACTTGAGTTAATTCGAGTACGCTAAACAGTTCCAAATATGCACATTAGATATAATTATAGATATGTATGTGTCTTTCTCATACTTCTTTGATATTTTTTGCTATTTATACCTGTTAAAATTATTTTTTATAAAAGGTTTTTGTAACTAATTGTAAATTGAATAAAACCTTTTCTTACAATTATATGTATTTGAGGATGAAATCTGATTTACTTTATTCAGGAAATTTTTAGTAAATTTCATTTTCTTAGCCAACTTATTTCTTTTAAAACATGCATATTTGTGTATTATATAATTAAATTTCTAACTATCTAAAATTATGTCTGGCTTTTTCTTCATTAAAATCTTTCAGGATTTTACAAATTATCTTGCCATTATTCATTATGTACTTAATAAGGAAAAATATATCTAAATATAAATAATTTCTGGCCTAATAAACATATAATTGTTTTTAGCTACAGTTTGGAAAATGCATTGAAATTTGTATCGAGACAGGATTTTAACATATTATGAATGTGTTTTTGACTGCCACTATGTTATATATTTATCTTTCATTCTTTTTTACAGTATGAGTAGAAGTTGTAAACAGTTTTGTCACAGTAAAATTAATTTTTGTTTTATATTCAAATTATACTATTATATTGATTCTGAAAATAATAGGTTAGTTTGAAAAGACATTATTTCACAATTTTAAAGCATTGAACAGTTTTGAAATTTTTAAAACTTTTCTAAAATGTTAAATTATTAAAAATATTTAATTATTGTAAGTGATTAATATTTCTTAGATTATTGGAAACAAAAAGTATAAAATTTAAAATATATCTCTTTGTTGAATTTTAATAATTATTTTTATGGTTAAACCTGGAAAAAACGCAATTTTTTAAAAATATTAACATTAAGATATTTTTAAAAAATAACTAGAGCTCTCAGACCTAAATCCATATGAACTTTTATAGAACATATGTAAGGGAACATTTACAAGATATTTCAAGACTCTATCTTGAACAGGAAAAACGCCTTAGGGATTAGAAAACACTCTCATCTTCAAAATTAAAAATCTGAGAAAAACATATTTAAAATTTGTAAAGGCATAAAAAAAATTCCATTGCCTGTGTAAAGCTTTAATTTTTCAATTTGTTACAATCCAACTTATGCTCTACATGAAAATTCTACTTGAAATAAATATGACTGAAATATCTTTAATTCAAAATATTCTAAGACATAACATTGATAACAACTGTTAATTTGATCAATTATTCACTTTTATCAGAACCTTATATATTCACAAGAGTTTTAAATGCAAAATATTTACATAGAAATTAGTAGTTATGCAAATGTAATCCAGAAATCACCAAGTTTTTAAACAATATCTATTTTTTTCTCAGTTCTCCATCGTGGTAGTTAAGCAAGTTTAAGTTTTTGTAGCATGACTTTCAAATACTGCAATGTAGAACTACAATAGATTTATTATAATGTAGTTTGTGGTACAGCAGGGAAATATTTAGTTCATTCTGCAACATTTGTATTCTGTAGGCTAATTGTAATATTACCTGAAAAAGCTGAATTTTAGATTTACCATTTTCAGTCATATTCCATCCCTTTCAAGTATTATTTCTCACAGTACCCTGCGTACATTTTGGTCATGGCATTTTTCAAAAGGAAAAAAAAAATATTGAAAACAAAGTAAAGAGCTTTTAAATTATATAAACTATGTGTCAAAAAATATATTGGTCTTTAAATCAATCTTAATTAAGTAAATGTGAGAAAACTCAAAAACTTAAAAACATGAGCAAACAGAAATGATTTTAGAAACTAAAATTGTAGTTAATTGCCGTTTCACACGAAATATTGGATTGTGTTAAAAAAATAATTAATTAATTAATTCAATCTAGGAATGCAAAAATGCTTTAAAATGAAACCGAATTTAAAATCAAAACTCAGAAAATTAAAATTTCTTAAAACCTAATTGGTTTTAGATCAGAAATTGAGCAAGTTTTCCAAATATATGAAATATATATTTGCAATAAATTGGGTGAACTCTCTGTTGGCCGTGAAGTGTAGAAAATGTCCATTTCACAATCCTCGCCCTAGGCCACAGCTGTGAATGAGAAATCTCCCGTTTCGAAGAACACAGAGACCGAAAAGCCATAAAACCGTCCCCTGCAAAACCAATTAGGACCTCCTGCGGCTTTAACAGGGGAAGGCATTAAACTGCCATTCGTTTTTGAAGCAGTTCACGAAATTTAACGGAACATTTTCGGATAAGCTAGCTTTGGAAAAGTAGATCGCTTTCGAAGTGAAATTCAATTAGCGGGTCATCCAGTCAGAGGGTTAAAAGCATACTATTCTTTTGAATGTGGATTACCCTTCTCTAGATTTTAAAAACAATTAGAACACATTTCATATTAGGCAAAGAAAAAAGCCTTGGTCCTTTTCCTAATATCAATAAAGGAGTTAAAAAGCAGTGAAAACAGTTATGAAACACACAAAGGAACATATATATATATATATACATATATTTATATATATATATATATGTTTAACCCACCTACTAATTTGAGAAAACCATATGCTTTTAGCTGCTCTTTTCCTACAGAAACAAAAACCAAATGTCCAGGAAGGGGGGTAGGGAAAGACTATCATCCTTTAAAATGATATGTTTGATAGAAGCAAAAACAGTTTGCAACAGAATAGGTTAATACCTAGTGTTTTAGTTCAGACAAGATACATCAAAAGCAAATTAATACAGCAAAGAACAGCAAACTTAATTCAGAACCACAATTTAATTAATGAAAGTAGTTCAAGATAAAGAAACATGTTGCAATTTTATTAATATACTTTGCAAATATCAACCAAGATAAAAATGACAACTTAAAATGTACAGATATAAAATAGACAAATAAATCATTAAATTAGCACCTTACAGTTCTGAGAAATTAAATTAAAAATTAAGTAAAATACCTAAAATTTTGATAAATAGGAAAAAGAAAACAGATAAACAAATGAAACAAAGATCAATAACAACATAAAGTATAAAAATCCTTTCAGATGCATATAAAAACTCAATGTTCTAAAACTCTAATGCAACAAAGAATCCCTCAATGAAATATATATCAGCTTTTTTTGGTGATGTGTATTAGGTGCTCTTTTATGAAACTGGACAGGAAATAGCAAAAGAAAGGCTCAATCCATTAAAGAAGAAAAGCTTAATCCATCAAATCCTAATTCAGTCAAAAATGAAAAAAGAATTTAAGAAAAATAAAACAGTACACGGTAAAAGTTAATCTTTTCTGTATATTTAAAAAAAAACTTTTTTTTAACTAATACATTACATCTTTTAAAAATTCAAATTCTTTAATTTGATTCTGATGATTAATGCCGTTTTCAATGAACTAACTCAGTAATAGGAGAGAAAGTTCATTGTGCAATAATCAGGGATTTGGTACTTTCGTCACGAGATCAGTTAATAGAAGAGCAAAGAACAGACCCAGAATTAGGTCATGCCTATAGATATTTGGAAAACCCAGAAGATAGCTCAGTTAATGCGACAATATGTGAGAATTGGTCTCGCGATTTCAAACTAATAGAAGGCTTGATGTTTTATGCGAAATATGAAATGTCATTAGGAGAAATGCGAGCATACATTCCCCCCAAAATCTTTAAGGAATGAAATAATGAGAGAATTTCACGACAAGCCATTAGCAGGTCATTTTGGGCGTTTTAAAACTTATCATAAAATAAGAGATGTTTGTTATTTCCCGTATATGAGAAAATTTATTAATCAATATGTCTCTACATGCCATATGTGCCAAATTAATAATTATAAAAATGCGTTACCAGCTGGTCGGTTAATTCCAATTATATCAAATTATCCAAATGAAATAGTTACGTTAGATTTGTTAGGTCCGTATCCTGTGTCGAGAGTAAGACGTAACCTATATGTATTAGTAATTACGGATCATTTCAGCAAGTGGGCTAAAATCATACCCCTTAAAAAAGCCTCTGCTCGAGTTATAGTAGATAATTTTTTTGATAATTATATATCACGTTTTGGAGCTCCAATAAAATTAATTAGTGATAACGGTCCCCAATTTATCTCCGATATTTTTGAGAATTTAAGTGAGTGTTTAGGCATAAGGCATGTGAAGACTGTTGTATATAGACCTCAAGCAAATAGAACAGAACGCGTAAATCGCGATCTGGTGCAAATGATTGTAAATTATGTCAATGAGCAACATGACACATGGGACCAATTCTTACGCGAGTTTGCTTATGCTATTAGTACGGCAGTAAACGAAGCAACGGGGAAAACCCCTGCAGAATTATTTTTCGTTAGAAAGTTGATTACGCCTTTTCAGAAATTAGTGATGGTATCAGACGGAACAGAATTTTTAGTAGGAGATATTGAGAGATTGTTTGAGGAGGCTAGACGAAACACAAAAGCTAAACATGAAAAATGGGAGAAATATTATAATAGACGCAGGCGTAAGGTGCAAATTAAAGTGAATGATTGGGTTTTGATAGCAACACCTTCTTTAAGTTCGGCAACAAGAAAAGTGGTAGCTAAATTTAAACCAAAATTTGAAGGTCCGTATAGAGTATTAGATGTAAAGATAACAACGTATAGTGGTATGGAAGGTGGAAAAAAGGTTAACGATTAATGTAGATAAGGTTAGAATATATCGTCATAGGAAATGTGACGATACGGAGATAGGAACTGGTAGTTCTAGATAGCGGTAGTTTACGCGATGAATCGAGTGGTTTTGACAGAGTCCAACGGATATCAAAGGAATCGCAAGATGATAAAAAGAAAGGGTCAGAGGTAAAGCGTGAGTTGGAGGAAAAAGGGTTAAGTTTTTTAAAAATGATCAGGGTGAGAAACACACAAATAAGACCAATAAGCGCGGACCACTTATCAGATCAATACCTAGTTCTTGGTCTGAGAAAAGTAGAAGGATTAAAAGAAGCAAAAAGGAAATGTTAGGCTATAAAAGATCACATGAATCTCTCTCTGGGTTGGGAGGACCAGAAAGGAAGATTCAGAAGGGTTCAGAAAATAGAGTACCTAAAAGAGCTTTGTCATCAAACCATAAAACTAATAGTAATCTGCCAAAATTTAGAAAGAAAAGCCGAAGAGAAGAAACAGTAACGCCCATCACAAGCGGCTACAACCTCAGACCACGAAGTGGAAAAAGAGCGGAGTTCCGAACAACCACAGAGAAAAAGACACAACAGGGAGGACCAGTTCGATACAGAAAAGGCAGAGGAAAGAAGGACATCCCCTACATCGAAGAGCGAACAAGATCAAACAACAAGAATGCCAGACGAGGAGGTGATCAACAACGACAGAACCAGGAAAGGAAAGGAGCGTGTGCGAGAAAGTCTTTATCCTTGGAGGTCCTGGTACAGTCGGTCGAAAAAATAGTTGAGCACCGTGACCCTTTCAAAAAATGATTGGAAATGGAAAACGACCTTTTCTGAAACCATCTCGTTTGAAACGAAACAAATCTCAACGCCGTATTTTTGTTGTTTTATTCCCACTTTTTCCTTTTAAACGGCTCTTTTAATATGACTATTGTACTTTTTTCACCTACTTTTATCCAAAACTTGCATTTAAGGTTTCAATCCAAAAGGAAAGTTAAAACGGCTCTTTTGTATTACTATTGTCTATTTTTCACCTAATTTTTATCTCAAAGTTGTATTTAGGGTCTCGATTCAATTATCCCTCAAAGTTCTACTGAGAACAGTGTATAATGAACAACTCAAAATTTTTTCAGATTTCTCCCAAAAATATTTTATCACGGGGCGAGAGAAAATTTTTAATTTCATCCCAGAGAGACGATTTAGACAGGGCTCATCAACAAATGAAATTTAGACATCTTGAAGGAGTCAAATGAAATTCTTGGCATGTCAAATGAAATGTATGCATCTTGGTGAGAAAACAGGAGACCAGCCAACTCAACGAGACAAGCCCTCCAATCTTGGTGAGAAAACAGAGGACATGGCAACTCAACGAGACAAGCCCTCCAATCTGGGTGTGTGAAGACGACAATTATTAACAGGTAAGTCTAATCTATATTTGATGCATTCCAATCTTGGTGTAGTAATTGACCCGAAAAAATGGGGGACCACCCCCAATTTTCGGACTTGAAGATTTTGGCTAAAAACATTTACCAATAAGACTGCCAGAATCTGAGAATATTAATCACTTCAAATCCTGACAGTCTTAACGAAAAACATTTAGCATGAAAATATGACTGAATGTTTGGCTGCTGGCTTTTTATTCTCTAATGAGGTCACGTGAAACGATTTCTATTGCCTGGCGCATGTTGTGATCCTTCCAACGTTGGCATATTGTGTGTCTTGAAAAAAGGGGGACCGAGTCGGCTCTTGTGTCAACTCGACCCTCTTTTTTCGGTAAAATTTTTTTTCACTCTCTACTAGATGGGCAGTTTGTTTTTTGCATTCAGCCTGCAACTTGTTAAAATGCTGCAAGTATCACGCAAATCGGTAGGATTTCACCGTGGTTCACTCGGAAATGTCATAGTCCTCATGCACCTAATCGTGCAGGTGGTCAGGCAGGGTGCAATCATTCAAATCCCGGAAATGGGGCAATATTTCCAGGTTGATGGTAAAAAGTCCAAGCTTTTCAAAAATTTTTCTCTGGTCTGAGCCCTTGACAACGAAGAGGCCTCTGTTTCTTTGGGCCAGGTGACAAAACTTGCCCTTGACGCAGAAAGACAGGTATTCGAGGGGTACAGATCCGGGCAGGTGCCTCTTCAAGCTGAGCCATTCATTGATGTACCTGTTGGCCCGGCTGTCTTTGGCGGTCGTAAGGAGATTAGAGTGGTCCACCGTGAGGATCTTTGAAGTGAGGAAATCACTTCTGGATCTTTGCCATCCTCCGGTATGCTAGCAATCGACAGTTCGATAGGGACAGGTTGACCACCATGGTGAAACAAACACATTGGCATGGTCAAAAAAGGCTAGATGAGACATGTTGCTGAGTGAGAATGTCTCTGGTGGCTGAGCACTCGCATTTTATACTCTGCTGGGTCACGTGAATCGATTCCTATTGGCTGATGCTTTTTCAACCTTGAATCACCGGACATTTATTGCCAAAAAAAGAAATTTTTAGCGCCAAGGTTCCGCAATATAGATGAATCCAATCTTGCGGTATCAAACAGCGCCTTCAGCACGATTCAGTGCCAAGGTTCCACAATACAGATGAACTCAATCTTGGTGCATCAAACAGCACGATTCAGCACAAGTTTTTAAAATTTGCACTCCAATCTTGGTACAATATTTGGCCCAAAAAGGGAGACCGAGTCGACTATTGGGTCAACTCGATCCCCCTTTTTCCGGGTCAATGTCCATTTTTTACTGTACCGTAACTTTGTAGCTCCATTCAGCATGCAGCTTATTAAACTGCTGAAGGTATTTGGCAAATTGGTAAGATTTTAGCATGGTGCAGCATGAAATGTCCTCTTCCTCGTGCACGCCCTCATGCATGGAGTTAGGAAAAGTACCATCGCAAATGTGTTTGAATTTCGGCAGCGTCTCCAGGGCCATGGAAAACAGTCCGTGCTATTTGAAAAAATTTTTGTTGCTCCACTCCTTTAACCACCATCAGGCCCCTGTTGCCTTGGGCCAGCTGACTAAACTTGCCCCTCACGCAAAAGGGTAGGTATTCCACGAGCACACTCTTAGGTAACGGATGGTGTACCAGACGAAGACGGGCAATCTCCTGGCAATTGGATCGAAAATCTTTGGGCTTGGAAGTGTGCCCGGCATGATTCACGGAAATGCAAATCACTTCGGGATCGCTGTCATACCTGGCAATCGTGGCATTGGACCATTCGATGGGCACTGGCTTGCCATCATGATGAAACACGTTGGCATGAGCAAAATAAGCTGGTTGACTCGAGACAAACATGTTGCTTCAATTTGAAAAAAGCAGAATAATTCTAGCGGCTGGTTGGTCAATGCACGACTATAGAAAAAAGGGACGAATTTCAAAGAAACACATGTGAATAACTTTTGAATCAATTGGAATTTCGACAAGCACCATACATATTCGTGATCAGCGTTGAATTCTACGCAAAAAAAACTAGGTTTGGTAAGAATTGGGGGATGAAAAAAATGACCTAAATGCACAATTATTAAAAAAATGGACCAATTTCAAAGAAACACTTGTGAATAACTTTTGAACAAATTCGAATTTCGACAAGCGCCATACATATTCGTGATCAGCGTTAAATTCTGCAAAAGAAAAACTAATTTTAGTAAGAATTCGAGGATGAAAAAAAATGACACAAACGCTCAAGAATCAGAAATGCGTTACAATTAAGCCCATTTGAAAGAAGAGCGTTTAAATTGGGATCCTACAACAGTTAAAATTTTTTTACTTTGTTTTTTCGGTGTTTTTCTTATACTTTTCATGGAAATGCCTTATCAAAGTGCAATAATTTGAGTTCTAATAGAAGCTAAGTAAAATTTTAATAGTAATTGGGTTTAGGATCGGTTCTTCGTTCGAACGACACCCAGTTTTTTAAAATCGGTGTGTAAGTTGGTTGTCCAGCCTCAAAAAGTCGGTATTTTTAAAGATGATCTTTCAATTAAAAAAAAGATACATGAATTTCGCAAAACGGATACCAGATTTAGATTCCTGGTAAAATACCGTATGAAATGGGTCAATTTGGTAAGTTTCAAGGGTGAAAAAAAATGATTATCATGGTCACCGAATCAGACTATTGAAAAAAAAATGGACGAATTTCAAAAAAATTGTTGGGCATAACTTTTGAAACAATTAAATATTTGACAAGCGCCATACATATTCGTGATCAGCGTTGAATTCTACGCAAGAAAATTTAAATTTGGTAAAAATTGGGGAAAGAAAAAAAATGACCTAAACGCACGAATATTGAAAACGAACGAATTTCAAAGAAACAATTGGGAATAACTTTTGAACCAATTGGAATTTCGACAAACGCTAACCATATTCGTGATCAACGTTGAATTCTACGTAAGATAAACTAAGTTGGGTAAGAATTGGAGCACTAAAAAAATGACTCAAATGCACGACTATTGAAAAAAGGAGGAATTTCAAAGAAACACTCGTGAATGACTTTTGCACCAATTGGAATTTCGGCAAACGCCATACATATTCGTGATCAGCAATGAATTTTGCGCAAGAAAAACTAAGTTTTATAAAAATTGGGAGATGAAAGAAAATGACCGGAATGCACGACTATTGAAAAAAGGGACGAATTTCAAAGAAACATTTTTGAATAGCTTTTTAACAAATTGGAATTAAGACAAGCGCTATACATATTCGTGATCAGCGTTGAATTCTGCAAAAGAAAAACTTTTTTTGGTAAGAATTGGAGGATGAAAAAAAATGACCGAAACGCTCGGAAAACAGAAATGCGTTACAATTAAGCCCATTTGAAAGAAGAGCGTTTAAATAGGGATCCTACAACAGTTAAATTTTTTTTACTTTGTTTTTTCGGTGTTTTTCTTGTACTTTTCATGGAAATGCATTATCAAATTGCAATAAATTGAGTTCTAATAATAGCAGAGTAAAATTTTAATATTAATTGGGTTTAGGATAGATTATTCGTTCGAATGACACCCAGTTCTTTAAAATCAGTCTGTAAGTTGGATGTCCAGCCTGAAAATGTCGGTATTTTTAAAGATGATCTTTCAATTTGAAAAAAAAGTTACAGAAATTTCGCAAAACGGATACCAGGTTTAGATTCCAGGTTAAATACCGAGTAAAATGGTTCACTTTTATAAGTTTCTAGGGTGAAAAAAAAAGTGATTAGCTTGGTCACCGAATCAGACGATTAAAAAAATGGGACGAATTTCATAGAAACGGTTGGGCATAGCTTTTGAACCAATTGGAATTCCGACAAACGCCATAATCATTCGTGATCAGCGTTGAAATCTACGCACGAAAACCTAAATTTGGTAAAAACTGGAGGATGAAAAAAAAATGACCCAAATGCACGAGTATTGAAAAAAAGGGACGAATTTCAATGAATTAACTGTGAATAACTTCTGAACCTATTGGAATTTCGGCAAGAGCCATACATATTCGTGACGAGCGTTGAATTCTGCACAAGAAAAACTATTTTTGGTAAGAATTGGAGGATGAAAACCAGACGCTCGGAAAACAGAAATGCGTTACAATTAAGCCCATTTGAAAGAAGAGTGTTTAAAAAAGGATCATACAACACTTACAACTTTTTTTACTTTGTTTTTTCGGTGCTTTTCTTATACTTTTCATGGAAATGCATTATCAAATTGCAATAAATCGAGTTCTAATAATTGCAGAGTAAAATTTTAATATTAATTGGGTTTGGGTTAGATTCTTCGTTCGAATGACACCCAGTTTTTTAAAATCAGTCTGTAAGTTGGATGTCCAGCCTCAAAACGTCGGTATTTTTAAAGATAATCTTTCAATTTGAAAAAAAATGTTACAGGAAAGGCGCAAAATGGATACCAGATTTAGATTCCTGGTAAAATACGCAGTGAAATGAGTCACTTTGGTAAGTTTCTAGGGTGAAAAAAAAGTGATTGGCTTGGTCATCGAATCAGACTATTGAAAAAAAAGGAACAAATTTCAAAGAAAAGTTTGGGAATTACTTTTGAACCAATAGGAATTTCGACAAACGCCATACATATTCGTGATCAGCATTGAATTCTACGCACGAAAAACAAAGTTTGGTAAGAATTGGGGATGAAGAAAAATGACCCAAATGCACGACTATTGAAAAAAGGGACGAATTTCAAATAAACACTTGTGAATAACTTTTGAACCAATTACAATTTCAACAAGCGCCATACATATTCGTGATCAGCTTTGAATTCTGCACAAGAAAAACTAAGTTTCATAAAAATATGGACATGAAAGATAATCACCAGAATGCACGACTATTGAAAAAAAGACGAATTTCAAAGAAACACTTATGAATAAATTTTGAACAAATTGGAATTTCGACAAGCGCCATAGATATTCGTGATCAGCGTTGAATCTTGCAGAGTTAAAGCTAATTTTGGTAAGAATCGGAGGATGAAAAAAAAAAAAAACCAAACGCTCGGAAATTAGAATTGCGTTAAAATTAAGCCCATTTGAAAGAAGAGCGTTTTAAGAGGGATCCTACAACAGTTAAAATTTTTTTACTTTGTTTTTTCGGTGTTTTTCGTATACTTTTCATGGAAATGCATTATCAAAGCGCAATAATTCGGGTTCTAATAATATCAGAGTAAATTTTTAATAGTAATCGGGTTTGGGATCGGTTCTTCGTTCGAATGACAACCGGTTTTTTAAAATCAGTGTGTAAGTTGGCTGTCCAGCCTCAAAACGTCGGTATTTTTAAAGATGATCTTTCAATTTTAAAAATAAAATACAGGAATTTCGCAAAACGTATACCAGATTTACATTCCTGGTAAAATACCGAGTGAAATGGGTCATTTTGGTAAGTTTGTAGGGTGAAAAAAATGATTATCATGGTCACCGTATCAAACAATTGAAATAAAAAGGGACGAAATTCAAAGAAACGGTTGTGAACAACTTTTGAACGAATTGGAATTTCGACAAAGGCCATACATATACGTGATCAGAGTTGAATTCTACGCAAAAAAACTAAGTTTGGTAAGAATTAGTGGAAGAAAAAAATGACCCAAATGCACGACTATTGAAAAAAGGGACCAATTTCAAAGAAACAAATGTGAATAAATTTTGAACCAATTGGAATTTCGACAAACGCCATACATATTCGCGATCAGCGTTGAATTCTACGTAAGATAATCGAAATTCGCTAAGAATTGGAGGAAGAAAAAAAATGACCCAAATGCAGGACTATTGAAAAATAGGACGAATTTCAAAGAAACAGTTGTGAATAACTTTTGAACCAATAGAAATTTCGGCAAGCGCCATACATATTCGTGATCAGCGTTGAATTCTGTAAAAGAAAAATTAAGCTTGATAAAAATTGGGAGATGAAAGAAAATGACCGGAATGCACGACGATTGAAAAAAGGGACGAATTTCAAAGAAGCACTTGTGAATAACTTTTGAACCAATTGGAATTTCGGCAAGCTCCATACATATTCGTGATCAGCGTTGAATTCTACACAAGAAAAACTAAGCGTGGTAAGAATTGGGGGAAGAAAAAAAAATAACAAAAATGCACGACTATTGAATAAAAGGGTCGAATTGCAAAGAAAAGTTTGGGCATAACTTTTAAACCAAATAGAATTTCAACCAGCGCCATAGTAATGCGTGATCAGCGTTGAATTCTGCACAAGGAAAACTAAGTTTGGTAAGAATTGGGCTAAGAAAAAATTGACCCAAAAGCACGACTATTGAAAAAAAAGACGAATATTAAAGAAACGGTTCAGCATAACTTGTGAAGTAATTGGAATTTCGACAAGCGCCATACATATTCCTGATCAGCGTTCAATTTTGCACAGTCAAAGCTAATTTTGGTAAGAATTGGAAGAAGAAAGCAAATAACCCAAACGCTCGGAAATCTGAAATTCGTTACATTTAAGCACATTTGAAAGAAGAGCGTTTAAACAGGGATCCTACAACAATTAAAAATTTTTTTACTTTGTTTTTTCGGTGTTTTTCTTCTATTTTCATGGAAATGCATTATCAAAGTGCAATAATTCGAGTTCTAATAATAGCATAGTAAATTTTTTATAGTAATCGGGTTTGGGATCGATTCTTCATTCGAATGACAACCAATTTTTAAAATCGGTGTGTAAGTTGGCTATCGAGCCTCAAACATCGGTATTTTTAAAGATTATCTTTCAATTTAAAAGAAAGTTATAGGAATTTCTCTCGCAAAACAGATACCAGATTTAGATTTCTTTTAAATACCGAGTGAAATGGGTCACTTTGGTAAGTTTCTGGGTAAAAAAAAATGATTATCATGGTCACCGAATCAGACGATTGAAAAAAAAGGGACGAATTTCAAAGCAACACTTGTGAAAACTTTTGAACAAATTTTAATTTCGACAAAAGACATATATATTCGTGATCAGCGTTGAATTCTACGCCAGAAAAACTAAGTTTGGTAAGAATTAGGGGAAGAAAAAAATGACCAAAATCACGACTATTGAAAAAAGGGTCGAATTTCAAAGAAACAGTTGTGAATAACTTTTCTACGAATTGGACATTCGACAAACGCCATAATCATTCGTGATCAGCGTTGAATTCTTTGCAAGAAAAACTAATTTTGGTAAGAATTGGAGGATGGAAGAAAATAACCCCAAAACACGACTATTGAAAAAAGAGACGAATTTCAAAGAAACATTTGTGAATAACTTTTAAAAAATTGGAATTTCGACAAGCGCCATACATATTCCTGATCAGCGTTGAATTTCGCACAGTCAAAGCTAATTTTGGTAAGAATTGGAGGATGAAAACCAAATAACTCAAATGGTCGGAAATCAGAAATGCGTTACAATTAAGCCCATTTGAAAGAAAAGCGTTTAAACAGGGATCCTACAACAGGTAAAATTTTTTGACTTGGTTTTTCGGTGTTTTTCTTATACTTTTCATGGTAATGCATTATCAAAGTGCAATAATTATAGTTCTAATATTATCAGAGTAAATTTTTAAAAGTAACCGGGTTTGGGATCGATTCTTCATTCGAATGACAACCAGTTTTTAAAATCAATGTGTGTAAGTTGGCTGTCGAGCCTCAAACGTCGAGATTTTTAAAGATGATCTTTCAATTAAAAAAAATGTCACAGGAATTTCGCAAAACGGATACCAGATTTAGATTCCTTGTAAAATGCCCAGTTAAATGGGTCACTTTGGTAAGTTTCTAGGGTGAAAAAAATGTGATTGGCTTGGTCACCGAATCAGACTATTGAAAAAAAAGGGGACGAATTTCAAAGATAAGGTTGGGAATTACTTTTGAACCAATTAGAATTTCGACAAACGCCATATATATTCGTGATTAGCATTGCATTCTACGCACAAAAAACGAAGTTTGGTAAGAATTGGGGATGAAAAAAAAATGACCCAAATGCACGACTATTGAAAAAAGGGACGAATTTCAAAGAAACTCTTGTGAAAACTTTTGAACAAATTTTAATTTCGACAATCAACATACATATTCGTGATCAGCGTTGAATTCTACGCAAGAAAATCTAAGTATGGTAAGCATGGGGGATCAAAAAAATTACCCAAATGCACGACTATTGAAAAAAGGGGCGAATATTAAAGAAACGGTTCAGCATAATTAATGAAGCAATTGGAATTTCGCCAAACGCCATACATATTCGTGATCAACGTTGAATTCTACGGAAGATAAGCTAAATTGAGTAAGAATTGGAGGAAGGAAGAAATATGACCCAAAAGCACTACTATTGAAGAAAGGGACGAATTTTTTTTTTCAAAGAAACACTTTTGAATAGCTTTGTAACAAATTGGAATTTGGACAAGCGCCTTACATATTAGTGATCTGCGTTGAATTCTGCAGGAGAAAAACTAATTTTGGTTAGCATTAGGGAATGAAAAAAAATGACCTAAACGCAAGAATATTGAAAAAAGAGACCAATTTCAAAGAAACGGTTGGGCCTTATTTTTGAACCAATTGGAATTTCAGCAAACGCCATAATCATTCGTGATCAGCGTTGAATTTACCGTAAGATAAACTAAATTTGGTATGAATTGGAGGATGAAAAAAATTGACCCAAATCACGAGTATTGAAAACAGGTACGAATTTCAAAGAAACAGTTGTGAATAACTTTTCAAAAAATTGGAATTTCGACAAGCGCCATACATATTCCTGATCAGCGTTGAATTTCGCACAGTCAAAGCTAATTTTGGTAAGAATTGGAGGATGAAACCAAATAACTCAAACGGTCGGAAATCAGAAATACGTTACAATTAAGCCCATTTGAAAGAAAAGCGTTTAAACAGGCATCCTATAACAGTTAAAATTTTTTACTTGGTTTTTTCGGTGTTTTTCTTATACTTTTCATGGTAATGCATTATCAAAGTGCAATAATTATAGTTCTAATATTATCAGAGTAAATTTTTAAAAGTAATCGGGTTTGGGATCGATTCTTCATTCGAATGACAACCAGTTTTTAAAATCAATGTGTGTAAGTTGGCTGTCGAGCCTCAAACGTCGGTATTTTTAACGATGATCTTTCAATTTAAAAAAAATAATACAGGAATTTCGCAAAACGGATACCAGATTTAGATTCCTTGTAAAATGCCCAGTGAAATGGGTCACTTTGGTAAGTTTCTAGGGTGAAAAAAAAGTGATTGGCTTGGTCACCGAATCTGACTATTGAAAAAAGGGACGAATTTCAAAGAAACACTTGTGAAAACTTTTGAACCAATTGAAATTTCGACAATCGCCATACATATTCGTGATCCGCGTTGAATTCTGCACAAGAAAAGTTAAGTTTGAAAAGAATTGGAGGAAGAAAAAGTGTCCCTAATGCACGACTATTGAAAAAAGGGACGAATTCCATAGAAACACTCGTGAATAAATTTTCAACGAATTGGAATTTCGAGAAACGCCATAATCATTCGTGATCAGCGTTGAATTCTACGCATGAAAAACTAAGTTTGGTAAGAATTGGGGGATGAAAAAAATGCCCCAAATGCACGACTTTTAAAAAAAGGGGCGAATATTTTAGAAACGGTTCAGCAAACCTAATGATGCAATTAGAAATTTGACAAACGCCATACATATTCGTGATCAACATTGAATTCTACGGAAGATAAGCTAGACAAAGAATCAACAAGCGCCATACATATGGAGGAAGAGAAAAATGACCCAAAAGGACGACTATTGAAAAAAGGGACGAATTACAAAGAAACACTTTGGAATAGCTTTTCAATAAATTGGAATTTGGACAAGCGCCTTCAAAATTAGTGTTCAGCGTTGAATTCTGCACAAGAAAAACTCATTTTGGTAAGCATTAGGGAATGAAAAAAAATGACCTAAACGCAAGAATATTGAAAAAGGGAACAATTTAAAAGAAACGGTTGGGCCTGACTTTTGAACCAATTGGAATTTCAGCAAACGCCATAATCATTCGTGATCAGCGTTGTATTCTATGTAAGATAAACTAAATTTGGTATGAATTGGAGAATGAAAAAAAAAATGACCCAAATCACGAGTATTGAAAAAAGGTACGAATTCCAAAGAAACACTTGTGAACAACTTTTGAACCAATTGAAATTTCGACAAGCGCCATACATATTCCTAATCAGCGTTGAATTTCGCACAGTCAAAGCTAATTTTGGTAAGAATTGGAGGATGAAACCAAACAACTCAAACGGTCGGAAATCAGAAATGCGTTACAATTAAGCCCATTTAAAAGAAAAACGTTTAAACAGGGATCCTACAACAGTTAAAATTTTTTGACTTGGTTTTTTCGGTGTTTTTCTTATACTTTTCATGGTAATGCATTATCAAAGTGCAATAATTATAGTTCTAATATTATCAGAGTAAATTTTTAAAAGTAATCGAGTTTGGGATCGATTCTTCATTCGAATGACAACCAGTTTTAAAAATCAATGTGTGTAAGTTGGCTGTCGAGCCTCAAACGTCGGTATTTTTAAAGATGATCTTTCAATTTAAAAAAAAATGTTACAGGAATTTCGCAAAACGGATACCAGATTTAGATTCCTTGTAAAATGCCCAGTGAAATGGGTAACATTGGTAAGTTTCTAGGGTGAAAAAAATGTGATTGGCTGGGTCACCGAATCAGACTATTGAAAAAAAAGGGGACGAATTTCAAAGATAAGGTTGGGAATTACTTTTGAACCAATTGGAATTTCGACAAACGCCATATATATTCGTGATCAGCATTGCATTCTACGCACGAAAAACAAAGTTTGGTAAGAATTGGGGATGAAAAAAAAATGACCCAAATGCACGACTATTGAAAAAAAAGGGACGAATTTCAAAGAAACGGTTGGAAAAAACTTTTGAAACAATTGGAATTTCGACAAACGCTATACATATTCGTGATCAACATTGAATTCTACGGAAGATAAGCTAAATTGACTAAGAATTGGAGGAAGAGAAAAATGACCCAAAAGGACGACTATTGAAAAAAGGGACGAATTTCAAAGAAACACTTTGGAATAGCTTTTTAACAAATTAGAATTTGGACAAGCGCCTTACATATTAGTGATCTGCGTTGAATTTTGCAGAAGAAAAACTAATTTTGGTAAGCATTAGGGAATGAAAAAAATGACCTAAACGCACGAATATTGAAAAAAGGGAACAATTTCAAAGAAACGGTTGAGCCTAACTTTTGAACCAATTGGAATTTCAGCAAACGCCATAATCATTCGTGATCAGCGTTGAATTTACCGTAAGATAAACTAAATTTGGTATGAATTGGAGGATGAAAAAAATTGACCCAAATCACGAGTATTGAAAAAAGGTACGAATTTCAAAGAAACACTTGTGAATAACTTTTGAATTAATTGGAATTTCGACAATCGCCAAATATATTCGTGAGTTGCGTTGAATTCTGCACAAGAAAAGTTAGTTTTGAAAAGAGTTGGAGGATTAGAAAATGACCCAAATCACGAGTATTGAAAAAAGGTACGAATTTCAAAGAAACACTTGTGAATTATTTTGAATTAATTGGAATTTCGACAATCGCCAAACATATTCGTGATCAGCGTTGAATTTCTACGCAAGAAAATCTAAGATTGGTAAGAATTGGGGGATGAAAAAAATGACCCAAATGCACGACTATTGAAAAAGGAACGAATTTCAAAGAAACACTTGTGAATAACTATTTAACGAATAGGAATTACGACCAACTCTATATATATTCGTGATCAGCGTTGAATTCTGCACAAGAAAAGTTAAGTTTGGTAAGAATTGGGAGAACAAAAATATGACCCAAATACACGAATATTAAAAAAGATACGAATTTCAATGAAATTTTTTTGAATAGCTTTTTATCAAATTGGAATTTGGACAAACGCCATACATATTCGTGATCAGCGTTGAATTCTGCACAAGAAAAACTAAGTTTGGTAAGAATTGGGGGATGAAAAATGTGACCTAAACGCACGAATATTGAAAAAAGGACGATTTCCAAAGAAGCGATTGGAAAAAACTTTTGAAACAATTGGAATTTCGACAAACGCCATAATCATTCGTGATCAGCTTTGAATTCTACGCATAAAAATCTAAGTTTGGTAAGAATTTGGGGATAAAAAAAATGACCCAAATGCACGACTATTAAAAAAGGGACGAATTTCAATGAAACAATTTTGAATAGCTTTTTATCAAATTGGAATTTGGACAAACGCCATACATATTCGTGATCAACGTTGAATTCTACGGAAGATAAGCTAAATTGAGTAAGAATTGGAGGAAGGAAAAAAATGACCCAAAAGCACTACTATTGAAAAAAGGGACGAATTTCAAAGAAACACTTTTAAATAGATTTTTAACAAATTGGAAATTGGATAAGCGCCGTACATATTAGTGATGAGCATTCAATTCTGCACAAGAAAAACTAATTTGGGTAAGAATTGGAGAATGAAAAAAAAAATGGCCTAAACGCGCTAATATTGAAAAAAGGGACCAATTTCAAAGAAACGGTCCAACCTAACTTTTGAACCAATTGGAATTTCAACAAACGCCATAATCATTCGTGATCAGCGTTGAATTCTACGTAAGATAAACTAAATTTGGTAGGAATTGTAGGATGAAAAAAAAAAATGACCCAAATCACGACTATTGAAAAAAGGGACGAATTTCAAATAAACACTTTTAAATAGCTTTTTAACAAATTGGAATTTGGACAAGCGCCATACATATTAGTGATCAGCGTTGAATCCTGCACTAGAAAAACTAATTTTGGTAAGAACTGGGGAATGAAAAAAAATGACCCAAATGCACGAATATTGAAAAAAGGGACGAATTTCAAAGAAACACTTGTGAATAACTTTTGAACCAATTAAATTTCGACCAGCTCTATATATATTCGTGATCAGCGTTGAATTCTACGCAAGAAAAACTAAGTTTGGTAAGAATTGGGAGACAAAAAAAGTGACCCAAATGCACGAGTATTGAAAAAAGGGTTGAATATTTAAGAAACGCTTCAGCATAACTTTAAAACCAATTGGAATTTCGACAAACTCCATAATTATTCGTGATCAGCGTTGAATTCTACGCAAGAAAAACTAAGTTTGGTAAGAATTGGGGATGAAAAAAATGACCCAAATGCATGAATATTGAAAAAAGGGATGAATTTTAAAGAAACACTTTAAATAGCTTTTTAACAAATTAAATTTCGACCAGCTCTATACATATTCGTGATCAGCGTTGAATTCTACGCAAGAAAACTAAGTTTGGTAAGAATTGGGAGCAAAAAAAATTACCCAAATGCACGACTATTGAAAAAATGGGCGAATTTCAATGAAACACTTTTGAATAGCTTTTTAACAAATTGGAATTTGGACAAGCGCCATATATATTAGTGATCAGCGTTGAATTCTGCACAAGAAAAACTAATTTTGGTAAGAATTGGGGAATGAAATAAAATTACCTAAACGCACGACTATTGAAAAAAGGGACGAATTTCAAAGAAACACTTGTGAATAACTTTTGAACCAATTAAATTTCGACCAGCTCTATAAATATTCGTGATCAGCGTTGAATTCTACGTAAGATAAGCTAAATTGAGTAAGAATTGGGGGAAGGAAAAAAAATGATCCAAATGCACGAAAAGGGACGAATTTAAAAGAAACCTTTTGAAAAGCTTTTTAACAAATTGGAATTTGGACAAGCGCCTTACATATTAGTGATCAGCGTTGAATTCTGCACAAGAAAAACTAATTTTGGTAAGAATTGGGGAATGAAAAAAAATTACCTAAACGCACGAATATTGAAAAAAGGGAATAAATTCAAAGAAACGTTTGGGCCAAACTTTTGAACCAATTGGAATTTCAACAAACGCCATAATCATTCGTGATCAGCGTTGAATTCTACGTAAGATAAACTAAATTTGGTATGAATTTGAGGATGAAAAAAAATGACCCAAATCACGACTATTGAAAAAAGGTACGAATTTCAAATAAACACTTTTGAATAGCTTTTTAACAAATTGGAATTTGGAGAAGCACCATACGTATTCCTGAGCAGCGTTGAATTTTGCACAGTCAAAGCTAATTTGGTAAGAATTGGAGGATGAAAAAAAATGACCCAAACGCTCGGAAATCAGAAATGCGTTACAGTTAAGCCCATTTGATAGAAGAGCATTTAAACAGGGTTCCTACAACAGTTAAAATTTTTTTACTTTGTTTTTTCGGTGTTTTTCTTCTATTTTCATGGAAATGCTTTATCAAAGTGCAATAATTCGAGTTCTAATAATACCAGAGTAAATTTTTAATAGTAATCGTGTTCGGGATCGATTCTTCGTTCGAATGACAACCAGTTTTTTAAAATCGGTGTGTAATTTTGCTGTCCAGCCTATAAATGGCGGTATTTTTAAAGATGATCTTTCAATTTAAAAAAAATGTTACAGGAATGTCGCAAAACGGATACTAGATTTAGATTACTGGTAAAATACCGAGTGAAATGCGTCACTTTGACAAGTTTCCAGGGTGAAAAAAAATGATTATCATGATCACAGAATCAGACTATTGAAAAAAAAGGGACGAATTTTAAAGAAAATGTTGGACATAAATTTAGGAGCAATTGGAATTTTGACAAACACCATAATCATCGTGATCAGTGTTGAATTCTACGCAAGAAAAACTAAGTTTGGTAAAAATTGGGGGATGAAAAATATGACCCAAATGCATGAATATTGAAAAAAGGGACGAATTTCAAACACTTTTAAATAGCTTTTTAACAAATTGGAAATTGGATAAGCGCCGTACATATTAGTGATGAGCATTCAGTTCTGCACAAGAAAAACTAATTTGTGTACGAATTGTAGAATGAAAAAAAAATGGCCTAAACGCGCTAATATTGGAAAAAGGGACCAATTTCAAAGAAACGGTCCGGCCTAACTTTTGAACCATTTGGAATTTTAGCAAACGCCATATTTATTCGTGATCAGCGTTGAATTTACCGTAAGATAAACTAAATTTGGTATGAATTGGAGGATGAAAAAAAATGACTCAAATCACGAGTATTGAAAAAAGGTACGAATTCCAAAGAAACACTTGTGAACAACTTTTGAACCAATTGAAATTTCGACAATCGCCATACATATTCGTAATCCGCGTTGAATTCTGCACATTGAAAGATAATTTTGGTAAGAATTGGAGGATGAAAGCAAATAACCCAAACGCTGAAAAATCAGAAATGCCTAACAGTTAAGCCCATTTGAAAGAACGTTTAAACAAGGATCCTCCAACAGTTAAAATTTTTTTACTTTGTTTTTTCGGTGTTTTTCTTATATTTTAATGGAAATGCATTATCAAAGTGCAATAATTCGAGTTCTAATAATACCAGAGTAAATTTTTAATAGTAATCGGGTTCGGGATCGATTCTTCGTTCGAATGACAACCAGTTTTTTAAAATCGGTGTATAAATTGGCTGTCCAGCCTCAAAACGTCTGTATTTTTAACGATGATCTTTCAATTTAAAAAAAAGTTACAGGAATTTCGCAAAACGGATACTAGGTTTAGATTACAGGTAAAATACCGAGTGTAATTTGTCACTAATAAGTTTCTAGGGTGAAAAAAAACGATTATCATGGTCACCCAAACAGACTATTGAAAAAATGAGGCGAATTTCAAAGATACACTTGTGAAGAACTTTTGAAAAAATTAGAATTTCAACTAGCACTATACATATTCGTAATCAGTGTTGAATTCTGCACAAGAAAAACTAAGTTTTGTAAGAATTGGTGTATGAAAGAAAATGACCGAAATGCATGACTATTGAACAAAAGGACGAAATTTAAAGAAACGGTTCAGCATAACTTATAAAGCAATTGGAATTTCGACAAACGCCATACATATTCGTGATCAACGTTGAATTCTGCACTAGAAAAACTAATTTTGGTAAGAATTGGGGAATAAAAAAAAATTACTTAAACGCACGAATATTGAAAAAAGGGACCAAATTCAAAGAAACGGTTGGGCCTAACTTTTGAACCAATTGGAATTTCAAAAAACGCCATAATCATTCGTGATCAGCGTTAAATTCTACGTAAGATAAACTAAATTTGGTAAGAATTGGGAGATGAAAAAAATGACCCAAATGCACGACTATTGAAAAAAGGGGCGAATAATAAAGAAACGGTTCAGTATAACTAATTAAGCAATTGGAATTTCGACAAACGCCATACATATTCGTGATCAACGTTGAATTATAAGGAAGATAAGCTAAATTAGGTAAGAATTGGAGGACGAAAAAAAATGACCCAAATGCACGACTATTGAAAAAAGGGACGAATTTCAAAGAAATATTTTAAATAGCTTTTTAACTAAATGGCATTTGGACAAGCGCAATACATATTCGTGATCAGCGTTGAATTCTGCACAAGAAAAACTATTTTGGTAAGAATTAGAGGATGAAAAAAAATGATCCAAACGCTCGGAAAACAGAAATGCGTTACAATTAATTAAGCCCATTTGAAAAAAGAGCGTTTATACTGGGATCCTACAACAGTTAAAATTGTTTTACTTTGTTTTTTCGGTGTTTTTCTTATACTTTTCATGGAAATGCATTATCAAAGTGCAATAATTCGAGTTTTAATAATAGCAGTGTAATATTTTAATAGTAATCGGGTTTAGGATCGATTCTTCGTTCGATAGAAACCCAGTGTTTTAAAATCGGTGTGTAAGTTGGCTGTCCAGCCTCTAAATGTCGGTATTTTTAAAGATTTTCTTTCAATTTAAAAGAAAAGTTACAGAAATTTCGCAAAACAAATACCAGACTTGGATTCCTGGTAAAATACCGAGTGAAATGGCTCACTTTGATAAGTTTCTAGGGTGAAAAAAAAATGATTATTATGGTCACCGAATCAGACTATTGAGAAAAAAAGGGACGAATTTCAAAGAAAAGGTGGGGCATAACTTTTGAACTAATTGGAATTTCGACAAAAGTCATAATCATTCGTTATCAGCGTTGAATTCTAAGCAAGAAAAACTAAGATTGGTAAGAATTGGGGATGAAAAAATGACCCAAATGCACGACTATTGAAAAAAGAGGCGAATAATAAAGAAACGGTTCAGTATAACTAATGAAGCAATTGGAATTTCGACAAACGCCATACATATTCGTGATCAACGTTGAATTCTACGCAAGAAAACTAAGATTGGTAAGAATTGGAGCAAGAAAAATATAACCCAAATGCACGACTATTGGAAAAAGGGACGAATTTCAAAGAAACACTTTTAAATAGCTTTTTAACAAATTGGATATTGGATAAGCGTCGTACATATTAGTGATGAGCATTCAATTCTGCACAAGAAAAACTAATTTGGGTACGAATTGGAGAATGAAAAAAAAATGGCCTAAACGCGCTAATGTTGAAAAAAGGGACCAAGTTCAAAGAAACGGTCCGGCCTAACTTTTGAACCAATTGGAATTTTAGCAAACGCCATAATCATTCGTGATCAGCGTTGAATTCTACGTAAGAAAAACTAAGTTTGGTAAGAATTGGGGGAAGGAAGAAAATGACCCAAATGCACGACTATTGAAAAAAACAGACGAATTTCAAAGAAACACTTGTGAATCACTTTTGAAAAAATTGGAATTTCAACAAGCTCCATACATATTCGTAATCCGCGTTGAATTCTGCACATTGAAAGATAATTTTGGTAAGAATTGGAGGATGAAAGCAAATAACCCAAACGCTGAGAAATCAGAAATGCCTTACAGTTAAGCCCATTTGAAAGAACGTTTAAACAAGGATCCTACAACAGTTAAAATATTTTTACTTTGTTTTTTCGGTGTTTTTCTTATATTTTAATGGAAATGCATTAACAAAGTGCAATAATTCGAGTGTTCTAATAATACCAGAGTAAATTTTTAATAGTAATCGGGTTCGGGATCGATTCTTCGTTCGAATGACAACCAGTTTTTTAAAATCGGTGTATAAGTTGGCTGTCCAGCCTCAAAACGTCTGTATTTTTAACGATGATCTTTCAATTTTAAAAAAAGTTACAGGAATTTCGCAAAACGGATACTAGGTTTAGATTACAGGTAAAATACCGAGTGAAATGTGTCACTAATAAGTTTCTAGGGTGAAAAAAAACGATTATCATGGTCACCCAAACAGACTATTGAAAAAATGAGGCGAATTTCAAAGAAACACTTGTGAAGAACTTTTGAAAAAATTGGCATTTCAACAAGCACTATACATATTCGTAATCAGTGTTGAATTCTGCACAAGAAAAACTAAGTTTTGTAAGAATTGGTGTATGAAAGAAAATGACCCAAATGCACGACTATTGAACAAAAGGACGAAATTTAAAGAAACGGTTCAGCATAACTTATAAAGCAATTGGAATTTCGACAAACGCCATACATATTCGTGATCAACGTTGAATTCTACGTAAGATAAGCTAAATTAGGTAAGAATTGGAAGAAAAAAAAATGACCCAAACGCTCGGAAAACAGAAATGCGTTACAATTAATTAAGCCCATTTGAAAGAAGAGCGTTTATACTGGGATCCTACAACAGTTAAAATTGTTTTACTTTGTTTTTTCGGTGTTTTTCTTATACTTTTCATGGAAATGCATTATCAAAGTGCAATAATTCGAGTTTTAATAATAGAAGTGTAATATTTTAATAGTAATCGGGTTTAGGATCGATTCTTCGTTCGATAGACACCCAGTGTTTTAAAATCGGTGTGTAAGTTGGCTGTCCAGCCTCTAAATGTCGGTATTTTTAAAGATTTTCTTTCAATTTAAAAGAAAAGTTACAGAAATTTCGCAAAACAAATACCAGACTTGGATTCCTGGTAAAATACCGAGTGAAATGGCTCACTTTGATAAGTTTCTAGGGTGAAAAAAAAATGATTATTATGGTCACCGAATCAGACTATTGAGAAAAAAAGGGACGAATTTCAAAGAAAAGGTGGGGCATAACTTTTGAACTAATTGGAATTTCGACAAACGTCATAATCATTCGTTATCAGCGTTGAATTCTACGCAAGAAAAACTAAGATTGGTAAGAATTGGGGGATGAAAAAAATGACCCAAATGCACGACTATTGAAAAAAGAGGCGAATAACAAAGAAACGGTTCAGTATAACTAATGAAGCAATTGGAATTTCGACAAACGCCATACATATTCGTGATCAACGTTGAATTCTACGCAAGAAAACTAAGATTGGTAAGAATTGGAGCAAGAAAAAAATACCCCAAATGCACGACTATTGGAAAAAGGAACGAATTTCAAAGAAACACTTTTAAATAGTTTTAACAAATTGGATATTGGATAAGCGCCGTACATATTAGTGATGAGCATTCAATTCTGCACAAGAAAAACTAATTTGGGTACGAATTGGAGAATGAAAAAAAAATGGCCTAAACGCGCTAATGTTGAAAAAAGGGACCAAGTTCAAAGAAACGGTCCGGCCTAACTTTTGAACCAATTGGAATTTTAGCAAACGCCATAATCATTCGTGATCAGCGTTGAATTCTACGTAAGAAAAACTAAGTTTGGTAAGAATTGGGGGAAGGAAGAAAATGACCCAAATGCACGACTATTGAAAAAAACAGACGAATTTCAAAGAAACACTTGTGAATCACTTTTGAAAAAATTGGAATTTCAACAAGCACCATACATATTCTTGATCTGCGTTGAATTTTGCACATTCAAAGCTAATTTTGGTAAGAATTGGAGGATGAAAGCAAATAACCCAAACGCTAAGAAATCAGAAATGCGTTACAATTAAGCCCATTTGAAAGAACGTTTAAACAGGGATCCAACAACAGTTAAAATTTTTTTACTTTGTTTTTTCGGTGTTTTTCTTATATTTTATTGGAAATGCATTATCAAAGTGCAATAATTCGAGTTCTAATAATACCAGAGTAAAATTTTAATAGTAATCGGGTTCGGGATCGATTCTTCATTCGAATGACAACCAGTTTTTTAAAATCGGTGTATAAGTTGGCTGTCCAGCTTCAAAACGTCTGTATTTTCCAAGATGATCTTTCAATTTAAAAAAAAGTTACAGGAATATCGCAAAACGGATACTAGATTTAGATTACTGGTAAAATACCGAGTGAAATGTGTCACTTTAATAAGTTTCTAGGGTGAAAAAAAATGATTATCATGGTTACCCAATCAGACTATTGAAAAAAAGAGGCGAATTTCAAAGAAACACTTGTAAAGAACTTTTCAAAAAATTCGCATTTCAACAAGCGCCATACATATTCGTAATCAGTGTTGAATTCTGCACAAGAAAAACTAAGTTTGGTAAGAATTGGGGTATGAAAGAAAATGACCCAAATGCACGACTATTGAACAAAAGGACGAAATTTAAAGAAACGGTTCAGCATAACTTATAAAGCAATTGGAATTTCGACAAACGCCATACATATTCGTGATCAACGTTGAATTCTACGTAAGATAAGCTAAATTAGGTAAGAATTGGAGGACGAAAAAATGACCCAAATGCACGACTATTGAAAAAAGGGACGAATTTCAAAGAAATATTTTAAATAGCTTTACAAGCGCAATGCATATTCGTGATCAGCATTGAATTCTGCACAAGAAAAATTATTTTTGGTAAGAATTAGAGGATGAAAAAAAAATGATCCAAACGCTCGGAAAACAGAAATGCGTTACAATTAATTAAGCCCATTTGAAAGAAGAGCGTTTATACTGGGATCCTACAACAGTTAAAATTGTTTTACTTTTTTTTCGGTGTTTTTCTTATACTTTTCATGGAAATGCATTATCAAAGTGCAATAATTCGAGTTTTAATAATAGAAGTGTAATATTTTAATAGTAATCGGGTTTAGGATCGATTCTTCGTTCGATAGACACCCAGTGTTTTAAAATCGGTGTGTAAGTTGGCTGTCCAGCCTCTAAATGTCGGTATTTTTAAAGATTTTCTTTCAATTTAAAAGAAAAGTTACAGAAATTTCGCAAAACAAATACCAGACTTGGATTCCTGGTAAAATACCGAGTGAAATGGCTCACTTTGATAAGTTTCTAGGGTGAAAAAAAAATAATTATTATGGTCACCGAATCAGACTATTGAGAAAAAAAGGGACGAATTTCAAACAAAAGGTGGGGCATAACTTTTGAACTAATTGGAATTTCGACAAACGTCATAATCATTCGTTATCAGCGTTGAATTCTACGCAAGAAAAACTAAGATTGGTAAGAATTGGGGGATGAAAAAAAATGACCCAAATGCACGACTATTGAAAAAAGGGGCGAACATTAAAGAAACGTTTCAGCATAACTTATGAAGCAATTGGAATTTTGACAAACGCCATACATAATCGTGATCAACGTTGAATTCTACGCAAGAAAACTAAGATTGTTAAGAATTGGAGGAAGGAAAAAAATAATTCAAATGCACGACTATTGGAAAAAGGGACGAATTTCAAAGAAACACTTTTAAATAGCTTTTTAACAAATTGGATATTGGATAAGCGCCGTACATATTAGTGATGAGCATTCAATTCTGCACAAGAAAAACTAATTTGGGTACGAATTGGAGAATGAAAAAAAAATGGCCTAAACGCGCTAATGTTGAAAAAAGGGACCAAGTTCAAAGAAACGGTCCGGCCTAACTTTTGAACCAATTGGAATTTTAGCAAACGCCATAATCATTCGTGATCAGCGTTGAATTCTACGTAAGAAAAACTAAGTTTGGTAAGAATTGGGGGAAGGAAGAAAATGACCCAAATGCACGACTATTGAAAAAAACAGACGAATTTCAAAGAAACACTTGTGAATCACTTTTGAAAAAATTGGAATTTCAACAAGCGCCATACATATTCTTGATCTGCGTTGAATTTTGCACATTCAAAGCTAATTTTGGTAAGAATTGGAGGATGAAAGCAAATAACCCAAACGCTAAGAAATCAGAAATGCGTTACAATTAAGCCCATTTGAAAGAACGTTTAAACAGGGATCCTACAACAGTTAAAATTTTTTTACTTTGTTTTTTCGGTGTTTTTCTTATATTTTAATGGAAATGCATTATCAAAGTGCAATAATTCGAGTTCTAATAATACCAGAGTAAAATTTTAATAGTAATCGGGTTCGGGATCGATTCTTCATTCGAATGACAACCAGTTTTTTAAAATCGGTGTATAAGTTGGCTGTCCAGCCTGAAAACGTCTGTATTTTCCAAGATGATTTTTCAATTTAAAAAAAAGTTACAGGAATTTTGCAAAACCGATACTATATTTAGATTACTGGTAAAATACCGAGTGAAATGTGTCACATTAATAAGTTTCTAGGGTGAAAAAAAATGATTATCATGGTCACCCAATCACACTATTGAAAAAATGAGGCGAATTTCAAAGAAACACTTGTGAAGAACTTTTGAAAAAATTGGCATTTTGACAAGCACCATACATATTCGTAATCAGTGTTGAATTCTGCACAAGAAAAAGTAAGTTTGGTTAGAATTGGTGTATGAAAGAAAATGACCCAAATGCACGACTATTGAACAAAAGGACGTGCCGCGTTGGGTGGTCAAGCATTCTTCATCACAACACGGTTGAATTAAATAACAATAAACATTTATTAACTTTAGATTAAATGTGCAATTAAGAGGTAAACTTCTAAAAACAACAACACATGGAACCAGGCACGCTACAATAATAACAGATCAATTCAGTTCAGTTTTGGAGTCGTTATGTTGAGCTGTAAGGTCGCTGCATACTCCCCTTCCAGTGTCAACGATACCTAGTTGGAAGATGAACTTTGCGACCAGAACGTGTAGATGGCTGGGTAGGCGTTGAAGCTGTTGGATCAGATTCCACAGTAGCAGGTGTTGAAGCTGTTGCATTAGGTTCCACAGTAGCAGGTGTTTCATTCTTGGTTTGAGGTAGTTGCAAGTCCTCAGTGTTAAGAAAGAAGGCAGGTTTGCATCTATCAATAGATACAGATATCCGTTTACCATTGATGTCAAGGAAAAACACTTTATCCTTCCTTTGTAAGACTTTGAAAGGGCCATCATAGGGTTGTTGAAGTGGACAACGTAACATGTCTCGGCGAAGAAAAACATGTGTTTCTTCCAACAGTCCTGGATGGATAAAAACTGGGCGTTTGCCATGGTGTTTTGGTGGTTTAGGGTGAAGTGATTGCATGTGAGACTTAAGTTTCGAAACAAAATTCACAACATCATCGTCTGGCTTGGAAGAGTCAAACATCTCCCCTGGCAGTCGAATAGTGGTCCCAAAAACTAATTCAGCTGGGGTACACAGAATATCTTCTTTAAGAGAAGCTCGTAGACCTAGTAAGATGATAGGGAGTACTTCTGTCCAACGCTCAGTAGCATGGCATTTGATTGCACTTTTCAATGGGCGGTGCAATTCTTCGATCATCCCATTAGCTTGAGGGTGGTATCCAGTTGTACGACATTTCTGAACACCAAGTAGTTTGCTAAGAGCTTTGAAGAGCGAGGACTCAAACTGCCTGCCCCTGTCGGTTGTGAGAATTGCAGGAGTTCCAAAGCGAGACACCCAAGAGGAAAAGAAGGCCTCAGCCACAGTCTCAGCAGTTATGTCTTTGAGAGGTTGGGCCTCTGGCCATTTCGAAAAACGGTCAATCATTGTCAGGCAATAGGTGTAGCCATTTGATGGAGGTAGAGGTCCAATGAGATCCAGATGAACATGATCAAAACGTTGGGAAGGTTCTTGAAATGATGAAAGAGGTGATCTAGTATGACGATGAATTTTGGATTTTTGGCAAGCTAGGCAGTGTCTTGCCCACTTAGCTACATCTGATGAGATTGATGGCCAAACAAAACGCTGCTTCATCAAATGCACTGATCGACGTATGCCAGGATGGGATAAATTATGCATAGCAGAGAAAACATCTTGGCGATGCTGTTTTGGGATGTAGGGTCTGGCTGTGCCCGTTGATAGATCACACATAATTTCAGTAGACGAATTGGGAAAAGTTACCTTTTGAGTTCCAAGGAAGTTCCAGATGCTATTAGGGTGTGAAGCTCCTGATCAGTCTGTTGTGTCTCAGCAATACAGTCATAGTCAATTTGACTTGGGAAGGTGATTGCAGAAACACGAGAGAGAACATCAGCAGCAATATTGTCAGATCCTGGAATGTGTACAATATTTGTGGTGAACTGAGAGATGAAATCCAGCTGACGGATCTGCCGTGGAGAACACTTGTCACTTTTTGCCTAAAAGCATAAGTGAGGGGCTTGTGGTCAGTAAACACTGTGAAATCTCTAGCTTCCAGCATATACCGAAAGTGTCGGATAGCCGAGTAGATAGCAAGGAGTTCACGGTCGTAGGCACTGTAAGACTTTTCAGATGAAGTAAGTTTTCTAGAAAAGAAAGCCAATGGCTGTAGCTCAGAGTCCACAACTTGGTGAAGTGCACCTCCTATGGCATAATCAGAGGCGTCCACATGAAGAGCAAGCGGGGCAGAAGGTGAAGGATGAGCAAGAAGTGCAGCATCAGCAAGAGCTTGTTTACACCTCTGAAATGCTTTAATTGCCTCAGAAGACCAGTTTAAAGGCTTTGAGTCCTTCTTACCTTTAGAACCTTTTAAAAATTCACTTAAAAGATACTGTTGTTCAGCTGCTTTGGGCAAGAAACGTCTATAAAAATTTAACAGTCCTAAAAATTTTCTCAGAGAGCCAACAGTCTCTGGTTGTTTGTAATCAAGAACTGCTTGAACTTTGTCAGGCAATGGCTTAATGCCATCAGGAGTGATAAGGTGGCCAAGGAAAATGAGTTCAGTCACACCAAATACACATTTAGAGATATTTAGTTTTAAACCATATGAGCTCAGTCTTTGGAATATAGTTCTTAAGTGAGAACGATGCTCCTCAGCATTTTCTGAGTAACACAAAATATCATCCAAGTAGACAAAACAAAAAGGAAGTCCTCTTAGTACTTCATGCATGAATCGCATAAAGGTTTGTGGTGCATTCACAAGGCCAAAACACAAATGGGTATATTCGTAAAGACCCCATGGAGTTGTTACAGCTGTCTTAGGAATATCACACTCAGCTATAGGGATTTGGTGGAATGCCTTAAAAATGTCTATTTTGGAAAATATCTTCTTGCCATGTAGTGCATGAGCAAAGTCATTCAAATAAGGCATGGGGTAGCTGTCGAACTCAGTAACAGAATTACAACAGGTCTAACTGTAGAGTCAGATTTGGGCACAACATGAAGAGGAGAACTCCAGGGACTTTTGGAAGGTCTAATAATGCCTTGAGCAAGAAGAAATTCAAATTCTACCTTCACTGCATCATACAGTTTAGGGTGTAGCCTTCTAGGCCTGGCAGTGACTGGTGGGCCAGTAGTAATAATATGGTGGACTGTGCCATGTGATGCTGATTTGGAAATTAAAGAAGGGTTGCTGAGGTCTGGATATTCCGATAAGATGTTTTTAAAACTGATGTTTGCATCTACAGTGAGGATTGTGGGCTGTACAATATTTGAAAAAACACAAGAAGTGAAAAGAGAAGTTTCCACATCCACCAACCTTTTTTTTCTTAAGGTCGATTAAAGGTTGAAGTGCTTTAGAAAATCAGCACCAATTATAGGAGATGATACATCAGCAATTATGAAAGTCCAGATAAAGGTCGCCTCAGACCCAGGTTCAGTTCTTTACGGACCATACCATAGGCTGGAATTTTGGTATTATTAGCAGCAAATAAGGAGAAGTTAGACTGAGGTGATTTATTCATAGTTGGAGAAGGTGGGATGACACAGATTTCACTTCCAGAGTCTATGAGAAATTTCTGGCCAGACTTGCGGTCTAATAAAAATAACCGGCTGGTATGTTTCGAGGGCTCTGCCATTCCAGCTATGACAGAGCTTACTCGTTTTTTTGCACAAATGCACAAGGTGAAACACACTTGCGGGCCTGCTCTTTATAACGGCGATGATAGTAGCAGATGCCACTTCCTCTATTGACACTCTAGAGCGTGAATGTGATCTCCGGCGGTCAGAACTATATCGTTGGTGGCGAGAGGAATTGCGCTCTCTTGTCAGTTCAGCAACTTGTAGAGACAGCTCTTGGATCTGCCTGGCGAGAGAGTCCATGGTTGGCTGAGCATTGCATGAAGATGACTGGGATGGTGGAGGAACAGTTTTGGCCGCACAGATAGTCGAGGATGCACCAACAACCTCAGAAACCTTATCAGCGATGATAGCCAGTTTATCCAAAGGCTCTGAGGATGCAGATAAAACAGTCTGGATATGTGGTGGCATTCTTTGAAGCCACAAACTTTGCAGAAAGTCATCCTGGAGTTGGCCATTAGACAGCTCTTTCATTTTTCGCAACAGGTGGCTGGGCTTCTCATCTCCTAGCTGAAGGTCAGTAAGCAGTTTCTTAATTTTTTGAGTCTCCGAGTCGCTAAATTGGGTGATGAGCCGCTGCGAGAGAGTGTGATATTTGTCACTGTTCGGAGGGCTTAACACAATGTCCGACACGTAGGAGAGAGTTTCAGCATCCAGGTTCGCAACCAAAGCAGAATACTTAGTATCATCACTGGAGATACCACTGAATGTGAATGCATGGTCGCATTGCGCAATCCATAGACGAACGTTGGATTTCCAAAACGGCGGCAGCCGCAACGCAATACGAGCGACTTCAACGGTTTCACTAGTCATATTGTAGAATAAGCAGGAAGCGAAACGAATCTCCGAGCAGATGCTTCAAGTGGCCTTGAGGAGAAGGAGAAAAAAAAATCTTTCGCTACGGGCTGATCATCCGTAGTAGAAGAATTTGTATTGCATTCGCCAGTAGAACAGAATAGCTTACGTGTTTTGAAGTCCAAAAAGGGGTCACCACTGCCGGAGGGAAGATTCAATCTGAGTACCTTCCGTTCCGAACGTACGAATGAAGCAAGTACGCTAACCATCACGCCAAAACGATCGTCCTCGCGGGATGTTGGTACAAGTTCATATAGATATCACACCGCCACATACCCCCTGCCAGTGTTTCGGCGAATAGGCGAACGAACGATACCATATTTGTGGCGAGCATGTAAGCAGTTGCGTCACTTTGTGGGTTGCGTCATCGTGCGTGACGGCTTGAGAATTGCGTCATTTGTGTTAGACGGCTTTGAGAAGTAACGGCTTATTTGCGTCAATGTTTGACGGCTTGGTTGCTTTTGCGATGGATAGATGGCGCCACGACTGCGGCGTGCGAAGGGTGCGGATTATATCACGTCCGGGTCACCACTGCCGCGTTGGGTGGTCAAGCATTCTTCATCACAACACGGTTGAATTAAATAACAATAAACATTTATTAACTTTAGATTAAATGTGCAATTAAGAGGTAAACTTCTAAAAACAACAACACATGGAACCAGGCACGCTACAATAATAACAGATCAATTCAGTTCAGTTTTGGAGTCGTTATGTTGAGCTGTAAGGTCGCTGAAGACGAAATTTAAAGAAACGGTTCAGCATAACTTATGAAGGAATTGGAAATTTGACAAACGCCATACATATTCGTGATCAACGTTAAATTCTACGTAGGATAAGCTAAATTAGGTAAGAATTGGAGGACGAAAAAAAATGACCCAAATGCACTACTATTGAAAAAAGGGACGAATTTCAAAGAAATATTTTAAATAGCTTTTTAACTAATTGGCATTTGGACAAGCGCAATACATATTCGTGATCAGCGTTGAATTCTGCACAAGAAAAACTATTTTTGGTAAGAATTAGAGGATGAAAAAAAATGACCCAAACGCTCGGAAAACAGAAATGCGTTACAATTAAACCCGTTTGAAAGAAGAGCGTTTAAACTAGGATCCTACAACAGTTAAAATTGTTTTACTTTGTTTTTTCGGTGTTTTTCTTATACTTTTCATGGAAATGCATTATCAAAGTGCAATAATTTGAGTTCTAATAATATCAGTGTAATATTTTAATAGTAATTGGGTTTAGGATCGTTTCTTCGTTCGATAGACACCCAGTTTTTTAAAATCGGTGTGTAAATTGGCTGAGCAGCTTCAAAATGTCGGTATTTTTAAAAGTGATCTTTCAATTTAAAAAAAATTACAGGAATTTCGAAAAACTGATACGACATTTAGATTCCAAATTAAATACCGAGTGAAATGGGTCACTTTGGAATTTTTCTATTGTGAAAAAAAAAGTGATTGGCTTGGTCACCGAATCAGACTATTGAAAAAAAAAAGGGACGAATTTCAAAGAAAAGGTTGGGCATAACTTTTGAACCAATTGGAACTTTGACAAGCACCCTACATATTCGTGATCAGCGCTGAATTCTGCACAATAAAAACTGAGTCCGTAGGAATTGGGGGATGAAAAAAGTGACCTAAACGCACGAATATTGAAAAAAGGGATGAATTTTAAAGAAACGGTTGGGCCTAACTTTTGAACCAATTGGTATTTCGATAAGTGCCATACATATTCGTGATCAGCGTTGAATTCTACGCAAGAAAACCAAAATTTGGTAAGAATTAGGGGATGAATAAAAATGACCTAAACGCACGAATAGTGAAAAAAGGGACGAATTTCAAAAAAACGGTTGGGCCTAATTTCTGAACCAATTGGAATTTCGACAAATGCCATAATCATTCGCGATCAGCGTTGAATTCTACGCAAGAAAAACTAAGTTTGAAAAATTAATTTTTTATCAACAAAGTTTATTTCACTCTTTAGTTCCATTATGTTTTTTTCAACGTAGGTCTGTTTTAGAGTTTTTTCTTTTATTTTGGTTCTTACTAATTTAATTGTATCACTATTGTATTACATTTAAATTTTATAGTAAATGTAATATAGATGTTAGATAGTTGTAAGGATCTACTGCCTGCACCTGGCAACAGGTCGAACGAGACACGATATAGAGAAAAGGATCTGGCAACGACAGAGGAGAGAAGGGGGAACGAGGAGACAAAGGAAAGCGGTAAAAAGAAAACGTGGTCGGATAAAGAGGATACGGCTGGACGATGTATTGTAATCTTGTAGCATCTTAATATATTCTTTATTTTAAGAAATGTCCCATAGAAGGTGTGGAATAAAAAAAAGGGGCAAAATTCTGACTGCAATTATTTTCTTTTCACAATTCGAATACGATCTGAAAAGAACCCACAAGTTTACACTGGTGTCTGAAGTGCGATGCAATGGAGCAGAAGGTAAATGAATAAAATATTTCAAATTGATCGGTGTTCGTACTATATTATTGTGAACAAAGTTCTAGTGGACATTCAGTTTGAAAGAAAAATTTTAACAAGGGAATAGAACCCTGCAGTGTATTTTCAAGTTGATGACCACGTGGATCCCAGGAATTGCCCCGCAGCAGTTTCAAGTGAAAAAAAACAAGACCTTCTTCATATGGAGTTTTACCATCACCGGCCGAGTTGGGCTATCGAATAATCAGATGCCGTATTTTTCTTCATTTTCTGATGAATGGAGCCGTGACCTGAAACAACGAATGAAATCCCAATAGTGTTCAAGTACAGAAACAGCGTTCATGTCGAGGTAAGTGGCTATTGTTCCCCTAAGTTAAAATATTGTGTAAATATTTAAAAAGTAATGGGATGCAGTCATATTTAATTTGTTTTTTTAAAAATAAAATAGAAAAAGCAGATATATCTGGAAAAGAAAATTTCATTGGTTTATTGCAATATTCTATGTTGTTGGATTATTGTGTAGATGAAATAAGAAGATTGTGTACTTATTTTACCTGGAAATGATAGGGTATCATTTTAAATATTGTTATGTAAAATATGTTATTTAGAGTTCTAGTGTTAAACTATAATTTCTTTTTTATCATCATTCTTTACTGTTTTGAAGTTGTCTCAAAAATTAAAATTTGTGTATATTGAAGTTGTCTCAAAAATTAAAATCTGGGTGTAGAAAATGTTTTGCATAACAATTTAGTTTGCAGAATTTAAAAAAAAAAGAATTAGATTAATTTTTATCTTGAAATAATGGTTGCGAAAAATGTATGTTTGAGTCGGTGAAAAATATCCATTAAAAAATGTATATGTATTTCAAGTAGACTTCCTGTTAAAATGTTGTAAATAAGAGATTTTTTAGGTTATTTATGACTCAGAAAATATGGCATGGTTTTTTTTTTTTAATATTATATGATATTTTTTCATTTTAAGCAAAAGTGTTGCAATTTGTCAGTTAGTTGATGGTTTAATGCAATCTGAGTTTATTTCCTTTGCTCGTAATTTATGATGTATATATATATATATATATATATATTGGTTTTTTTTGTTTCCTGCATAAGATTCTTCTTTTAATTAAAAAAAGTAACTAAGAGTAGATTTCTGATTTGAGAAATAATTCTATGGTAATGTAGCTAAAGTATGTTGTTAATTGTGTGTTTTTTTTTAAAAAAAAGGTTCTGCGTTCTGATTAGTAACAAATAACTGTGTCGCATATAAGTTTTATTGTAAACATATTTCGAATTGTGTTTCTGGAATTTGAGTACTCTTAAAAAAAACGAGTGTATTATTATTATTTTTTTTTGCTTGCTAAATATATAGTACTAGGTCATTTAAGTGTTTGTATTTAAATTTCTCAGAAGGTAATTTGGCATTAGGTTTATTAAAAATGGCATTTCTCATTAGAAGTAAGAAAATTGACTTAATTCAATTAGCGCGGGACTTAGATGAGTCACCTGATCCGTCTATGTCTAAAATTGTTTTAAGGGATTTAAAAATCTCTAGTAAATATTACAAGGAGGAAGAGGCAAAAGAGTTATTGGAAGTTATTACAGCCGAAAGGTTAGAGACAGAACAGCAGCAAAAACTAGAGCAACAAGAACAATTATCAATTGAAAAATTACGCTTGGAAATAGAATTATCTAGGAACGCTAATCAGAGTGCTACTCAAAATAATTGTCAAACCTCACGTGTGAAATCTTTAGATGAAATAGTTAAAATGGTTAGGCTCTTAACTGTAAAGGTACCCAATAAATCAGACGGGTGGGACTATTTCTTTTCTAGTCTTGAAAAAGCTTTCGCTTTTAAAAATGTCAGCGACGAATTAAAACCGAAGCTTTTGTTATGCATGTTAGGAGACAAAGTGTCAAACTTATTAGTTAACCTAGCCGAAGAAGAATTAAAAAATTACGAGTCTTTAAAACAGGTTGTACTCAAGGAGTATGAACCCTCACCCCCCAAAAAATATGTTTAAAAAATTTTAGAAAGGCCAAACGTAACTCTGATGAAACTTTCTCTCGGTTCGCGTCCCGTTTAACATCGATGTGGTTATACTACTGTAAGTTAAGAGGAGCGAATGATTTTGAGTCAGTTAATCAACTAAACGAAGCAGATAAAATGTTTGAAATGTTGGATTCTGAGACGGTGACCCACATTGGTGTGCTCCAAGGGGAAGAATGGTACAAACCCAGGGACTTGGGCAAACAATGTGATATATTTTATGCTTTCAAAGGAAAATCCTATGATGGACCTGCGAGAGCTAAATGGAATGATAGCGAAAAAAGAAGTTTTAGTGGTAGTTGGGGTAAACAGTCATTTGGGGAGAAAAAGTCAGATAAATTTTCTTCTAGGAAAAACTTTGATAAAGGTAAAGTAACTGAAATTAAAAAATTCGCTTGTTTCACCTGCGGATCAGATAAACATTTTAAGCGGATTTGTCCGAAAAACTAAGGGGTAGATAATAAAAGACTTAATGTGAATAGGGTGTCAACGGAAGGGACAGAATTGGAAGATGGAACGGTCACTGCTAGAGTTGATTTGCTAGGTAAAGTCATTCCTAGGCGGGCTATTGAAGACAAATTAAGTTAATTAGTGAAAACATCTATCAGTGTAGATGGGAAATTAGTCCATGCTTTAGTGGATTCTGGTACGGAAGTTACTGTTATCAAGAAAGACTTAGTTCCTGGAATATCGGTTGAAGGAGCTTCCACGATTTATTTGAAAGATATTTTCGGTCCACAGCGGTTAAATGTCCTTTAGTATATGTTCCAATTGATCTTGCTACCGGTGGCCATGTTAATGTGGTGCACCAGCAAGTGTTATGTGCTTTGGCAGAAGTTTTGGTAGAAGACGTGTTGCTTCCACCAGATGTTTTGGATATGTTGGGAGGAGCCCAGAGTGAAGAGAATTCACTGGCTCAAAGCTCTCAGGACCTGAGGGTTGACTCAGGAAATGTAGATGAAACCGAGGTTCCATCGGGTATTCTGCCAGAGAAAGCACAGGAGCACATTGAGGATTCTCAAAGGAATATTACTTCATGTCGGAATGAAGTGGGAACATTGGGTACTAAGGATGAGGAGGTGACCGCTGAGATGGATAAAGGAAGCATGGGGGCTGATAGTTTTCGTTCCGAGCAGGAGTGTTGCGCCGAGTTAGCATTGGTTTGGAAGCATGCTAAGGAAGGCAAAGGAAACTACTATGAAGTAGATGGGTATCTATTTTATAGAGATAAAATACTCGGGGAGAGTATTGGGCAACTGGTAATTCCGAAATGCAGAAGAACTGAGGTGTTGAGACTAGCGCATACTTCCGTGTTCAGTAGTCACATGGGTCCCAAGAAGACGCTTGAACGAATCAAGTATTCTTTCTTTTGGGAGGGTCTGAGGGCCGATGTGAAGAAATTTTGTGAGTCATGTAAAGAATGTCAGCTCACTCGATCGATTAGGATTAAAGACCGATCACCCATTACACCTGTGGCAAGGCCTGAATTGCCATTTCAGGTGGTGAATATGGATCTGATAGGTCCAATTGATCCGCCAAGCTTAAAGGGACATAAATATATTTTATGTCCGGTTGATCAACACACTAGGTGGGGCGAGGCAGTGCCGTTGACTAGTCTCAGAGCGAAGGTAACCTGTGAAGCTTTGTTAAGCATATTTTCGAGAACAGGGATACCGAATGTTGTCGCCTCTGATAATGGGACAAATTTCACAGCCGAACTGACTAAGGAGTTCGAAAAAAGAATAGGGAGCAGCCCGAGGTTCTCTACCCCAGGTTATCCACAGTCCAATGATTTAGTGGAAAGGTTTAACAGAACTTTGAAAATATGCTACATAACGTAGTTAGAGATGAGGGTAGAAAGTGGCATTTACAAATTCCGTACGTATTGTGGGCGTATAGGGAAATACCACACTCAACTACCGGCGTGTTCCCTTTTCAGATACTATATGGTAGGCAACCGCAAGGTCCTTTGTCAATTTTAAAGTCTACTTGGACGGGTAAGCATAACAACTTACAGTTGTGCACTACTCCCGTTTCCAAATATTTGGAAGATTTAAAATGTAAATTGGAGAAGGCGGCCGAGCACAAGCCAAATTTGTTTCAACGGTGCAGCAGGAAAGGATGGCTTATTACCATAATCTGAGGATCGTCTGACAGAGTATTTAAGGTGGGAGAAAAGGTGATAGTGCTGACCCCTGATGCAACAAGTAAATTGTTTGCGAGATAGCAGGGTCCTGCGTCTATTATTGAAAAACGGAATCCGCATTCATTTTTAGTAGAAATGCCAGATAATTCTACTAAGCACATCCATCAAAATAAGCTGAGGCATTATGTAGCTAGTTCGAATTCGGTAAATGTAATTTTCGAAGAAGAAAAAGAGTTCGGTCAAGTTGAAACTCCACCAACTGCCACCGAAGAATCTAAATTTTACGAAGTCCTCAATAATCTGAAAACTGATAATTTAAATAGCTATAATTTGAAAGTACTCAAAAATTTAATTAGTAAATTTAAATATATATTTACCAAACCGGTTCAACCAGCGCGGGTAGGTGCCCATAAAATTGAGCTTGTAGCCAATGCAGTGCGGAGAAAACCCCATTGTTATAGTGTTCCCATTGCATATAGAAGGAAAGTGGAGCGTCAAGTACAAGAATTACTTGATTTAAATTTAACTGAACCATTGGAGGCCGAAATTGCTCACCCTATAGTTTGTGTAGCCAAAAGAAGATTCCTCTATCTGAATGTGTGTGTAGATTTTAGGGCCTTAAATGCAGTAACTAAGGTACCTGTCTTCCCTATGAAAGATATGCAAGAACTAATCTTCATAGCGGGGTCAGCGCATTGGTTGACTAGTATAGATCTTTTAAAAGGGTATTGACAAATAAAAATGGACGAAGAAAGCAAACCATTGACGGCATTTACCACCCATAATGCTGTGTACCAGTGGAAAACTATGCCCTTTGGACTTGCTGGGGCATCCGGTACATTTCAAAGAGAAATGAATCGTATTTTAAAATCTCATTCAGAGTATGCACAGGCATACATGGATGATGTCGTAATATTTTCAAAGACGTTTGAAGAACATTTAGCTCACTTAGAATTAGTTCTCGCTGAGTTAGAAAAACTGGGGTTCTCGGTGAGGTTGGATAAGTGTTCTTTCGCGGCTAAGTGAATAAAATATTTCGGTCACACAATAGGGGGAGGTAAACATGGTCCTGATGAAGATAAAATATTAGCAATAAAAAGGCTAATTAGACCTACCACTAAGAAAGAGGTTAGGTCAGTGTTAGGATTAATGGGCTTCTATCGCGCATATATCCCAAATTATGCAGAAATATCCACTCCGCTTAAGGAGTTAACCAAAAACAATAAACCCAACGACGTTTCATGGGGGGAGGCTGAGCAAAATTTTTTTGTTAAGCTAAAAGAATTACTTTGTGAAGTAACTAGTCTTGCTACCCCTGATGCCAATTTACCTTTCCAGGTGCATTGTGATGCATCAGATTATGGTGTTGGATGCTATCTGACACAGCAAGATTCCGAAGGAATTTACAGGCCAATAGCTTTTGCTAGTCAAAAATTCAATGCTACGCAAAAGAACTGGACAAGCATCAAGAAAGAGGCCTGGGCAGTGTTATACGGGTTGAATAAATTCGACAAATGGATTTATGGTGCCAAGGTGGAGATCATTTATGATCATAATCCCCTTAAGTACCTAAATCAAACCACTCCAAAAAGTCCCAAGCTAACCCGTTAAGCACTGGTGTTACAGAGATGGAATCACTCCATTACTCACAGGCCAGGTATACAACATAGGTCTATATTAAGATAAGGACTGTATTGTATATATTTAGTGTTGTTTTTTTTTTTTTTGTATAATGTGTTTTCTATGTATCTGTTTGCAATCCCATTACAGTTTAGATCTTTCTGAGAACATAGTCACTTATTTCAATTGGGTGAACTATTAATATTATTTCATGTGTTTGTTTTAAGGAACTTTGACTAGAACAATCATCAAGACTTTTGACTGTTACAATTATTGTGTGTTCTGTTTGTGAATTTTTTGTTTCACGGTTTGTGAATTTTCTGTTCCTGGTGTCTGAAATGGTAAAATCAGCCACAAGGGGCAAATTTTACTCTTAGGTGGGGCGTGTAAGGATCTACTGCCTGCACTTGGCAACAGGTCGAACGAGACACGATATAGAGACAAGGATCTGGCAACGACAGAGGAGAGAAGGGGGGAACGAGGAGAAAAAGAAAAGCGGTGGCAAAAAAAAACGTGGTCGGATAAAGAGGATACGGCTGGACGATGTATTGTAATCTTGTAGCATCTTAATATATTCTTTATTTTAAGAAATGTCCCATAGAAGGTGTGGAATAAAAAAGAGGGACAAAATCCTGACTGCAATTATTTTCTTTTCACAATTCGAACACGATCCAAAAAGAACCCACAAGTTTACAATAGTATTACATTCATTCCTCATACAATATTGATTTAATGCTACTGAACATTTAATTAAATTACAAAGTAGGCTTATTTTATCTATTTTTTAAAATTTTAGTTTGTACTAATTTACTTTTTTTCCAGTTGAAGGCTTCCTAATATATGTTATTCATGATAATAATTTAGTAAAATGGTTTATCACATAATTAATTTTTCTTTTGGTTTATCTCTTTCAGGTTATTTCACTCATAGTTCCCATAACATCAACATACTTCTGTTATAATTTTTATTAATATTTTCATTGATTCATTTCTATTTACCTTTGTAGAATGTTAATTTCCTCTCTTACATCCAAACATATATTTTTATGAAATCATTCTTTCTGTAAGGCCAAATTGCAATTAAATTAAAATTATTTATAATATGGACACTCATCAAAAAATTATTTTTAATTTTTGTCTTGCAATGGTTCTACCCTCTTAAAAAAATATGTTGCTATGAAAAGCTGAATTTTATTTATTTTAAAACTTGAAAAAGCCTGTGCATCGCCCGGCCATGCAGCTAGTATAAAATAAATATGACCGAAAAAGCCCAATTTTTTTGAATTATGTAAATTTCATTAAAATATCTACACTTTTGCTTCGTATGAAGAAAAAATAAAGCATATATATATATATAAAATATTAGAAATATAAAACCTTAATTTATATATAACATGCAAATTAATTCACTTAGATTTAGATTCTATTTTTTTTTCAAAAGAATTAGGCAATATGTCAACTTATCAAGTAATTTTTTAAAGTATCCTTTAAGGATACTTTAAAAAATATAATGTATAGTAATACATATAGTAATACAATATAATATAAATACATACATAACTATTTTCTTTTCAATACACACATAATGATATATTGAGATAAAATATAATCACCAGAATATCATATTTTAATTGCATATTTTTGCCAGTAGTTAAATGAAGAATAAAGAATAAAGAATGAAAGAATAAAGAATCACAAAAATGAAAATAAATTAATCGTATTTATTAACTAAACTAAGCACAGGAACCACCAGTTAGGAATTATTTGTTTTGATTGTAATAAGTATGGTCAAAATATGTATTGATGGATGTAATTTCTTGTGAATTTAACAGTAATCCTTCTTTATTATTGTTTACTTCTTCAGTAGTCGGATTTTTGAGTATACTGGCAGTGAATCTTTTTCTTCGTGTAGAGAAATATCCAAGTTGTTTTTCAATCTTCTTTTTTATATTTATAGTCGAGGATTCCATCATTTTAATTCTTTTATTATTGTGCTCTTTTTTTGTTATAGAAAATATTTAATATACTATCTAGGTTCCCGTGAATTTTATTATCTTCTTCTGGTGTACACTCGTGTTCATCAATAAGAGCAAGAATGCTTTCAATTTTTCTTTTTTTGGATTCACAACCATCATTATTAGCAGATTTAGAGCTACATGGTAAAACATCAAATGTTTCTTTTAAAATATCATTTTGATTTAAATTTTCTTGTATTTTTTCATTACATGTATCATCATTTAAAAACATTTGGGCAATTTTATGAGTGTGCTTGCAAATATTTGCTCTTATTAAACTGTCTACACAATTGCATGTATAGGAATGAATACAAATTTTGCAGGCAGTACATTTAATGTTACATAATCTATGGCATTCTTCTTCTTTCTGGCGTATTAAATGGTTGGAATGATTAGATTCAATTTTCCACTTGTTATCTGCCAGTGGCGCACACAGGAATTTTTCAAGGGGTTGAAAGTTCACCATTCTTGATTTTGTATTTTTGATTTTGTCGATTTTCGAGAACAAAACACAGTAAAAAACTAATTTTTGAATAAATAATTAGCATTAATTAATCAAATTAATCATTAATAACAAGTAATTAATTAAATTTTACGTACTGTATACTTAGAATTATAATCAATCAGAAAAAAAAAATCAAGGGCTTTTGGGGGGGTCCGGACCCCCAGGCCCCCCCCCTTGTGTGCGCCACTGTTATCTGCTTATTTTTCAATTCTATTGCTTTGAATCTCTAGACTTAATCTGTGGCTATTCACAATTTTTGATAGTTTATCAGAGGAAATGGGGTTTTTTTTGTAATTTTTATTAAACGTTGAAATATTAAGTCTCTTACAAGTTTTAAGAGACAATCTATTACAACATCTAATCTCTTGACATGTTTTCCATCAAAATGATGGTACTTAATTTTTTATGAAGGGACTCCAAAAATACACGTTTGTATTTATGCCCAGACCCTTTCTGTAACAATAGGCCCATTTTTCAGGTCTCTGAGCATAATTTTGCTGGAAATATTTTCCAAATTCAGAAGTATCTGGGTCATTTAATAAGTCTTCTATGAATTACTTCATTAGGTTAGAAAATGTTTCTAAACATAGTTCATCTTTCACTGCCTTTAATGCTTTATTAACAATTTTTCTCTTTTCAGGATTTTTAATTTTGTTTAAAGTTTGGTTCCCGTTTCTTGTGACATGCCAAGCACACAATAAGACATTTTTAACTGTACCCATCACATAACTCCAAGCATTATAAAATGCTGGAGCATCATCAGTCATAAATGTAGTTTCGATTTTACTCACAGCATTTTTAATGGCACTAAAATAAATCCTGAATACTTCTTCAGAACTTCTGTTCGAAAAACAAAATGCCACAGGTATTCCATTTTTATGTTCATCCACTACAAGAACTGAGTATAAATTAAAATCATAGCTGTGTGTGTGTGTGTTTAGCCCATGTGTTCCATCAATACAAATTTTGTCCTTTCCATATTTTGTAATCATTTCTTTCTGAAAATCTGTCATGATTACGAGGACAAAATCTTCATCTTTTAAACAATAGTCATTCCCTAATTGTCCCTGCTCTTTGAAAAAAACAATACAATTTTCTCCATTATTTTTCATTTCTTCAGCCCATAGCTTGACACTCACTGCATCAATTTCATGCCTTTTAACATAACCATTAATATTGAAGTCTCTTTTAATATTATGGATATCCTTTTTTTCAATAAGCATCTTTCTGCCACTGTCAACAGTAATTTCTTCTCTAATATCCTACAAAAAAAAATTTTCACTAACACCTTCTTTAGATTTTCCTGAAAATAAATAAACAAAACTAACAATAGTAACTATTAATAATAAAATTAAAAACAATGAAACTCTAATATAAATAAAATACTATACCAGCAATAGTTGTCCTATCGGACTCTGATAACCTTAAGCGCTCCAATTGAGTTTCATGATTTTGATGCTTCGGGAAATAATGCACTACTACATTTTCAGTACTCTGTCTAACTTTTATTACTGCTGGGCAACTAATTCCAATTTTGGCAGAGCCCTGAGACTTTAAATTCCTGAGACCTTTCCCTTTTGGTTTGTATGTCCCACTTCGACAACAGTGATAATTCATCACTATTTCTCCATTTTGAAGTGCTTTACAACCTCGCTGTCTAACATATTTTGACATAGTCTTGTTTTCTTCTTCTTCTTTCCATGTAACAAATTCTATAATGTAAATTAAAAGAAGGTTTACATTTACTAATATAAAATTATGTAAACTTCAGTAGAAAACATTTACACGTAAATGTATAAAATTCAGTCTACTACAGTGAAACTTTATAAACTAAATGTTTTTTTTAAATGCAACTATTCATACCACTAAAAGTATTGAATTCCTTTAAAATCTCTTCATTTACATCACACTGTTGGGGATCATGAATATTTTTTAAATGCCTTTTCAAACAGAAAGGGCGAGTGAAGACTTGATTACAAAATGAGCAGATTAAGTCTCTGCTATGCACATTCATTTCAGAAAACAATAAGTATGCAAAAATTGATTACAGAAAATGAAAAAACAGATTGACTAATTAAAATAACAAGAAAGATAACAAAACAATTAACAAAATATAGCAAAAAAAGAAGAAAAACAAGAAACCAAAAGTAAAAATTATTAAAAATGTAAGTAAAATGCAAAAGCACTTCCGCAAAAATCGGCAATCAATTATTTTAGTTTCCATATTTCGTAATAGATGGCGCTAGCACTGCATCAAAAAAAATCTAACTGGGTGCAGAGCGCTGTCTTGATCCACTCCTCAGGCATCTTCCACCATTTTTACGTTCGAGGCCACACTCCTCTTCTTCTCTCCTTCCCTCTCAAAGGCCAAAACAGTTCACAGCAGCACCCTCTTTCTAGTCTATCGGGTGCTAGGTGTCAAGCCTCCTAGTGCTATGTGACAAGTCGTTACACTGGGAATGTTATTGCCGTTCCCGGAAATACATCAGAAAATTTAAAAACAAGTTATTTTTAAATAAAATCAATATTATATAAAATAAGGATACATATAAATTACAAAATTAATATTTAGTTACATAATGAGCTAAAAATACAAAAAATATATAACAAATTGATTATTCATTTTTAAAATAGGATTTCAGAAAACATAAGCAATTTATAATTTTACCACTCAGCCTAGTTTTAAGCTTTGTAACGAACAATCTGGCAGCAGAAAAGGCTCTCTCGGCTTCAACTGACGTTGGAGTAATTGTTTTTAAGGCCTCGCATAGTTTTATAATGTTTGGTGATGATTTTTCAGTCTAGCAGAACAACTGCATCTCTTGTTTCATGATTTTGTTCAAATTAATACTTTTTTTTAGCTGAACAATATAAAACTTTTGTTTTAGAGTAAATTGCTTTCTCTAATGTTTCATCCATCGTCAGAGGTTTTTCTTTCAAAATTTCCATGCTCTCTTCTTCTGAGTGCGAAGAGTTGGATATTGATTCCTCTTCTTCGCAGAAAAGCCTTGTCCCTCTCTCTCTCTCTCTCTCTCTTATTTGGGCTTGTCTAACCAAACAATTTTTACCAGGCAATCGCGAAATATCAACAGTAACTACAGTGTGCGATTCTCGGGAATAGAAAAAGTAGAGAAATCTTATGATTTCCCGGGAAACCCTATTAGGCAGCATTAGAGTAGCTAGTTCTGAGTGGGCCCCTTATCAAAACTTCTTTGGGGTCCTTTTTTAAAAAAAGAAAGCTCTGTTAGTAGTACTGTAGTTAGTACTACTGTAGGGGGCCTCTATAGCTTGGGGTCCCCGTATCATTGATAGGGCGGTAGCTACGACCCTGGTGGATAGACACATATAGATCAAGATTAGTTTTTAATATATGTTTTCTTTTATTTCTGTTTTTAATGCTATGTTGTAAATCGCTTGATTCGTCTGTTTGATTATATGCAGAGCCGATCCAAGGTGTCGGCCACCCTCGTGCGAAGACCTAATGTGCCACCCCTCCAGAAAATTTTTCATATTTTGAGTAATACTTATATTTAATTACGTATTATAATATTATTACGTATTAAATATATAATACTTATATATTTAATTACTTATTGCAATACTTATATATTTAATTACTTATTACAATACTTACATATTTACTTACTTATTGTAATACTTATATGTTTAATTACTTTTATTGCATACTTATGTATTTAATTACTTATTACAATACTTATATATTGAGGTTATAAACTCATCTACCTGTATAAGAGTAAAAAGTAAAACATTAGTAAAAATACAAATAAAATTTGAAGTGCAAAACTTTATTTTTTAGTCAGCGAATGGATTCTGATCGCGACAAAATACTTTAACAAAATAATAAACAAGAAAACATATTACCTTTGAAATAAAAATAGCCATTTTATAATTCTAAAAGCAAAACAACAGTGTAGAATCAGAAAATATAATCTAACAAAAATATAATCTCTCTCAGAAAATATAATCTAACAAAAAAGTACTGAAGCATAAATCTCATGAAAGATTTTTTATACTAAATATACAATTTTAATAGTACACTTTTTCATGAAGGTATATATATATATATATATATATATATATATATATATAACTACAAGAAAACATTCCTTAATTCTTTATCTTAATAGGGTAAAAATATAGAAGTATCTTCCAATAAATTTAAACCCACCAGACCAGATATTGAGAGTATTTTATCATTTAATATTAAACAAGTTTATAATTAGAAATTCAAGTCGTGTTAATCTTGAAATAACTGATTTACAAATAAATACCTTAGTCACAGGTTTTTTTTTTAATTTGAAGCTCATGAAAAATGAAAATTCTTAATAGAAAAAGTTTAATTAGTGTATAAATATTTGAAATGAGCAATAAAATAGTTTACTTACAAAAATTTATTGAAAATATTCCGTTGTACGGACCTTTTTGAAAGCCTGTGCATTGTGTCCACCTAAGCTAGCATTTTTATTTCTTATATAAATCCAAAGAAAACGCACCCACACGATTTGCAATGACTTTATTACATTTTCTGTTTTGTCCCTAAATTAAAGCGCACAATTTTGTAACTTACAATTTCTGTTTCTTTTTTTTAAATTACATTGATTTTTAGGACAGCTCAAAATGTAATTTATTTAAAGAAAAACACAAACTTGTCTTTGAAATCTTAAAAGAAATAAGAAACTTTTTTCTGAGTCACTTAAATGGAATGTACCTTAATACGAGGTAAATACATAAGATTCACATTCAAAGAGACCGTTAGTAACATTAATTGTATCTTATTCGGAAGTGCATCTTACAGGAGGAATTTGTATATTATTTTAAGTCTTAAAAATACAAATTAATTCGAAATTAAAAACGTAATTACCTGTTGCTATTTCAAACGAGCTAAATGTAAGAGATTAATTGTGTCAATTTCAACAAGCCATTTTTTTCGAAAACGAGTCTGTTGATGGTGGAGATTAAAAGCATTTATTGTAACTTTAAATAACAACATTCAAGACTGTTCTTTCGAGCTTTAACCTCTCATAATTAGGATTTTGAATGGCTGTAATGTTATGACTCTTGCCCTTTGTTAAGATCAAGACCAAAATGAAACACCTCCCGTGGCTCGCTATCTTTCAAAAATTCTTATTGCATCTATCCTTTTTAAGTTAGCTGACACCGGACATCCTGTGGGTGGAAATAATGTCCTTTGTGACCCACTCGGGATGGGGAGGAAAGTTACAGAAGAAAATAAGAAAAACATATCAAATTTCATGATTTAACGTACACCGGCGGTTCTCAATCTTTTTTGGTGACGGAACCCTTTTGGAAAGCGAAATACTTGACGGAACCCTACAATAAAACAATAGTTTTTAAAAGTGTATCCTTTATTAATAAGCATAATAAAAGCACAATGTAACAATTACTTATTACTTACATACCAAGAATAATATAACAGAAGATATTAAAAAAGAAAAATATATAACTAATGGGAGGTATGGAAACTGTTTTTTATTTTTCATCAATAGGTTGATGTCAGGTTTTATAGAGGACAGTTGAAGTCTCATATCAGGTTCGGCGTCCAGTCTATTGCGGTATTTTGTTTTCGTGGCTGCATAGGTTGAGAATCCTGTTTCGCACAAATATGTTGTTGGGAACGGGAGAAGAATATTCAGAGCCATTTTGCCAAGCATTGGATATTCATCACGGATTCTGCACCCAAAATCGTTGAGAGGCGTCGTTTTAAACAGAGACTCCATACTTGTGTCTGATGGCATTTCTAAAAGAGATTCGTATATCTCGTTTGACATACTTTCTGGCTTTTGTAAGTTGGGTAAAAAAGGATTATGAATCCATGAATTCAGTTTCATTTTTGTATTCTGTTCTTCAGGAAAATACTTCTCAAAAGATGCGCGCATCGAAGTGAGATCTGTGACCAATTCTTCAAATACATCATCTTGAAACATTTCTGAGTCGTTATCGCTAACGAACTCACTGAGTGACGTAAAGCTTTCTATTTCTCTCTTTCCAATGCAAATAATCAAAAATTCTAATTTTCTTTTGAAGGCATTTCTTTTGTTAAAGGCCTGGAAGATTGTTGTCTGTTTCCCTTGCAATGATAAATTTAATTCGTTCAGTCTTTGAAAGATATCCGCCATAAAAGACAGTCGGAACAACCAAGGTTTATCATACAAACGGTCTTTCAAATTAAAAGAAGTATCTGGAAGAAACATTTGTAACTCGGCTCTAAGTTCAAATAGCTTTGTTAAAGTCTTACCCCGAGACAGCCATCGCACTTCTGTGTGGAGCAGCAGTGTTTTGTGTTTACTGCCATAATCTTCACACAATAAAGAGAACAATCGGGATTGTAGCGGTCGTGATTTGATAAAATTAATTATTTTTACAGCTTCATCCATAACTAATTTTAGATTCGATGACATTTGCTTCATCGCAAGTGCTTGTCTATGCAGGATACAATGGCTGGAACTACAATTAGGCGCTTTAATTTTTATTCGTGACACTAGTCCTGCTGTATTACCCGTCATCGCCTTGGCCCCATCTGTACAAACGTCAATGCAATCGTTACAACTGAGATTATTTTCCTCAAAAAATATATTTATTTTATTAAAAATTTCTTCTCCGGTAGTGTTTGTGGGCAGCGGTGAACACATAAGCATGTCTTCTTCAAAAGAATTTTCGTATGGATATCTCACGATAACCAGCAAGATAGCCAGACCAGCGACATCAGTAAACTCATCTATTTGCAAGACGAATCGTGCTTTCTGTAGACGTGTAACTAGTTCTTATTTGACGTAGCTTGCGAGATCATGAATTCGCCGTGAAACAGTATCGTTTGAAAGCAGCACAGTAGAAACATGCTTTGCAGATTTTTCGTCGAGCATACATTTTGTTATGTCTAACACACAAGGTTTTATTAAATTTTCAGCGATAGTGTGTGCTTCGCCTGCTTGTGCAATGCGATAGCTAACTAAATATGATGCTTCTGTGGCCTTTTCGTTAATAGTTTGGGTTACATGCATCATAGTTTTTTGACTTTCCAATAATTGTTCTTTTTTACGTACAAAAAAATCTTGATTCTTGTCTTTACACTCGGGATGTACAGTTTCTAAATGTCGGCGCAACTTGGCGGGTGCCATGGAACTATTGGGAAGCAGTTTACTACATAACATGCACAGAGGTGAGCTGTTGGAATCAACAAATCCGAAACTGATATACGATTCATCATACTTCCTTTTTTTCGCCTTTGAAACCGTGTAACTTGACGTCGTTGCATAATCGTCTGGATCGGTAATTGCTGTATACTCCCCGCGTACTGCTTTTGAAAATTCGGCTTCGTTAGAAGATGTTGTTGCAAAACGTTTATCGCCTTTAAGCCAACGTTCCATTCTTCTTTATTAATGTCTGGATGGTGGGGTCAAAATAACGCCCAATCGTTACTGCGTAGATGAGTTGAATCGAAAGAAGAAATGTACAAAACGGATGCAATCAGAATACAGCAGTAAACCAATAAACACTTTGTTTCTAGCAGGAAGGTACTTATCACTCCGAACGCTAATCGTCGAGTAAGTGTCGAAGCGCGATCGTCTCGAACCTTCTCAAAAATACTCAAGTCAGCGGATAAATAAAAAGCTGAAATAAAAATAGTAATACAAAAAATGCGGTGTAAACAATGTACGTTTTAAAGTTACGAAATTGTTCATAATTCATCTCAGAGGCGGCTTTTATCAAAGGGGCTGCGCGCTCACAAGTCGGCGTTAGTACTAACGTTAATAATAGTATAATATTACCGTGGTGAATAATTGTAAAATCGCAGAGAGAAGTGTTTTGAATTTTCTTTCTAAATTCTTGTGGAACCCCTACAGGGGTATCGTGGAACCCTAGGGTTCCACGGAACACACTTAGAGTATGGCTGACGTACACAAATGTCTCGAGCCCTTCAAGGTTCAACACATAAGAAAACTGAATTTAAACGCACACAGTTCAGAATAAGATACATGAAATGAAATATACCAGATTCACTTTGCTAGATAGGAATTGAAATTGAAAGAAAGATAAATCAAATAGATATTTAAAAATAAATTCTGTCGGAAAGCCAGTCAAATATTTAAATGGGCATGTAAATGCAGGTAATTTTTTTATAGAGATGTTTATAAATCAGAAAAGAGAGAGAGGGGGGGGACAAAAAATATAGCTTTTTAACAAACATAATTTTTAATTCTACCTAAAAGCCGAACGGTGTTCCAAACAAAATATTTTTATATGCACTTTTTTCACCCTTAACGTAGTAATATCATGTACAAAAGATTATCGTTTTAACCTGTATCTCGAGATCGGAGGTAGTGGCATAGCTAGGTATCCAAAGGCAATGGTGCTAAAAAAAATGAGGGCCTTACCTTGGTTGTATTTTATAAAGTAAAAATGTATGAATGTTTTAAAAATACAAAGCTACAATTTTTTACTATTTTCTCTTCATTTGCATTGTTTGCGCTTAAACACAACATTGGGTTTCTTTTTTTATCCCTAATTTCAGTTTTGTAATTTATGCAATACATTTCGTATGTGTCCGCGAGTACTTACTGACGTTAAAAGGAAAAAGAAACGTAATGCTATGCTACAAATTTTGTTGAGGAATCCCTCGCTATTTATTTCGGAGAATTGAACTCACCAACCAGAAGGCTTAGAGCTATAAAATTGTCCACTGATAGACAGGAAGTGGTACAAAAATTGTGCATGAGCAAAAAAATAAAATACAATATTATTATAATTATAATAAAAGAAAACCCTCTGCAAAAGAGCAAAAGGAGGTGCGGGCAAAATTACTTCAGTCGATACGTGAAGATTGCAAAATATTGAAACAGGAAACTAGCTTACTATGAATCATTGTCATTAAAAATAGAATGTAACTAGGAAGGAATTGCCTCTTGTGTAGGTTTTTTAAGATGTAATAATATAGGCATGTAAGAGTTTTCATGGAGCTTTCCCGTATAACTATAGGAAAATGAAAAAAAAGAAAACATAATATAAACTTTTTAGTAATTAAGGTTCGCAAGTAGTAAAAGCAGGTCCTGAGGGAGAACAGTAGAAGGGGTCGTGTCACCTGTCAATCAAACTCCCCCCCAACGGAGCCATCGTCCAATAGGAGGGTCTCCTCCTCCCCCTTCTCCTTTCAACCTGTTAAATAAGGAGGGAGGGCCAATCTCCTCCCCTCTTCCCCCCTCCTCGCACCACGTATAACAACCCCTCTCAACCTGTTAGATAAGGAGGGAGGGCCAATCACCCCTTCCCCCCTCGCACCACGTGTAATAACCCCTCTCAACCTGTTAGATAAGGAGGGAGGGCCAATCTCCTCCCCTCAAATCACGCCATGTGTAACAAGAGGTTCCTTGAGAGGAGTTGAGGGGTATACAGCTTCTTCTCTGATTAGATAAGTGTTGAGGGGTATACAGCTGCTTGCAGTTTTCTGATTGGATGTCGATATGACGTAGATGCCCCCCTTCTCATCATGTAAGATGCACGTGGAAGCCCTTTATGCGTCTCCAATCTTGTCAGAACAGGGGATGACTTGAATGTGAGTCAGTACGGAGTTGAGGGATACTCAGCTTCTGGGAGGTGGGTGTGAGCGTAAAGTGGAGTTGTACGCGACTGCTTGAAATATTCTGATTGGTTGTAAATAGAACCTGCGAGCACTGTGAATGGCTGATACAAAGTATGACGTATAACTTCGTAATATATTCCCACACTTCGCTAAAATATCTCATTTTCTGCTTGAAAGTTCTTCACTGTAGTTACTTTCTTTTTTTCCAATCAAATTTTCTTTTTTTTTCTACGAGATCATTTCTTTATGTTATGGTGAATCTGATAGGAAACGCAAATGTGTTCCGTTGAACAACAGTGCGAAGAAAGTGTGTTTCAATGAAAAAGTGGATATTTGCTCTACGCCCAGTAACTCCAAAGAATTTACCTTGGCCAACTTTCCAGCCCATATGTTTCATATAGGAGAATTGATATTCATTTCGGTGAATACATTTCAAAAACAAACTCGGGTGCATATTCGGGTTTATGCAACAGATGATAGGGGTATTTTACACCCTACTAAAAACGGAGTGTCTCTGAAACCGGAAGTGTGGAGTGCTTTACACAGTAAACTTTGTTGTTTTTGTCCTCGTGAAGACTTCGAGAATGCATTCATTATTAAAAAAGGCGTTTGTGTTTTTAACCATTCCGATAAAGATATTGTATCAGTGAGTATCCAAAGACTATTCCAGAGGAAAAATTCGTCTTTTCAATTCGTCCCAGAAAGGGTCCTACTCAACGGCGAGAATTTAGGCCAACTACGTGATTCTTACTAACTTGTGCTCAAATGTGTGAAAAACAAATTGTTGACTTACACTCTTTCTGAATATGTCATGGCTGAAGTAGATCGTCTTCCTGAAATTGATTCATTTTATTACGATGTAGATAGTCCACATGGTCTTCACGAACTGTTCGAGTCTCTATGTAAGTGTTTAACAAAATATGTTTCCAACACTATTTCTTTATTTATTAAATTGGATTGTGTTGTATGTCAAGATGATTTTATTTTACCAAAAATACATGAATGTATGAATGTAAGTAAACGAGATTGTTTTGATATGTATTTTGAACGTGCATTGTATAATATTGACTGGAAAACTTTAGCCGTCGATTTTGTTAACTTAAATAAAAATCGTCCTTATATAAAGTTTTTCAGAAATGATATGTTTGATTTAATGGGGATTGAAAATGTCTTTAAAAAAGTAGAGGACATGTATATGTAAATGATTATACGCTGGATTTACTACCTTCTTTAGAATTTTTAGATTGATTTACCTGGTTCAATAAAAGCTATTTATTTTATTCCAGTGTCTCTGTCTGAGTTATCTTTTTTTCTCTGGGGGGGGGCTATATAAGTGTTTGAATTCTCATTTTTATTTCATTCTTTTGTTTGTATCGGATGAGGGGAATACATAACAAAAGTTGGAGGGAAAATATCATGGATAGTAATGTCTATCGAACTTATATACAAAAATCCCGAAAATCCAGCAAGTTTTGGAGGCGTTAATGCCTTATATAGAGCTTTAGATAATCGCATTAAGACTAAAGATATCAAACAGTGGTTAGAAACAAAAGATTCTTACACTTTACACAAACCTTCAAGACGAAGGTTTAAGCGAAATCGGGTATTAGTGGGAGGGATGGAAGAGCAGTTTCAAGCAGATCTATTAGATTTGCAATCTCTAAGTCAGTACAACAATGGTTATAAATATCTTTTAACGTGCATAGGCGTGTTTTCAAAATATGCTTGGGCAATACCTTTGAGAGATAAAAAGAGTAAGAGTATATTAAAAGGCTTCGAAAAGATTTTCAGGGAACGGAAGCCATTGTCTTTGCAAACGGACAAAGGAACAGAATTCAAAAATAAAGCTGTACAAACCTATTTTAAGAAAATGAACGTACACTTTTTTACAACTAATAATGAAACAAAAGCCAGTATCATCGAACGTTTCCATAGAACCCTGATGTCTAAAATGACAAAATATTTCACAGAATATAACACTCGAAAATATATAAATGTGAATGAAAAACTTATATCGAGTTACAATCATACATGGCATCGAAGCATTAAAATGGAGCCTTTCAAAGTAAATATTGATAACCAAGGACAAGTATGGCAAAACTTATATGGCGACATTGGTGAAACTAAAGTCAAACGACCCGTTTTTAAAATAAATGATAAAATTCGCATCAGTAAGTGGAAAGGGAGATTTGATAAAGGCTACGAAAATAATTGGTCCACGGAAATATTTATTATTTACAAAATTCTTCCCAGAAATCCTTTCGTTTACATGCTGAAAGATCTCAAAGGAGAAATTATCGAAGGCACATTTTATGAAAAGGAGATACAAACGGTTACAGAATCTGGTTATTTTCCAGTTGAAAAAATTTTAAAGAAAAGGAAAAGAAAAAGAAATATAGAGTATTTTGTGAAATTCCTCGGATATCCGGAAAATTTTAATACGTGGGTAAGTGATGTTAAAATGCTATAAATACTCTGTACAAACTTTGTATCTGTCAGTAACAAAAACATGTCTTTCTATGTAACATTGTCATCCGATAGCTCTCTACATTATTTTCCAAACAATAAATTTTCAAGTATGATCACGCAGCTGCCAACACCAATTCTGTTAGAAGAAGAGTGGGAAGTTGGACTAGCTGAAATATTTTATCCACATACTTGGTATAATATAAATGAAAAAAATAATATTTTCGGGTTTGATTTAGGGGATGGGAAATTAATTACAAGAAAGTTGCCACCCGGTTATTATGAATTAATTCCCGATATTTTACGTTCAATGACACTACCTTCACACGAAGGGAAAATTTCCTTCAAATTCAATGCTAATAATAAACGAGTAAAAAATAAAAACTCAAAACGATGCGAGAGTAGTTCTGGAGGAAGAGTTATGCGATGTGTTAGAATTTCATTCTCAAATCGTAAAAGGTATTGAAGAAAGTGCTTTTGTAGCTGATCCACAGGCAGCATTTCCAGTATTTTGTGTTTACAGCGATATTGTCCAAACGGTGGTGGTAGGCCACGTCGAAGCCCCTCTTTTAAGAGTCGTCAGAATTTCCGGAGATGACGGAAATGCTGTGAGTGCTCAGTGCGATAGACCACACTATGTTCCCGTTATACGACAATCTTTCCACACCATTGAAATCGAAATTCGTCTTAACCGTCTGAGTAGTTAGCTTCCTCCTGAAAAGTTATTCCGAAAGCTTTTACTCTTATTTTGCCGTTCGCTTTAAAAATGCAACAGACTTCTTTCCTTTCCCCCTTTTAAAACTTGGGAGGTCGAACGGAGACAATTTTATGACCTAGTTCGGTTCCTTTGTCAAGTAAGAACCAAGAGATCAATCGTTTAGAGCTAGCTGTTTAGTTGCCTTGGACAATCTTGTATGAAAGCTGTAGTGGAACTCGGTGTTTCTTTCTCCTATATGTTCAGTCACAGTGAAATTAAAACAAAATGAAGGGTAATAAAAAAGGAAAAATGAAATAAATAGTATGTTAGAAGTTGAAAAAAATAATTATATTTTCTTCAAACAAAATTTATTTTTCTGTCATTTTTTAAAAATTAAAAATATATATATATATATATTTTTTGGTATTGCGATTTGAACCAGAAAAAAGCATCCTGTATTCATTTTTGAATATGAGAGTAAGAAAACGCGCTCACTTTCCTGTTTTTAAAAAGGTAATGAGGTAAAAAGAGCAAAGGCCCTATCTCATTTTTTGAACAATAAGACAATAAATGGTGCATACGGTGATATACATACGATGATTATATTTATGAAATAAAACCGATCTTTCTCTATTCAATTATATTTTTAATTTAAAATAACATAAAAAAGATTTCAATACTTTTAATTTATTTTAATTAAAATCACATAAATGATATTTTTATGTTAACTGAATATTTTTCGGAAAAAATCTAAATTTTCATTCCTAGTGTTCTCCTTTTCAAACTTCTTGTATTAAATAAAAATTCCTTTTCTACATCGGCATTTGTGATGGACATAACACACATTCAGTCAATAATTTTTAATTTTAATGGGGGATATATTCTTCAAATGCGCATGACACTACTTCTAACCATTTTCTACTCAAGTTAAATTTCTTATCTTTCTGTTTCTTTTATTACAAGGAAAAATGTCACACTTTGATAACTACATTTTCACACAATTCAGTCATTACAAATTCTATTGTGAGAAAAGTTCTCCCTAATTAATGTTGTCTTTCAAAACAGTACACTTAAAACAATTTTGTTCAGTGAAGTTAACCGACAGTTCCACAATGTATCCATACCAAATTTTAAAAACAATTTTAACACTTGGAAATGTATCCTGTATTAAATTTTTTGAGTACACACAAATATTTCCTGCTGTAGGGAAGACATAGTATGAGATGTGGTGTGCGGTTGTGAAAGAATGTTTTCGTACGTGTAGACTATTTTTGAAAATTTAAATATCACTGAAGCTGATCATATAACTGCAAATGAGCCTTATTTTAATGTGTGCTGGTATCAAAGTAAAACACTTTACAATATTAAACAACCTATGGGTTTATACTCAATATCAAACTATTCGCAAAATGGCTTACAACATCTATTCAAATTGTAAAGAAACTGAAATATAAATATATCTTACTGCAGTCAAAAATATTCATAATATGTAAGTATCCTATTCCTCCACTTATTTCAGTACATTTTAAAAACTGTAGCTGAATGCAATTTTTTATATTTATAAACGAGGCATAAAAGCTCACACAGTCGTAAAAATGTCTTTATCATTTTTAAATATACTGCTATAAAGCGTATATGGATTGTAAGATCAGTTCTAAAATCCTAAAAACTTTTAGAGGAGCAAAAAACATGTAATTTTGGATCGATCAAAATTTTAATATAATACACAAATATACATGTTATTAAGCAAATACATTTGAAAAATCAAACTTCCTTCTAAAATAAACGTAATTGAAAGAAAAATGTTTAAATGCAAATGAGTGGAAATACATGTTTATCTAAGGGGTATCCCCAAAGTGAGGCAATCCTCAAACTTAAGACTCAAATTCAGTGGCACAACAATCCATGAGGGCCAGGAACTACTGTTACCATTGGACGCTGAGATGCATGAACAAATGTCCCGATTTGGTGGTCTGTCTGAAGTGAAACCTCCAGTGTTTTTTTAAGACCCCAAGCAAGCTTGGTACTCATTTATAGACCCAATGTAGCGGGGATGAAAGGCAGATTCGACCTTGCGCAGCCCGTTAGTAGAACCCCAGACCTGTGGTGTGGAAGCACTATACACTACCACTCGATCCTATTCGGTGAAAAATAAAATTTAATGTTAGAATCTTATATAAATCCCTAATGAATGAGGGAGTCCAAACTTTTTTTTCATGTAAACTGTTTAGACGGAAATGGTTAATTATGAACATTTCACAAGTTGCATAAATTAAAATTAACCGTTATAGTTTACATAAATTTTTAAGGGTGCAAAAGTTGTATTTCGGCTGCACGAATTAATTTTAAAAGGAATACGGTTACGAAAAAGTAGTACAAATCTATCTAAAGTAGGGTTGGTTACCTTAGATATTGTCAAACACAACAATGTATTGGAAGCCAATTCCACAATTCGTTGTTATAAAAATGTATGGAAAATTACAAGACTTATTTTTGCATTTGTAATTTATATATATTTTTTTTCTGAGAACTTTAAAAGCTAGAGCGGCATCCATCAAAACCGCGGTTCCCTCTCTGTTTTTCCAGATCGCCCCTGACTAAGCCGGCTCTGCCATAGTAAGTGAAAATGTCGTATTTTGTTTGTCAAGATCATTTTATAGCACACTGCATTTTTCATGTATTTTAGATGCTCGTTTTATATTTTATACATCAATATCTTAATGTCTGAATTTAAAATTACATCAAATTCTTGACATTCGCATCAATAACCATTATAATTTTTATTAGTATATGAATGTGTCTTCAAACGATTACATGACTATTATTAACATATTATTTTAACCATTTAATTAATATTAAGTATAACATAACGCACACAAATTTTCTGAACTTTAAAATAAATATTTCGAAAACTACTTTAGATATACTCAAAAATTTTCATTCCTACGCTTTAGCTTCTCAGTTTTGCTTCTATGTAAGAATTTATTGTAATTGTATATGCATCAATTTTTTTAGTATATTTTTTGCTCTTAGCATGCAGTTTTCAACTGAATTGTATGAAATCTTCGAAATATATTAAAAGATACCAAAGAAGCTATATAATAAAAAATATGAAATTTTTATTATACTCAAACATTGCTAAAACTTATGATAAATAATTTTTAACTGCGCGACGCATTTTTTTTTTTTTCGTAATTTCAAATGGAATTTCTAACATAAAATTTCTAGCTTTATACGGTCGAGATTTCAAAAAATATCCAGATTTTAATTACTTATTCAGTTAGCCTTTAAAAAAAGATAAATGTTGAGGTATTTTGCATAAATAGATATTTTTGAAGAATACTTCGAATGTTTTTCAATAGCTCGAATTTAAAATTGATTTTTATGTTTGTTTATATGCATAAATGTCTACTGTAAATGTTTCCGTATATTTTTGATTACCATTTATTCAAACATTCAAGTTATAAAAAAATGTGGGAAAATCTTCATTCATGTTGTCTTTGATGTAAACTGAAGTTCAAGCACTTAAAATTCAAATATAATTCGGTGTATTTTAACAATATATAACTAGGCACTGTACTTAAACTTCCCTGAACACTTGGGCTTTGAAATCTAAAAAAAAAAAAAAACTAATAAATCTTAATTAGTTTTTTTTTCGTTATTATTTTTATCAAAGTGTAAGAAAATGTTTCAAATGATTTGATGAAGTTTAAATTTATTCGTTTTTAGTGGTTGGAAAATTGAAAAGTTTTCAAATTTTAAAGAGTTTGGTGTTTTATTAATTTTTTTGGCATCTTATAATAAAATAATCATGTTTCAAAAACTGAAAGCTTTGATTAAAATAAGAAAAATGAAGCGAATGAATATACTTAAAAAAAGTTAATTTGTCTAACTATAAAAAATAGCAGATTGCACTAACACGCCCCAGTTTGTTACAGTTTCAAATTAATATGAAACCAAAAGGGATTTGTAACATATTTTACTTATGCGTTGGGACTTTTCAAAACTTTTAAAATACAAGCTAACAAACAAACACTTCCTGGGGTCTAAAGAAATTTCCCCCCGATCTTTCACGATTGCTCCAGGGTCAAAACACGGGGTTCCCTGCGAGCCATAAAACTTTCTATCAGCGTCCTGCTGTGTTGCTTCCACCGTCCCTAATTTTCTTTCAAGATGTTAAACCTTTAAAAGGGGGAAAGGATTTCAGAAATTACGGTTCAACCGCTTTTGAAAACGTTACTTGAAGGCAGAAAAACCCGTGCAGTGCATTTTCGAAGCATCTTTACAATGACGGAATTTTCCGTGCTAACCGCTTGGAGGGTTAATTCAGGTGACCTGTTACCTTTCGAAAGAGGTAAGGTGATAGTTGTTCTGCATTTCCGTATGCGGCAGTTGCTATAAATACTCAGTACATCAAAGAATAAATTCATTCATATCATGTTAAGAAAATGAGTCACATCATGAAAGTACCTTAAGTGTGTTGTACAAAAAAATTTGAAGACCATTATACGAATCATATCGGGTTAGGAGTTCCCTATTACGAAGGTGTGTCGTTTCAGAAAGGTTATGGATTAGGAGGAATTTTTCGTCGATTGTTTAGAGCCGCTTTGCCTTTCTTAGTCAAGGGAGGAAAGGCTGTAGGAAAGGAAGCTTTGAGGACAGGTACGAGAGTTGTCAGTGATGTATTGTCTGGAGAAAATTTCAAAATCGCCGCGAGAAAACGAAGTGAAGAAGCTGGTAGAGGTATGGCTCGCAAAGCTGTCGAACAGGTGCAATCGATGATAGGACGAGGAAAATATAAAAGGAAGCGAAAGAAACAGAAGGTCATTTCGAATAAAACAATAAAAGTGAAAGGACAAGATATCTTTGACCCGTAATGGCATTTATTTTAAAACGATCCCCCGAATGTGTCAAATCAGAGCTAGAAATTTTTCTCTTACCTGCCACCCAAACAGCCATAGAAAGAGGCCAGTGGGTGGAATTTCATCCATTGTCTAATGTATTCGATGGCGGTCCAGTTGAATTTCATATCTCTGGAAGTGGTGAAGAATATCTAAACTTGAGTCAAACGCAACTTTTCTTAAAAGCAAAAATTGTAAAATGAGATGGTTTCCCAATAGAAAAAGGCGCAAAGATTGGTCCCGTTAACCTATTTCTACATTCCCTTTTTTCGCAAGTGGATATTATACTTAATGAACGCATGGTTTCTAATTCTAGCAACACTTACCCTTACAGATCATACATTGAGACTTTACTGAATCATGGAATCGATAGTAAAACTTCCCAACTGACATGTGAAATGTTTTATAAAGATAACGAAGAAGGGTTAAAGAAACGATCTGCTTTTTTTTTTTTTAATCGAGTGCTTCTGTAGACTGGATTGGCCCTTTACACTGTGATTTATTTCATCAAGAAAGATTGTTGTTAAATTTAGTGGATTTAAAGATTAAATTGATTCGAAGTAAACCAGAATTTTGTCTTCATGGAAAAAAATGGTATAAAGTTACTCTTGAGAAAATTACCTTATTAGTAAGAAAAGTACACGTTAGCCCCGGAGTTGTATTAGGTCACACATGAAGGCCATAGAAAAAGAAACTGCAAAATACCCAATTAATCGTGTTCTATGCAAAGTATACTCCATCCCACAAGGAAGTATGTCATTCGTACAAGATAATATTTTTATTGGTCAAATGCCTAAGAGAATTGCTGTGGGATGTGTCGATAACGATTCCTTTCACGGCACATTCGAGAAATCTCCTTTCGATTTTAAGCATTACGACATCAACTTCATTGGTGTGTATGTAGATAGTCAACCAACTCCACATAATCCCCTGGATTTGAATTTTGCCCAAAATAATTACATAAAGGGGTATCATAGTTTATTCAGTGGAACGGAAAAATTAGGCCAAGATCAAGGTCGTTTTATATCGAGGGAGGAGTATATAAGTGGAAACACATTATTTGCTTTTAATTTGTCTCCCGATCTGTGCACTGGAGTTTACTTGAACTTGATCAAGCATAGTAATCTTAGAATAGAAATAAAATTTAGTAAAGCACTCAGTCAAACAATATGCGTTCTTATTTTTTCTGAATTCGATAACATAATAGAGATAAACAAGGCGAGAAATATTTTATACGATTTTGGAATCTGATATGGATGGAAATCAGATACAATTTATTCTATCCCATGACCCTGTTACCGCACCTTTTTTCCGAGGAGTTTACGCATCAGACACTATACCTATTTTAAAGAAAAATCTACAATTGTGGTGAATTTGGATGCCTCTTCTCAACCTGAATCACATTAGCTGGCTTTCTATCATGAAAACAACTGTATAGAATTTTTCGACTCTTACGGATATCCACCGGAATATTTGGGAGAAGGTTTTCGAGACTTTGTTTCCAAATTTTCTACAGTCTCCTGGAATTGCATTCCATTTCAAAGTCCCACTTCCAATGTATGTGGTGCGTATTGTATTTACTTCATTTTTAAGCGAAGTCAAGGGAGTATTCAATGTATTATGTATTCAATTACAAACACTTTGCTTCACTGTCAAAAGAATGATTTTCGAATATTTCAGTTTGTGAAAGAGCGTTATGGTGTAAGAATGATTTTTAGACAATAAAAATTTTTGAATTGTATTTAGTTTCCCCCCTCTTATTTAGTATAAATATACTTTCTCCAACACGTTTCCTTTTAGTAATAATGGAAACGCTAAAGTTAAAACATCCCTTTACGATGATCGTGGCAGGGTCCATGGGGTGCGGAAAAACGCAATTGATTAAAAAGTATATGGTGCTACGGTGCTTATCAAGCTCTTTACAGGAAAATGAGAGGTATCGAATTTTATGAAGGACTACCCCCTGATATAGACAGTTTATCAAATGCTTTAATCGTAATTGACGATCTTATGTCAGAACTTTCGGGGGATTCTCTCCAAGTTAACGAAATTATTTACTAAGGGAAGTTACCATCGTAATTTAAGTGTTATTTTTGTAGTACAAAATGTATTTTTCAAAGGAATACGAGACATTTCCTTAAATGCTCACTATATGTTTTTATTCAAAAATCCACGAGATAAATCTCAAGTTATGAATATTGGAAAACAGTTATATCCGGGTAAATCTAAATTCTTTAGAGAAGTATACGAGGATGCTACTTTGAAACCTCTCACTTACCTTTTAATTGACCTAAAACCTGACACGAGTGATTCAATGCTCTTGCGCAGCGGTCTTTTCCCTGAAGATACATTCCTCGTGTACCAGCCTCGATAACTAGTTTACACAATGACTTCAGCTGTCATAGACTTCGAAGGATTTCAGCTTTCATCGGAACTTTTTGTCGTAAAAGAATTGGCAGTATGTGCGGTTAACGACGACAGTTTTCGTGGAAGCTGTCTATTCAAACCACCCCATTCTTTTGATCAGTTACCTAAGCCAAAGCAGTGCACTTATTCATGGGTAACGAAGAACATTCATAAAATTAAATGGGAGAGTGGTGAATTACCTTACTTTTATTTTCGTTACGTGCTAGATGTAACAATGGGAATGTTTACTTACATTTATGTGAAGGGGCTGCAGAAGAAAAAGTTCGTTCATTTTCTAACGGGTCGTGAAATATTAAATTTAAACGATTTTGATGTGCTAAAGTAAATGACTTGCCCTCTTCTGATGTGATTTGCCCTTTTTCTCAAGAGAAGAACTTTAATCATTGTGCTGTTTACAAAGCAAGAGTTTATGGAAAATTTTTAGAAACTGTATAAATTCTGTTACACTCGACATGGTACGTCATTTTATTTCAGTATGTCAGCTTGTACACACGAGCATTTAGAACAAATAAAATCGATCGCTAAAACTAAAGCTAAGAGTGTCTTATTGAAGAAATGTTCGAATAGTATAATTAAATCTTTATGTGAATGTGCTTTGAATGTTTTAAAAGGAAACGTACCTTTGACTAAAAATCAGAAGATTCGTTTATCTCTCCATAAAAAAAGTTTGAGGAAACTTTCTGATAGAAAAGTGCCTTTATATAAGATGAGAAAACATATTTGGTTCAGAGAGGTGACGGATTTCTCTCTATATTATTACCAGCAGCCATTTCATTGATTGGTTCTCTTATTCATGGAGTTTAGTAAGAAAATGATTTTAGTGCCCGAATATCGAGTTGAAATATTTGACAAATTATCAGATTTAGACCAACAAATGCAAGACATTTTACGAAATAAAACTATATTAGAGAGTGAAAAAGCAAACCAATATTTACAAGTTCAAAAATTTGTAAAAATCCATCATCCTCAACGAGAAGTGATAGAAGAAACAGTAGAAAAGAAAGAGCCAGTACTCGAAGATGGAAACAATATAATTACAAAAATTCTAAACTCCGCTCCGATTAGGTACCAACAAACTGCAAAAAACATTCTAGATTTCTTAAAAGATAAGCATTCAATCCTATCTTGGACCCCTGATGGAGAAATTATCTATAAAAGTGAACGGTTACCTCGCACTAACATTGTGTCGCTAATAACAGATTTGCTACGTAACAGAAAAAACTCTCCAAAAGGATCTACATAATTTCATGCAGCCTTGCGAGAAATAAACATTCCTAAAAATTTCATTGTAAATAGGAAAATATTCAAACCTGAAAAGTTAGTTAAAAGCAGTGTGAGAAAACGTATGTACGCAAAGAAAAAAGCTTGGATTTCTTATTGATGTATTTATTTATTTTTTTATTAATAAAAAAATTTATATTGAATATTTGTGTCAGGTCGTTTTTTCCCCCAACATAATATAAAGAAAGAAGCATTTTCATAAGATATAATTTTTTGTTTATTTGAGTACAAAAAAAATATATATACATATTTTATTTTCTCTATAAATTTTATATAACATTATACATACATGTTTTAAAATATTATTTTCTCTATAAATTTTATGTAGCATTATACATACATTTTTTATACATACATTTTTTTTAAAAAAAATATTATTTTCTCTATAAATTTTATGTAACATTATACATACAATTATATACATATTTATTTTCTCTATAAATTTTATGTAACATTATATATACAGTTTTTTTTATTCATACCTTTTTTTTAAATATTATTTTCTCTATAAATTTTTATTACGAAACATTAATATACATTTTTATACATACATTTTTTTAAATAATATTTTCTCTATAAGTTTTTATGTAACATTATAAATGCATTTTTATATATACATTTTTTTAAAGTATTATTTTCTCTATAATTTTTTTATGTATTCACAGTATTTGTTAACCAAGGATGCAAACTGGTGAAATCAATGTATTTCGCACATCCATAGAAAAGCTGAATTCCATTGGTCCTTCCACCAAAAAATGCATCCCTAGGATTCAGTCGGTCTGTGACCTCGTGCTGCAGAAGGAATTCTAGGAACTACTCCGTTTTCTTTAGATTTACAAAATCGTGCTCCAACATTTGGATGATATTATATCCTCTCTGTCGCAACGTATCTATAACACCTTCTTTCTTTTGACGCAGGCTTCTCATTGTAGTACCAGCCAGGGGGTGTATTAAATCTCCATCATAACAAATTTCACAGCCATGGTGAAAGCATCCCTGAAAGGAAAGGGGATTTTTAAAAACTTCCTTTATCACTTTTTTTTAAAAAATGCAATAAAAAAATAATAACTCACTTGATACTGGTATACAGTATTCGTTTCTTTACAGAAACCATCCACACTATATCCTGCAATTTTTGGTTCACCTGTCCCATTCAGAGCGTGAAGTATTCAATGTCCCTCCGTATGGGCAACGAAGTCTAACCATCGAATATTATCGCGACTGAAATTGGTGGAATTGCAATATCCTTGTACATGGATCATTGCAATCGTCTTCGGCTTTATATGGTCAGATCTATATACTGCCATACAAGCCGATGCAATAGTCACATATGTAAATGGATCCACGCCAGTCACACTCTGAAATTGTTCTCTGAAAATTTTACAGCATCGTCTTAATATGTCAACATCTGACCTACAAAGAAGAATATATATATATACATATGTGTGTGTGTATTTTATAAGTGTAACAATAAAAAAGGTTTTTTTCATTCATTTTATTCTCATACTAATTTAATTTAATTTTTTTTTTTTTTTTTTTTTTGCTTACCTGCGATATTTCAGCATCTCATTTTTGAAGTCAAAAGTATTAGTTTTTTTGACAGTTATAACACAGAAATAATTTTTCTCTGTCGCCAGTTGACATAGACGATGGAGAAAATGAATCAGAGCCCGGAAACGATCCGACATAACTTTGGTGTGAAGGACAGTTAAATAGATGTGGAAATACCCCTTAGCCAACTCTTCCAAACCAAATGTTTTTGGGAGTTTAGAAAGGGGCATAGGAAAAAAGTTGAACGAATCTATGATTCTTATACTTAATGCGGATAATGTTATACACATTATCTTTGAGCCATTGGGAATGACTCGAGTACATTGACCTTGCTCCAACATCCATCGAAGAATAAACTGTGCATCGAACCCTTTCATGTTGTGTGCTATGGCCGTGAATCCCTTATGCTGTGGAGAAAAGAGATATTTGCAAAATTTATCGATTGCATCGTAGCCTTCACAGACAAACTTAGTGCCATCGAGGTACTGTGCTACAGCAAAATTCACAACGTGCTCTCCAGTTGTTTGGTCTGTCTCAAAATCGAAGAATATAAGTTTTTCGTTACACTTCTTCGCAGATTCTTTCTGAAGGTAGCGCATATGGCTTTCGGCAACAGTCTTCTTGCAGCTGGGGCATCTCTTTTCCTCACATCGATGTTTCCTCACATCGACTTTTCTTAGGATAACTTTGCAGCATTTCCTACATTGATACAGCTATTAAAAAAATCAGAGTGTTCATATTTCAGCAAAATAGAAAAAAATACAACAAAAAACAATAGTGCAAGTATTAGAGATATTAGTTACTTTATCACAAAGTCCATTTTCCTTATGCGCCTTGAAACAGAAGTCAGAACGCGTGTTCCGATCGCAGTCAGAGCATCGTTTGCTTTCCCCAATTTGGCACGAAGGACTACGACATACATGACAAATCGTAGTGCAGTGGTGATTTTCTATGTGATCAAATGGTTTAAAGCATTCTTCACAAAAAAAAAAATTTGACCCATAAAAACCTTTAGGAGAGGTGATGACATCAAAGTGGTTGTCATGGTGTCATAAATAAATACGGCAATCCTCCCGAACAGGTCCCTTGTAACACACCTAGGGAAAAAAATAGCGTAAATATATAAAAATCATTTTATTGGAGGCAATTAAAAAATTTTTAAAAAAAAATTGTACCTGATTTAAAGCCGTAGTGGAAACAACAATAACTTGTTTTTTTAAGTATTGCTCGAACAAAGCAATTTCTTCAAATCCACAAGATCCTTGTGGTACACCAGTTTTCTGATGCAATGCTATTGCACGTCTTTGAAGGAGGCAACAGTCTTTTCTCTTCAAAGACCTTAAGTCTGCATCTTTTTCAACTTCTGCAATAGCAAGAATAATTGCTTTAGCACAGCAAATATTCAAATAGTCGTCGGGGACGCACCGTATGGATGTTTTTCTTAATCGATCGATAGATGGGATTAATACTCTCCTGTTGCGTTTACCAGAATCTACGGGTCGACGCGCGCGCGCGAATGGTATTTATCTCAATATTAAAGCCTTCATCAAGACGCACCTCACATTTCGATTGTAAAACTTTAGTGGCACATACCATTATTTTTTCTACGCTCATTTCCGAAACGAGCATTAAATGCGTAGAGATGGGTCTGTCGAGGTGTTCCGAAAAAATTATTGCTCTTATCAAGTCCGTAGGCTCCAAGCTACTAGTCACTCTCCGAAGCAATGTTTCGAAGAGTGTTCGAATTGCATCGCTCGTTTGACCAATAGTGGCTGATCCGTTATTAAGCCAGCAATCAGGATCTAATAAAACCTGAAAGATCACTTCCTCGCTGTTGAATTTCTTATTTGGTCTGCGACATCTTCCGATGATACGGAAGGCTGAATCCAACTATAAAAACGATAAAAAAAATAATTCATGTAAAATATTGAAACAAAAATTAACGCATTCATAGTAGTAATACTAAATTTACATTGCAGTTTCCATCAGTTTCTAACGGAATCTAAAAGTCCTATCTTGACGGGCAGTGGCATTTGCCTTTATTATTAAGGAAAAAAAATGTTCTAACAATATTTTTTTTTCAAAAAAAAAAAAAACGTCGGAAAAAAATTGAATTGCTATTTTAGAGCGGGAAAAAAGATATTTTATTGAATAATACCTCTAATCCATTTCCTAACTGAGATAGTAAATCTTTACATTCTTGTGATGCTTCTAAAAAGGCCTGAGTGCATTCACCAAGAAGCTTAAACAACAGAAAAAATATATATATAAGTTAATCCAACTAACCAAAAGAACAAAAAAAATAATAATAAATACATTCAAGCTTACTTCGTCATCGCCCTCAATAAAAGGCATATCTTCATCTTCAAACAAAATCTACACAAAATATATAATATTATTTGTTGGAAAAGAAAAGAAAAAGATTCACAAATCTGATTTATCCAAATATAAGTACTACAAAAAATGAAATATTTGCTCGTTTTTACAAAAAAAGAAACATTGAAAAAAAACGTCATTGAAGAATCATTACATAAAAGTTTTCATTACAAATATGATGCATATAAAATAGTAAATTTAAAATATTGTGGTTTTTTTTTTTCATTCCAAGGTAGTATAAATAAAAATGTTTTTCTTGTTATTTTGTTTTTAACCAAGTCTATTTTAATTACAAATTATTTTTTTTAAAAAAAAATATTATGTAAAATGAATATTGCTTGACAATGTTCCTTTAGAATAAATGAAAATATTTTGTTATTTACTTTTTATTTGAACAAAATACGTGGTTAAGGAAAAAGCAAATTTTGGCATGTATGAAAAACATTTTTCATTATACAATCTTGTCTAGATTCTATATTTTATATATTTATTATTTTCTTTTAAAAAAAAGCACACAAAAAATGAAAAAAAAAACTGTAATTGAAGTCTTATTACATAAAAGTTTTTATTACAAATATGATGCATACAAAATAGTATAAAAATAGTAAACTTTAATATTAGTTGTTGTTTTTTCCCCCGAAGCGAATATAAAAGAAAAGTTTTCTTGTTTCATTTTATTTTAACTATTTTTATTACGAAATGAATCTTTTCAAAACTTTCTTATATAAAATGGATATTGCTTTTAAATGTTTCATTTAGAAATAAATACTTTTACAAAAAGTAATAAAAATGATAAGGAAATAAAATATTATTATTTTTTTTTTTGTAATTTACTTTTTATTTCAACAAAGCACGTGGTTAAGGAAAAAGCAAATTTCAGCATTTCAAAAACATTTTCATTATACAACCTGAACTAATTTCTATTATTTCTTATTAAAAGTACAATTCACATATGTATCAGTAATTATATATATACAAAAAAAAGCACACTTACTTCATTAGTAGCTCGCATAGTTGATTCCATAATAAAACTTCCCAATATCAGGATAACAGACTTCACTATTTTCAAAAAAAATAAAACGAGAGAGAGCAGATCACAACTAATTTTACGAGAGCAAATCACAAGCGTGTCACAGTAGAATATGAAATATTTTAGCGAAGTGTCGGAATATATTACGAAGTTATACGTCATACTTTGTTTCAGCTACTCACAGTGCTCACAGAATCTATTTACAACCAATCAGAATATTTCAAGCAGTCGTGTACAACTCCACTTTACGCTCACACCCACCTCCCAGAAGCTGAGTATCCCTCAACCCGTACTGACTCACATCCAAGTCATCCCCTGTTCTGACAAGATTGGAGACGCATAAAGGGCTTCCACGTGCATCTTACATGATGAGAAGGGGGGCATCTACGTCATATCGACATCCAATCAGAAAACTGCAAACAGCTGTATACCCCTCAACACTTATCTAATCAGAGAAGAAGCTGTATACCCCTCAACTCCTCTCAAGGAACCCTCTTGTTACACGTGGCGTGATGGGAGAGGGGAGGAGATTGGCCCTCCCTCCTTATCTAACAGGTTGAGAGGGGTTGTTACACGTGGTGTGAGGGGGAGAAGGGGGGAGGAGATTGGTCCTCCCTCCTTATCTAACAGGTTGAGAGGAGAAGGGGAAGAAACCCTCCTATTGGACGATGGCTCCGTTGGGGGGGAGTTTGATTGACAGGTGACACGCCCCCTTCTACTGTTCTCCCCCAGGGCCTGCTATTACTACTTTCGCAACACTAAACAAACAACGGAAAGGATTTAGGGAACTTTCTTATTAGTTCAAAATTTCTTTCAACTGAATTACCATGATTATAATTATGTTGCAACCTTTTTATTTATATCTTAAATTTGGGAGAAATTATCGCAAATTCACCTTGCATGGGTGTCAGGGTCCGAGAGCCCGCTGAGTTTGGGGGACCGGTGCACGTCACCGCCTAGCCCATTGGTAGCTACGCCACTGGTTGGAAACCCATATGCTTGCTGCAAAAAATCGCAACGTAGCGTAATTTTTTTATTTTTAAAAAAAAAAAAAAGAAATAGAATCATTATATATATATATATATATATATATATATATATATATATATATATATATACAAATTTTACTAGCAGTAATCGGCATTTTTTATTCAGTCTAAAAATAAAATTCCATGTATTTAAATAAGGTACAAGGTTTCCAAAGCAAAAATAATAATACAAAAATTGTTTTCATATCAATTTTTTCGTAACAAAAAAAAGGAATTTTTAAATTCGGTCCAAATGCTACCTCTAAAATTTGCCGTCTCAGAGATGGGTCCAGTTTCCCCAGCCCTAGAGCCACCCCAGCTGCTAACATGGAGACAACAATAAACACGGCAAAGGGCTAAGTGAATTAGATCATATGAAATTACTCTCCAGCTAGGAGTATACATGTAAGAGGGCAGATATACATAGATCAGGATTTCTTTTATTTCTGTTTTTTAGTGCTATGTTGAGAATCGCTAGGTTCGCCTGTTTGTTTTTAGGTGATCTGGTTACAATTAGCTTTAACAAACATGTTTTTTAACGTAATACTAAAGTACCATTAAGTTCCTACATCATAAAATTAAATTTAGAACTTCGCTAACATTAATAATACTATGCGAATATTGAAGTGCTGCTCTTCAAACAGGCTTTGTAATGAAAATCATTTACTTAACAGTCAAAAGTAGCTGCAAGATTTTTCCTCTAATAACTTAATACTAAATAAAACTACTTTTTGATAGAGGTATAACTCTCTAAAAAGGAAAATCGAGCATTGCTCATAAGCGTTGTAAAACTACACGCAAAGATAACTTCTTTCCCCTATTTGTTTTTCTAAATTATAAGGTTATTAAATTGAAAACCTTTAATTTTTCCAAATTCATATTGAATTTAAACATTATTAGATAAGCCGTATTAAATATTTTCGTAAAGCAACTTTCGCAAAAATCCTTTTTGAGGCGCCTTTATTAAACATCGATCCACAGTGCGCTGCCAGTGCCGCTATTAAACAAAAACAAAAAACACTTTTTTAATTAGGTATTGTCGGCTTCATCACGAATTTTGGTATCAGATGAAGGATCTTTGTGAAGAGAGAGAGAGAGTAGACATTTATGGATAATCGGCCAACACACTGTGCACTAACATTCTATTTTTCTTAAACTATGCTATGTTTTCGGCAAATCGAGATTTGATTTTTCAATAACTGTTCAAAATTTGGCATATTTATTCGATTTATTATAAGTTTAATTTTAAGAAATTCGTAAGAAAATTTACTTGATTGACAGAACCATATACGGACTGCGGCCGCCCCTTCTTTTGGCAGTCCGTGTGCCGTGCACGCGCTGCTAGGATTAGCCCTGGTTCCTAATGCTATGGGTAATTGGTGTATGTATCAAATCAAGAAATGCTTGAAACCTCAGAAAACAAAATGTGGCTACTGTCCGCCGTGATGGCAGCATTCTACCAACTAAACACACATCATCTTCTCAATTAGTACCCCAAAACTTCTATCCTCAAGCAAAGCACAGGCTACCTTATTTTTTTATATTCGACCCTATACTCCAAAATCCCTTCGTTGTTTCCTGTCAATGATTTGATCACTCAAAGATTTCTTGCCGCAGTGCAATAACTTGTACAATATATACTACACCTAGCCATGGTAATGATCACTGTACGTTATATTAAATGTGTGGTCCTCCTTCATACTCTAGATCGTGTTCTAAGTGGATCTGTGAAAAGGAAGTACACATATTAAATTTTCTCAAGGGCCCTCGTATCCTGAAGTTTGCAATAATGTAAATTACGGCCTCTCCAATTGAGAGAGGGCCTCTTATGCTAATGCTGTGTCCACTAGAAAATTGCAAAGTTCAGTTTGTACCCAAGCAGAGCCTTGATCTGTTCCCTATTCGACAAACCACGCTACAAAATACAACTTGTAAACACTTTTCAACACTATCATCCAAGTTGCCGAAGAAAAACTTTCTCAAATCAGATCTCAGCAGTTTTATAAACGCTCAAACCAACGAAATCCACAAAGAAATGGCTTTCAAAATTATAACCGAAAGCTTCCAGCCTTCGGAAGGTAAAATTCTCTTTATAATCAAAAGAAACTCGGTCCCCGAGGAAAGAGAAGAGTTTCTCGTTACCTTTCTCTACAGATAACGGAGGACGATTCGTACCCTTTCAGCTCTGAAATTTGATGAAGAGGTGGTGGAAACTAAATTAGTTCCTCCTACATGTACTAAACTATTTTCCCTAGTGTCATATGGATACTTTTTTCCCCTTTTTTTACCTTGGAATTGTCCATAATAAGTTCTCTGATATGTGAAAACTTTCATCTCAGTTATCAATCGATTTCATTTCAGTTGATTGCCTGAGTCCCGATCACAGGTAGACCAAATAAAATCTAGTGGTTGAAAATTGTCGTATTTGCGTGACTTGTTTATTGTGTGCATTGGAGCATATTTGTATATAAAAGCTGTAGTGAACATGAGCTCATTTAATCCATAGCACAATTGTTTTTCAGGAATATACTTTTTTACTATATTGAGATCTTCAACAACTAATTAATTAAAGTTCGATCTTAAAAAGTTGAATTTAAGGGTATATAGAAATATCTAAATGTATACATTTTTCTTAAAAAATTGGCAAAATTTTGGAAGTATTTTATCTAGAAAGTTGCAAACCTACATTTTGATCAAAATTTTCTTCTTTAAATTTCTTAAATTGTTGTCTTTCTATTTCTATAACAAAAGAGAAAATTGCAAGAAAATATTTTAAAATGCTGTTTTTGTCATTCATAGAAGTTTTGTAAAAAAAATCCACGTTGGATAGTTTAAATATGTATTAAAAATATTCTCTATATATAGCCCTTATAAATGAACCCTTATCACAGTGTTCCACAAATAGTTTGGATGCTTTGAATCTAGATTTCTTTCCCGTGCGTGATCAAAGATTAATTTTTCCTATTAGGTAAACAAAGTACCTGAAAGTGAGATCATCTGCAGAGTTAGGGAGAAAATGAACCTAAATCCAATTGGCTCTGATATCCCATTACTGCTGACGTCACTTGACCATGGTTCAAAATTACGTGGTCCGTCGCCAAAAGCCCTCGTGTAGCTGAACAGTGCGACGTTAATATTCAATCATCATCATCACCCATTACTGCTGATATTGATACAGCCCCTGAGGAACTTGAATTAGAACTTATGACTTCAAATCAGATCCTAGTGCATTTCTTGCATGAAGATGAACAAGAGTAAATATAATTGCAAGACTTGAACTGTGATGATTTCGTTTCTGATTTAAAAAAAGTGTAGAAAACTGATTCTAAAACTACAGACAATATTAAATCCATTGATTTATTATTTGTTATAATAAATTTTCAAATGGTCTTCTTATTAATTTTTCTTATTAGACACCCATTTAAAACCATTCATCTCTTTTTCGACAGTTGGAAATTAAATGATGGATCTTAATCTTATATGAATATAATGAATAGATGTTTGTTTTTTAATAAGTGTGTGTTTTTTTAATTAAATTTCATTAACTTTTACGTTAATCAAGTTCAAATTTTTAAAAAGTTTCATTTCATCTTTTTTCTCTTGATTTTTTTAAAAAAATTCGACTGAATTACAATTTACATAAAATCAATTAATAAATGTAAAAAATTAAATTTTAAGAGATTTTTTTAAAAATCACTTGAATGATTTATTCTGTAAATTTTTCGATAAAAAATCAAGCTTTTTAGTAAAAATATGTATTTGAAGATAAAAACGAGGAAATGAAAAATGCAAACACGGTGCCTTAGAAAGTGACAGGTAAAACTGACCGAGGACTACCGATGCTGGGCTAATGCTGAGCCTCAAGTTTTCTGGAAGAATCCATTACGATTCCGAATTATATTTTGAAGATTTGCAACTTATACATATAATTTTTAAACAAAAATCTACGAGTTAAACATGGAAGCCTATTAGATTTTAAATCATTTAATCGCTTTTATCGCTCCCATTAGAATTCCTGGGGAGAACTGCACTGTACAATCTAGCATCTTTGGGATCAATATGTACAACAGGGGTGTCAAACTCGTATATTACAGGCCGCGTGATCTATTTTATTATAAGTTGAGGGTCGTATGTTTACGATTTTCAAAAATTCAAGAAAATACGATTTTTATAATGTATTAGGCATTTATTAATGTAAAGCTCAATGTATTGTATATTATACACATGTATTGTGTTTTAATATTTCATGTTATTTTTTAATCTTATAATCTATGCATATTTTATATTTTTAATAAAAAAGCAAAAATAAACATTTTTTAATAATTCTATTTAACATTACTTTTTAGAAGATATATGACATCAATTTTTTCACAAAGCAAGCCATCAAGATTTAATTAAAAATACTGAGCTGATGTAATTTTTAAAATTGACGATAAATGTTGATTGGGGTTAACCTTATCTTTCTGAATTCTCGCTATTTTTCATTAAAGAAATTAATTGCCCTCTTAAATAACAATTTCAAAAGTGCAAAATTATTGCTCCCAGATCTTAAAACTAGAATTTATAATTCCTTTCAAACAATTTAATTTGGTGAGCTTCTTTAGTATATTTTAATTGATGGAATTTATGAATAGACTAGCTGCATGGCCGGCGTTTCACGGGCTTTCTCTTCCCCTCATGACGCCAGCATTTATGTGTGTTTGTACACGTGCAATGTGAAAGATTTCTAAAATTATGTCCTTAAATTTCCCTTTTTCGAAATTAGTTCCACTTACTTTCGATTTAAGCTCTATAACCGGGATTTTTTCCCCTCTCTATAGCCGGGCATAACACGGATTTTTTTTAGTGTAAAATTATTGTTCCCTCTTCCCCTCCCCCTCACAGAAAAGATATAGATTCAAATTTCGATGTACGACTTATAAAAAACAATATTGCGTTAGAATTAAAAAAAATTTTAATGTGAAGCAATAAAAAGAAAATGATTCTGAGGCTAAGAGTAAAACAAAAAACGTTCATCATTTTTTAATAATAGTTAATTTCAGGAATCTAAAATAATAAAATAGATTTCAGATTAGCATGAATCGATCAATCGTTACATATAGTTAGCTTAAAAATGTCTCTAAAATGTACTTTTATCCAAAATAATAATCGATGTACTTTTTAATTAACAAACAATTAATTAAGTAATGAAATAATTGAAATAATCCTTTTAAAAAACATATATATATTTATTAAAATCAAATTTCTATAAGTAATAAATAAAAGAAAAATTTACAGATAGCTATTGAAACGATTGCTTTTTCCTGAATGTTTGAATTTTTGATGAAACACATATATATGTGTAAGTTATAAAAAACAGCATGGGGGAAAGCCTAGATATACACTGATGTGCAAAACTTAAGCAACAATGTAAAAATTTAGCAGATAACCATGAAATTGCAGAAAAGGAGGTCTGGAGATCAGTACAGTGAACAAGTAAGTCAGTAGAAACGTCATGCGTATGCAAATATCAGGAACCAAACGTCAGAAGCGACGTGAGCGTACGCAAAACGCGTGATGTCGGCGCGCGCTGCTCAACAGTAGAATAAAATGAAGGACGGAGACGCAATTCAACATATTCGTTGCAAGTGCCAGTGAGTCAGTTCGTGAAATATGGTTAGAAGAAATCACCTGGACGACTTCACACGTGGAAGAATGATCGGAAAGCTGGAGGAGGAGCGTACCGTCACCAGTGTAGCTGCAGAGTTCGGATTCAACAAAAGTGTCGTTTCGTGTGCTTGGAAAGCGTTCCAAACCACAGGTACAGCTGTTAGAAAGGTTGGGGGTGGCCGCCCGAAGACGACAACTGCAGGGGATGACCGATACATCATCCTGCAGGCGAAAAGAGGCCAACGGCAATCAGCAAGCGTCATTGCTCAGCAACTCTCTACAGCAACGGGGCGACAAGTGTCGCGGTTTACTGTGGCCAGACGCCTTCACAAAGGGAGCCTATTCGCCCGCGGTCCAGAACGCTGCCTCCCGTTGAAAGTTGACCACAGACGCCACCGTTTACAGTGGTGCAGAGAGCACAAAAACTGGACAACTGATCAATGGAGTCGTGTCCTCTTTACGGATGAGAGTCGGTTCAGTACCAGAAGCGATTCTCAACGCGTTTTGATTTGGAGAGAGATCGGGACACGGTTTTATACCAGTAACATCAAGGAAAGACACCCTTACGGTGGTCCTGGAGTTCTTGTGTGGGGAGGCATTATGCTGAACGGGCGAACTGAGCTCCACATTTTTATATAGGGTCTGTAATCGGGGATCGCTATTGTGAGGAGGGAATTCTTCCCCATGTGAGTCTGTTCCAAGGTGCCATTGGCCCAGACTTCATTTTTATGGATGACAATGCACGGCCACATCGGACTCTTGCTGTTGAGGAGCTGCTGGAAAGTGAAGATATCACTCAAATGGATTGGCCAGCGTACTCCCCAGATTTAAACCCCATCAAACATGTGGGGGGATGCTTTGGGAGATGTATTGCAGCACGCTTACATCATCCGAGAACACCCAAGAACTCAAACAGATGCTGATTGAAGAATGGGTACTCCTACCGCAAGAAATGTTGCACCAGCTGGTTCTGAGTATGCGGAGACGGTGCGAAGCAACCATTGCAGTGAGGGGAGAGCATATGCCATATTAAGAAACATCTGCTTGTTGTTCTTCCTGTTGGATAGACCATCATGAGTCACGATACTATGCGTTCAATAAAGCTTGTTTTTGTTTGATTCCATACCGTATGCATTGTATTCCTTTTTCAGCGCTGATGCTTTCGTCATCCTTTACGTACATAATACTCTCCGTCATTTCTGAAGTTCGTGTCTCTCAGATGATTTTTCGTGAAGTTATAGCAATAAACCCATTTGTTGCTTAAGTTTTGCACACCAGTGTATATTTATATGTATTAAAAAAACATTCAAAAAGGAAAAAAACTATTTGAAATTTTTTTAAATTTTATAGTTTTTCATTTCACTGTGTTTTGTAAATTATTTAAACACGTACATGACGAGAAAAAAGTTGTGAAGATCCCCTTGGATCTCACTTTGAGAACGAAAATAATTTGGAGTCAGATAAGAGCCAGTAGCCATTTTTATAAATAACTTTCTTTATTTGGTTATTTTTCCCAAATAGAATCAAAGACTTTTAATAACAAATGAATCAAATTAGCTATATGAGGTTTAAAAGGGACTTTCCTTTAAATTAACTTAAATATCTAATGACCCAATTAATGAACAATTAGAATATCGATCACGCAGAGATTACCGCGATAAGAGATCCCAGATTTATATTCAATAATGTTCCTATTGAACATTTAACTTTAATCTCACTCCTAATATAAAACTTTAATGAGACTTTAAATATAAATCTATATTTACCACACAGAATCTCAACTCTTCCTGAGATTAAATTATCCACCAAGAAATCTTCAATAATAAATCTCTAATTTCACCGTTATACCTTCCTGCTTCAATCTCTCTCTCCTACTGCTTTTTGCTTTACTATTCCGTTTGACTTAAATACTTTGTCTAATCTGCATAACAAGGAATCCTGTCCTCTTTTTGGAACTGATTGGAAATAGGTAGGGGAATTAAATTTCCCTAAAAAAGACGACTCAGAAGGTTAGTGATAAAGTTCCTGATAGGTTTGTCACAAAATATATTATACAAAAAACTAACACATATTCATCATTTTTACAATAATATTCTTCTTAGGTTTTGAAGTAATAAAATTGATTAAAAATGTTCATTTAGCGAATAATTGTGACATACTGTTTGCTTAAGAAGTAGCAGTAAAAGAGAAAATCTCGTTTATTCATTAAGATTTATTAAATATTTTAAAAAATTATAAAATAATTAAAAATAGTGTATATAATTTAAGATATATACTATTTTTATCATATTAATTGAAAAATATGTTTTATTTAAAGAATTATAATAATATATTTTGTGCGTTATTATAATAATTTATGTAATATTTTATTTATATTATATTGTATATATCATATAATAAAATTTTTTCTAACTAATTATTATATAAAATATCATTTAATATTTATTATAACATATTTTTACAAAAAGTATTATTTATTAATAATTATATTTATAAAGTTTAAGATAAATATTTATATAATTAAAGTAATTATTTTATTTTTTTTAAATGCAAAATAATTTTCTAAAATATGATTTTAATATTCAATAAAACTTTTTTAAATCAATTTATTTTTATGCAAAGCTTCTTTGTTTTGTAGCAAAAGAAAAACAACATCATACAGAATTGTGACGAATTAAAAATATCAATACATACATATAAATAAAAATGAAATGTCTGCTTGTAATTTGAAATTAACAGCTTTTTACTAAATGCATTTAAAAGTATATACAGTACTTATATGAAAAAATCAATTTTTAAAATTTTTGTCTGTCTGTCTATCTGTCTTTCTGTCAGTCTGTTTGTTCCGGCTAATCTCTGAAACGGCTGGAGCAATTTTGATGAAACTTTCACTGGAAGATAGCTAATGTTATAAGAAATAATTCAGGCTACGTTTATTATAGAAAAAATTAGGTTTCCGCGAAAATAAAATTAAAACCAATGAAATGGTGAACAATATCCGTTTCTAATAGGGATTGTTTTTTTCATTAGGGATTATTTTTAATCAATAGGGATTGTTTTATTTTGCGAGCCATCTGTCTCAGCGTTTCTAGCAGTTATATCAAACTTTTTTGTTTGATAAGGTTACTGAGACTCGCGATATTTCCCGTTCATGTCCGATTCTAATGATTTTATTAGTCTTCACTTACCCCTTGCTTGCAGCTTCGTTTCACCCTACCCAGTCCTCACCCCATTGACAGTGTCAAAGGTCACGAGTCCCTCCCCCTGCTTGCAGATTCGTTTCACCCTACTGTTACTAAGACCTGTTTTGAACTGTTGCATCATTCCAAACATTTCATTCTCTCTCAAAAACACTGAGCAACATCAATTTTTCTATAACTTATACAACATTTAAACTTAAATCAGGAAATTTTTGGGTTTTACGTCATTTGACTTCTCATAAGGCAAATAGAGGTAGTAAGCCAATTTCATACCTCTATTGTTTATTTTATTGCCAAATACTGCGCAAAACAGTCGCAATAAATATTTGTCTGGCAAGAGTGATTGTACAAGTTTGAGTGTGCGGTGGGGGTGGTGATGGCAGAGCCAACAGGTTATTCTATTTAGTTAAGTACGTAGATGGTTGCTTCTAAAATAAATATTTTTAATTACGTTTTAGGTGAAAAAGTGCACTTACACCCTTAAATTAAGTAAATTTATTCAAAACTGTAAATAACTTCATTTAACCTGCGCAATATCTATACATATAAATAAAAATGAAGTGTCTGTATGGAATTTGAAATTAACAGCTTTTTACTAAATGCATTTAAAAGTATATACGGTACATATGAAAAAATCAATTTTTAAAATTTTTGTCTTTCTGTCTCTATTTGTTCCGGCTAATCTCTGAAACAGCTGCACCAATTTTGATGGAACTTTCACTGGCAGATTTTATAAAGAGTAACTTAGGATACTTTTATTTAAAAAAAATGAGTTAGGGTTCGGCGGAAATAAAATTAAAACCGATGAACAATATCAGATTCAAATAGGGATTATTTTTATTCAATATAGATTATTTTTATTCAACAGGGATTATTTTATTTCGAGAGCCTTCTGTCTCAACGATTTCTAGCAGTTATATTAAACCATTTTGTTTGATTAGGTTGCTGCCACTCGCGACATTTTGCGCCCATGTCCTTTGATCCTAATGATTTTACAGTCCTCACCTCATCGACAGTATCAAAGGTCATGCATCCCTCTCACACTTTTCTCAACAAAAAACAAAGAAAAAAAAGTAAAACAAAAGAGAAACATTGATTCACAAAGTAGAAGAATGACATTATACTTATAGCATAGGTATTTCTTTACGTGGAATATATAATTATTAAGTTTTCGTTAACTCTGCGAATTGAATAAACACTCTTTGTTAAATTCCACGTCAATGAAGTCGCGGGTAACAGCTATTTAACATAAAATAAATGCACCAGAAAGTAATATTAACGTATTACACATCCAGATACCAATTATTTACATTATTTTAATGCGTTTATTACACAAAATTTGTAACAATGTGTTAATTTTGCTGAGCAGAAGGAAGATGTTTTCAAAAACCGATCCATAAGAGAGTTGCGGGGTGTTATAAGTAAAAAGAAAAAACTTTTTTTATCAGCTATTATATTTACAGACTTAAAATTTAGCAAACATGGTTTTTTTTCCAGCTGAAATATGCAAAAGGCTGTTTTTTTTTTTTGTTTAAGTTTACAATTCACGTAAAATTAACTCATTAAAAACTTCTTTATCCTTCAGTCTGTATTGCTTAAATTTTCAGTTTACCTGTGCGAAGAACCAGTATACCAGCTAATATAAGAATAAAAAGGTAAAAAGGCTGGAGATTTATTTGCATTCACTGTATAAGGTAATTCAAAATGAAAATATACTATGTGATAAAAATATATTTCTGAATTTTTAAGGTTTTTTTCCACTGTTCTTTAATAAATCATTCTTTAAGAATGCAGAAAACTATCAGTTGTCTAGCACTCTGTAAAACATTAATATGTAATGTGTAATGAATTGAATACTGCTATAAATATCAAACAACTTAAGGGATGGCAGTGCATAAAACAGCGAAAGGTTCTTAATCTTTCAAAAACTCCGAAAAGAGAAACCTTCGCCATCGCGCATGCGCAAAACTTACACCCGTCATATTTCTCAACGCGAATTCTCATATTAGGTAACGCAACCTTGCCATCAAATGAATATTTAAATGAAATTTAAAAAAAAATTAAGAGCATGTTTTTTAAGTAAATGTCTTCAAACTTCACATATGGATTGCAAACTACAGTGATTTTTAAACAAAAAATGAAATAAAAATAATGCTACATCGATTAACTCCCACAAAAAGGGTTAAAAACACGAAAAACATAAATTTTTTTAAAAAACCATAATTTTTAAGCAGTTTTTCAATCTTTTGTACAAATTACGGATAATATTGTTCTACACACGGAAAAAGTTTCGTGATATTATCTTTATAAAACACGAAGTTATTAAATATTTAATTAAAATTTTGAGTAGTTTTTGAAAAATCGTAAAAAAAAGTTTTTGACATTTTATTTTTTAAATGACTGATTCTAAAAGAGAAAGGCATGAACATTTTTAGTGTAGAATATCATTTAATTAATGCGGAAGAAAACTCAAACGGAATGTTTTAGAAATCCTTTTCATAAAAACGTATCAATTTCAGAAAACATTGTAAAAAATAGGAAATATTATTTTGTTAAAAAAAATTATACCGTGTCGTGGCACTTTCTGATTCTGTAATTATTTTTTGTCTGAGTTTTATAGTAAGAATTGAATGGGTTTTTTAAAAGGGGGAGTCGGAACTTCACTCCGCTGAAATAGTAATGAAGCTCGGCGGTATAAAACCCAACAGGGGTAAGCCAATTATGCGTTTTTAAGGTTTTTAATTAGCATCTTTTTAACTAATTGCAATATTGGAATATAAATGGTAAAATCGGATTCCTCAGATCATTCCCATCCTTTGGTATCTTCGACGAGTTTCTGCGTCGTGCGGTTCGTGAGAAAATAGATGTACATACGTACATACAAAGCGACCGACATACATACGTTTGTTTACCTAGGAATTTTAATAGTGTAGATATTGACAGCTTTCAAAGGGTGGCAAGTTTTCTTTTTCTATTTATTTTTACCGAAGTAATAATTCTTAGTAGTATCAAACAGAGTTCTAACTATACGATTTTCGTCTTGAAGTTTAAAATTAAGGTGATTAAGATGACTTGTAATATCTACTAAGAAAGCCAGGTCCCCTCTTTATCCATTGTCCCTCTTTCTTAATTCAGCACATTCATAATTTTTGATTCCCAGAAGTTTGTAATTTCGTTTTAACACTTTATGATTTGAAAGCCATTGAACTTCCATATAATATGGTAGAACTTTGTATTCAATTTCTATATCTTTCAGAAATTAGGCATATTAACAATGACTAAGTCTATGTTCTCAAATATAATTTTAAATTTTGGCAACTATTTTTAAAGCATGAACTATATTTAAAACTTTGGAGCACAGTACCTACTGGTGAATATTACAATGAAACTGCTCAAAATTATTATTGCCATGCTGTTTGCATGTTTCTTTTAATCTTGCAACAACTCCTTTAGTAATATCGATCATTGTAGGCACACCATCATGCAAGGCAAACCATCCCATTTATATTCCTTCACAACATCTATAAGTACATTAAAAATATCAACTCCAGATGTTATATTTTGAATATGAATGATTTCCAAAAGAGCTCTTCACTTATTTTTAAATTAACATCGTATCCGTGAAAAAAAGCGACTATCTGAGCGAAATTTCGAATATATGTACTAATATCAATATTGCAATAAAGTAGCTTAAAATGTTTATATTACTGCATATATAATATATATATATGCTAGTTTCTCAAATTCTCGGCTATTTCATCAATTCTGCTACCAACAATATTTCGTCTAAAACTTACGTTTTTTATTTGCTTTGTTTGTGCTCGACATAATACTTCCACTGTTCTAAATAAACATTAACTAATAAATTCCCTTTCAGTAAATGATTTCGATCTACTTGCGAGATTAAATGTAATAATATATAACTTTTACAGTAGCTGCATAGTCTTCAACAAATTTAATGAGTGTGCATTATTGTTTTTGAAGAATTGATCTCACACACAATTCGGACAATTTGTCTTCCTTTTTATTCGCTACTTTGAAAATACCCAAGCTCCATGGTCTAGCAATCGTTCATAGTTGCTCAAACATTCAATTTGAAGATTTTATTTTATTTGTGTTTGTTTAGTAAAAATGGTTGTCATATTTCAAAAGACACATATAATGTGGGAAACAATTTTTGGAAAAGAAAAACCTACAATTTTAATACAGAGTGAGAAGAACAGTTTTTCTTTACAATAATGATTGCAATATGTGTGTTCTATGTATGCAATGACTGTGTGACCGTTCCAAGAAAAGAAAACGTTCAAAGGCATTTCAAAACTATGCATGGAAGTTTTTATATGGATTTTCCATTAAAAAAGTGAATTGCATAGGCAAAAATTGAAAGAATTTAAATTGCAACTAATCGGACAACAATCCTGTTTTATTAAATACAATACTTTTTCTAAAGCTGAAACCATTGCATCTCTTCGTGTGAGTCATGTATTAAGCAAAACATAAGAAACCTTTCGCAAGTGGAGAAATGATGAAAAAAAAGCGTTCCTGCGAAGCTAATGATTCATTATTTGATTCATTCAAGAATAAAAATGAAATTATTTCTGCAATTATAAAGAAATTCGACTTTTGAGTAGAACTGTCACGTGCCGCATAGTAATGATGAATTCTGTTCTGACTGATCAGCTGACCGAAGATATTACAAACTGCATTTGCTTTTCTTTGCAGTTTGACAAATCTGTGGGTGAGTGAGTGAGTGTAGGGTTTAATGGAGCAAGAGCCAAATTTGGCTATGCTGCGCCAAACATTTGTTTAAATTTTTAATTTTTCTTATATGTAAAGTACAATTATGAACATATTTTTTTGGAATATTAAAAAGCAATTGAGTGCCAATTAAAGTGCCAAACGTATGTTAAAATTTTAAAACATTTAATGAAATATTTAAAGAACACTGAACAAATAGTTTCAATAAGTTAAAATATCAAATCTTAAAATATCAGATCATGCAAAAAATGATTTCAAAGTATAAAATCTACCATAATTTGGTGAAGAATATCCCCACCAAGTCAGACAAGTCTTAAAAATAGACAAATGAAAAATGTGAATTTTAAACAATGTTAGAGCAATCAACGTTTCATGAAAAATGTTAGTTACTACTGTTTCTGAATCGAGTGGGAGTTAATGCGCGCATATATTCGCTAGGATTGTTCACAAAACATTCCATCACGGCAAATTTATCCTCAGGATTTGGCTCTAGTTCCTCCGCCTGCACATCATGCATAATCATATCCTCCTCATCAGTTGTTAACTCTGTAGGTGTTGACTTTCGAGGTCTATGTGGAGCCATTTTGATTTTAATTTCTGCTTTCTGTACTTTTGGTCGCTTTCTTCTATTTCTTGAATTTCGTTTTGCACACTGTGGGACTTCAGGTGCATTAAAATGTTCACCATTGGATGCAGTAGGGTCAGATTCTGGTAAGGGTTGAATTTCAGTTGAAAGCGCCGCGCGCCGCCGCGCAGCAGATTTATTAGATCTTGTAAGAGGGCGGGTTTCAGCTGATAAAGATGAAGTAGAGGTATTCAGGCTATTGTCAGGGGCAGCAGCAGAAGAAATGGGTCCAGGTAACCGAGATTCAATTTCTGTGGTTGGTTTTATTGAAGATGCTGAGGGCAAAAGGTTTGCCTGAATGGTAGACGACGATGTGGAAACTGAAGTAATTGAAGGGTATTTATTTGGCTGCGGAACGGATAATAAAGGTTGACGTAATTGCAAAGGCGGGCATTTAATTTGTGTAATATTTTCGTAAGTTTGGGTTGTACTGGTAGCAGTTGAGGATTTGGCAACTTGGGCGTAAGTTTGGTGCTCTTAATTTACGTGCTTCTTGATAAGAAATATTGTTATTTGTTTTTATTTCCTGTATCTGTTTTTCTATTTTCCATTTTGGGCATAATTTTGAATCTGAGGAATGGGACTGGGAACAATTAAAACATTTCGGCTCCAGAGTACAATCCGTGGAAGAATGCCCAACGGATGCACATCTAGAGCATGTTAATTGACCGCGGCAGGAAGTTTGAGAGTGTCCGAATCTCTGGTACTTAAAGCAGCGCAGAGGATTCGGTATGTAGGGACGGATCTTGCAGTTTAAATAACCAGCCTTTATTGTTGTCGGAAGTTTTGGGTTATTGAACGTTAAGATTAAATGTTTCGTAGGAATAACCTCAGCATCTTTTTTATAGTGATTCTCCTGACCTGAATTACGCCCTGTCCTGAAAATCCTTCAAGGATTTCAGCCTCAGGAGTGCATATTAGATCAGGTTCAGAGATGACACCTCGGCTTGAGTTAAGAGATTTATGAGGACTCGCTGTCAAAGGGCAATCTAAAAAGTTTTTTTGCCAACAAAAGATTTTGTTTGCAAAGCAGATACAATTTCAATTAATAAATCCCCGAACGTAGTTTTTTAACGGATTTAGGTTCTCCGCCTATTCCTTGAATAGCTTTTTGAATCGCAAAAGGAGATTTTTTTTGTCATATCATTATGAGATATCGATAGAATCAAAAAACGGCAATGTGCGTAGCAATCTGATCAATGTTAGTTGTGTAAGATGGGTTGGGGGTTTTAATAAATGCGTTTTGAGTTTTTCCCTAATTTTACTTATTTTGATTTTTTTTTTTTTTTGAGAAAGGAGGAGGAGAATCCCTTTTGATTTTCAGAGGACCAGTTTGGCAGGGCTTGCCCTAGATTCAGCTACCAGTAGTGGCCTCGGGAGAGCCCCCCGCTCCGCAATGCAGGACCCCATCCAGGCACCACCTGGAACTACAAGACAGGCGGGATTATACACCAGCTGATAGAGCAGACAGGACATGCTGGTTAGGCTGTCCCGGGCTCCTGTACTATCTGGCGGCCTGAGACGCAAAACTCAGCTTTTCTCCGGTACCCTCTACATGGCCGCTTCCTCCAAGACCCCACCTCATCAGTCCAAAGGTCCTCAAAAGTTCAAAACCCCGCTCCAGGTGCCAGTTTTCCCAGGGAGCAGTCCGTTGTGTCATCATACCAATAGTGAAAACCCATCAGACACAACTTCATTCCACTCAGTCCTGGTCTGCCACAGGACTTCGTGGCAGAAAAAAAAAGATAATAAGTAAAGAAAAGCATTGTCAATTGAACACAAATAAAACAACAAAATCAATAATCGAACATAAAAAAAAGCAACAAAATCAAGATATTGAAAGAAATTTAAGCAAATCAAATGAAAAGAACGTAATATAAAATATAAACCATAATACGGTAGTAAAAAATATCAAATTTTCTAACAAAGTTCAAATTAAAAAACAAAGTTCAGTGTCCAATGTGGATCTGTGGTCTGGACGTGAAAAGAAGAAAAGGGAAATTTGGATGGCAAGAAAAAGGGCCGAAAATAGAGAAGGATCACTAGGGTTTCCCGGGTTCGTGAAGCCCGTGTTTACCAAAGACAGTAAACCGCTAGGGAGAAGGAAAAGATCACTAGGGCACCTCGGGAGCGTGAAACCCGTACTCACTTAAAGAAGGTGAGCCCCTTGAGGGGGACAAATCTGTGGACGTGGTTGATATTTCTCACTTTTGTAAGAATGGTTTTTCAGGATATGAATGTAAAAGAAGAATTATTGACATTATATATATATATATAATCCAATATAAAAAAAATTTTCAATATATAATCATATACATATGCATACACATATATATAAATTTATACATATATATACATATACACAAATACATATAAACAAAAATATAAAAATAATCATATACACTGGTGTGCAAAAATTAAGGACGAAGTCGAAAAATTAGCATATCAGCTAAACGAACAGGCAGAGCGGACAGAAAGACCAATCAGGAGATTAAGTAAGGTGATGTACGGTAGCACATGTGCAGATATGCAGGTAGACATAATGGGGGAGTGTCTGAGTAGTATAAAGCATGTTGTCGGTGTAAGATCAGTATTTCTGGCAAAGAGATTGCACGCCGTATAGCAGTTAAAATCACACCGAGTTGCTGCCTCAGCGAGAAATGGCGAATAATCAATCTGTTAGACGACATCTGGATGCTTTTACCCGAGGTCGAATCATTGGGAAGTTGGAGGAAGGCCGCAGTGTGACAAGTGTGGCTGCAGAGTTCGGAATTGCTCACAGTATCGTTTCACGACTTTGGAGACAATTTCAAACTACAGGAACAGCTATCCGGGGGTTCAGTAGTGGTCGTCCACGAGGAACGACACCCGCGGATGACCGGTACATTGTCTTACAGGCCAGAAGAAACAGGCGGCCTACAGCGGGAGAAATCGCTAGACACACGACACAGGCGACTGGACGACCGATATCGCGTTTTACCGTGGCCAGAAGACTGCACGGTGGTCGTCTGTTTGCACGACACCCTGTACGGTGTGTACCTTTATCGCCTGCCCATCGGAGAAGGCGTTCTCTGTGGTGCCGGGAACACCGGAATTGGAGAGACAATGAATGGGGACGAGAACTTTTTACAGATGAGAGCAGATTCAGTTTGAGTAGCGATTCTCATCGCATACTCATCTGGAGAGAGCGGGGAAGCCGCAATCATCCCTCGAACATCATTGAAAGGGACAGGTATGGAGGTCGCGGTGTTCTCGTTTGGGGAGGCATCATGCTTGGTAGTCGTACAGACCTTCACATCTTCGACGCAGGTTCAGTCAACGGGACCCGTTATTGTAACGAGATTCTTTTTCCATATGTGCGTCTTTTTAGAGGCGCTATGGGTCTGCAGTTCCTTTTCATGGACGACAATGCACCATGTCATCGCACAGTAGCTGCCGAACAGCTCTTAGAGAGTGAGGATATTGAACATATGGATTGGCCGGCACGATCTCCGGATCTCAATCCCATCGAGCATGTATGGGATTTTCTAGGCAGACACTTGGCAGCTCGTACCTTACCACCAGTAACGATTCGGGAGCTTCGATTGACGCTGCAAGACGAATGGGCAGCAATGCCTCAACAACACATTGACACCCTCATTCTCAGCATGGGCAGACGCTGTGAAACCTGCCTAGCAGTCAGGGGAGATCATATCCCCTACTAAAGACCGGATGTTTCTTGCTGGACACCCATCACAGGGATGTTTCGGCCTTCAGTCGCATTGCGCTCCATGCTACTTTTTCAATAAAGCTTCTTTTTATCCCTCTGATTTCTCTTTTAGTAAGTGTTGCTTACATTACACATGTCCTTACGTATTGAGGATCTTACGGTATTAAATGTGTTGATTTGGAAAGCGTTTGTACAAAGTTATATTGAAAAAACCGTCTCGTCCTTAATTTTTGCACACCAGTGTAGTTATATACCTAAGATAACTAAAAATAGGAAGAAGGCACATAGTATAAAGACAAACTCCTGGCCTTAGGAACTAGGATTGCAGGTTTAACAAGTTTTGCGGCGCCAACCTTCACCTGTAATTTGTCATACTATGTACCAAGAGGAAAGGAAAGAATTATATATGTAGAATTTAAATATTAAAAAATCATTAAACTAAATAACATAGGAACATAAACATAACCTACTAATTCGGAGTTAAAACGATGGCCAAGAGTGCAGTAACGTGTTCCCGCCAAATAGGGGTGAGAGCAGAACCGCATAAAATTAATTGCGATACTATAATAAGAAATATATATATATATATATTATATATATATTATATATATATATATTGATATATATATATCTATACCTTTAAAAAATCATAAAAATAATAATCATATAAAATTAGCGTAAAATATAAAAGAAACTCAAAAAATATATATTAAAAATTTTTAATAAGCATGTGGCGCCATCTATTTAATAATTGTAGAATAAATTAGATATTGTCTAAATTTAAAGAAACATTACAAAACATAATAACCGTAAATAATTACAGTAATACAAATTGTATCATAAAAAAACCATTATAAATATAATTACAAAGAAAGTTAACAGGATATCCATGTTCAATACAGTGATTAAAAAAAATTTTAAGATTTAAAAAAAATATTAGCTTTATCGCTAACTAATACATTATTGCGATAAATATAGTTAAAAATAATATTTCTATATAGAGATATTGATAAATTAGAATTCCAGTAAGGCACTTTGATGATATTAAAATTAAATGCATCTCTTTTATCATAAATATTACTATGTAGTTTCAAATCCTTAATATACAGTGATACATCTAGGTAATTTGTTTTGATTGGATTATTATTAATTTTAACTAAGTTTAAGTAAGACGGATAAAAATTAATAATGGGATTTAAATTATCATTTTTACCAAAAATAATTATAAATCATCAATATATCTAAAAATGTAGTAGTCATTATTAATAACATAATTATATTCATAAAAATGTAAATAAAGATTAGCCAAACTATTACTAGCTGGGCCCCCTTGTGGGAGTCCTTTCTCTTGTTTATATAAAGAACAATTAAAAAATTAATGTAATTTTCTTTTAAGACAAAATCTATGAGAGTTTTAAATTTGTTAAAATTAATATTAAGGTTATACATACTGTGGTTTTCTAAAATTACTTTAATAATATCATATAAATCAATGGAATTGAAAAGATCTTCAAAGTCATAACTATGAACTGAATAAATATTTCTATTATTAAAAAAATCTATAATCTCTTTACTATTTTTAATTATAGCTTTATTACATTGCTGATTGATAAAGTTTTGTATAATATTATAAAGTAATTTGCCTGCAGTAGTAATATATGTTCTAAAACCATTTGCCACAGTTCTAAATTTAACCGGACTTTTATGGAATTTTTGGAGTTAAAAAAATATATGGATACTTAATTTTAGGAATACAATAACCTAATTTTTTATAAATAGCAATAATACGATTACTAATTTCATTATGTGACAAATCTAATTTTTTAAAAGAACCATTATTAAGAAAGTGATCATAAAGAATATTATAATATAAATACTTACAAATCACAGCATATAGTTATTACCAGGTACTTTATCAATGTAAACTATGATAAAAATTATTTTGTAATTCATAAATTTTCTGTTTTATATCTTTAAAAGTAGTTTCATATTGAGAATGGTAACTAAAAAATTCATAAGGTCTTTTCAAATATTGTACTTATACTCATCAAATGCCTCAATAGGTAGTCCAAATTTAATTGCAGATTTTGTAATAAAATTATCTATATCTTTAATAATTTGTTTTTTAACAGTATTGTTATTATTAGAAACATTTAATCTAAAACTAGTGCCTTTACTCATTATATCTTTTAAAATATTATCATTGATTATGTCTAAGTTGCCAGTAACTACATGTTTATGATGACCATCAATAAAATCATTATAGTTTTTACATATACAATCTTCTATATTAATAGAGGGCGAACTATTGTTGTAATTAAAGATAAATCTGCCCATCGTTTTGTTATATTTAAAAGCTTTCTTTACAACCACCTTTCTAACCGGAAAAGTGACAAATGTCTATTAAATACATTAGAAAAGTTAATTTTGTCATAAGTTTTATTCATGAATAATAAAGTGCAATACTCTGTAATAGGTTCATTAATTTTCTCAACATTAATATTGAATTTATTAACTAGATAGTTAAGAATGTCTTTAATAATGTGTACTGCTTGACAAACTTTTAAGGAATCATTATTTAAGGATTCATATAACAATGCAATTTCATGTTTATTAAGACCAAACATGAAGTATTTGATCTTCTTGATATTAAAGTTGTTTTCAAAATCATCAATAAGAACTCTAATATTGTCATTTAATGAATTTTTATCTCTATTTTTCCTTTTAGTTCTATTACTTCTAGATTTTCTTTCAGAAGTATTGTTTAATTTATTGGCATTATAAAAAATTCTTTATTATTATTCTGTAACATTATTTGCAAAGTATTTTTAGCAAAATACAAAACATTAAGGCCATATGGATAGATTGTATTAAAACCCTAATAAAGTGATTTTCCCACCATAATCTGTGCTTAGTATAATTGGAGTAATTTTAATGATAGACAGTTCAACATTTTTGAAATCATGCATATGAAAGTGTCTAAGTTCAATTTTATTAGAATTATTGGAATTATTAAAGAATTTAACATCATGTCTATGCTGATTAATCCTTAAGTTAATAGTATTGAGGTCTGTCCAATATATTTATAATGACATACTTTACAATTTAAAAGATAAATACAATTAAAGGTTTTACAAAGGTTAAATTTAGAATCACAATCATATTGATCCATATTTAACATAGTACATGTCTTACATCTACTATCTCTACATTTATTGAATTTTAACTTAAGACTATTATAAGATTGAGTGTTATCAAAATTATAAGAAGATAAATTATCAATAATTCCATGTATAGCAGGACTCTTAATGTAACATTTATTAATATTTTGTGAGGAATGTGATTACTAGAATCTAACAAGTTTTGTTTATAATGATTATGATGGCCATTAAATATATATATATATATATATATATATATATATATATATATATATATATATATGGGGGCGCTGGTCAGGAATGGCCCTTCGTTTATGATTAAATATAGATTTAATTACTTGTACTTATTTACATGCTATATACAATACGAATAACTACACAGTTCATTATCGTAATGTCCGTCAACGTCTTATTTAAACACGATGCGTCATCGGCTATTCATCCTTCTCCATAGCGGCTTTGTCGTCCATGCCTACGTCTTTCTACAAAAGGCGTCGTACGACGTTCTTATTGTGTCCGGATTCCATCGCTCGACCAATCGCCTTCATGCCACTCAGCAGAATGGAAAACACCAATTTTGCCATGCCCAGCATCATAGACTCTCACGATATGGGATTGAGGACTGTTTACAGTCCAGATGCCCAAAAGAAAACGCCTATTCAACGCCTATTTTTATTGCGTCGGCTCCCGCCACGTCGAGCGTCTAACGACTGGCAGGCTCCCAAAACACTGAGCATACTCCTAGGAGTTAGTGGTGGGGCTTGTAAATAGCTGCCGGCACCACACACACACATATATATATATATATATATATATATATATATATATATATATATATATATATATATATATATATATATGTAGGATTTTCCCTTTGAAACATTTTGTTAAAAGGTTGAATCATATCCTTTTCAGAGGACCATTAATCTCAATTTTATTTATTACTGCATTCCGAAGCAGCGCCGTCTAGTGAGCTTTCGTAGCTCCGGCTTGAATAATTTTTCGGCAGAGGCCTACTTACCACCGCTTGTTCAACACGTCACGTCTTTAGCGCATTTTCGCGCCCTGCGCGATACCATCAGTCCTAACGTCCAAGAATGATAAAGGTAGTTTATTTCCCCGTCTTCTAAAGGTATAACTCAACTTTCGTTTAACCTAATTCCTGCATGCCTTTCTCTTTGTAAATATCCCCTTTTGTAAATATTTCGCTTTAACTTTAAATAAATTCTTTTTTACTTAAATGAAGTATCTGTGTTTAAATGACTTTGATTCAATTAATTCATCTCTCACCCTTAAATACTTACCCCTAGACAACCCACCTCGCCAATATAAAATCCCGCCTTATGAAGAGTCTGATTTTTATTCGAAGATTTATTCGGACTCCCACAGAAATAATTGGGGTCTCGGCCGGGATTTGATTTCGAAAATCTTCTCTAAATAATAAGTTGATGAACTCCTAACCTTCTTCTTTGAAAAAAAAAACATTTTTTGGCTGTACGCCTAAATTACAAACGGACTGAATCAAAAATGCGCGGATTGCCTCTCATAACATACTGACATTTAGGTGAATAAAACGACTCCCGAAGTCACAACTCACAACTCAAGATCTTGCAACTTCCCCAAAAACACGTTATTTTCTGATGCGTACAACTCCATTTCAAGTCCAGTGTCTATTTCAAGATTATCAGTAAACACGTCGTCCAGTGAATCAGGTACTGTATCTTTGATTGTTCTTCAAAAAAATAAAAGGGAATCTTCAGAAAAGAATACGTGAGCCACTGTTAATTTACTCATAAAAAAAATTGTTGTAGTCGATTTCATGAAGTAATTTATATTTTTAAATATCATGTGTGTTTTTCTGAAATAGTATTTTTCTATTTGTGTATAGAAATCGTATCAATTAAAATTTTCTACAAGTATATCTTTTAAAATATTAAGAAAGTCGTTCGTACTATTTAAGTTTTCTATTTGTATCTCATTTAATAAGGAATTGAATTGCATTTCATGTGTGTATGAAAAATTTTCATTTCTTTGTTTATGTCATCGACCTTGAACTAAGAGATTAATGTCTTCCATTCCTAAACATTTAGCCGTTTCGATGCAATCGTAATTTCCATGACTCATAGTGTAACATTTCTCTTGCAGAAGTTTGGCAATTAATTAGTTTAGTTTTATGAGTATTCGAGAAATATATTTTGAAAGAAATATGCTATGGTTTTCAGAATTTATTGATTAAACATTATACATGATCTTATTTTTAATAGTGTATTTATCATTCAATATATAAGTATTTTGAGTTCATTTTTGACAGAATTATTATGCTTTCTATTGAAACATGTGTTTATCCTTAGAATGTGCTGAAGAGATCCTAAGAGATTTTATTTTTATTGGTGTAATAAAAATATATATGAGATTTTTCTTAAGTGACTAACTTCTAATTGTTTGCTTTTTTCAGCAAAGAACTTTATATTCCTAAATTCTTTTTCATATCACAATAAATTTAATCACAGTTCCTAAACAAGATTTATATTAATTTATTTTTTCTTTCAAATTCTTTTTGCATTTATTATAACGAAATGAGGTAACTGATATATCAAATGGTTTAAAAAAATAAAAAAAGGTTTTGTTTTTAGTTGAAATTAATAATTTGACTATTTTAAATTAAGCATTGCGTATTTTTATCTCGCACTGTTGTCTTTACACGTTACTGGTTTAAAATATTTCTAAATGAACAAAACTTGAATATGTATTTTGATGCAATATCATTTTAACTTGAGAATTTTTGTAAATGCAAACGAGAATTGCCAATAGCAACATCATTGTTTTTGTTTGAACGCGTGACAATTTTGTTTATTCCTTTGGTTACTATCTAAACTTAAATTTAAATTTTAAAATGGCGTATCTTGGCAAAGGTCGACGCGAAGATTTATTTGTCTTAGCCACCGAATTAAATTTAAAATTCGATAAGTCGATGACCATCGCCACACTCAAAGATCTAATTATTGGTAGTAAAAATTATGACGAAGAACTGACCAAAAACATACATTCAACGATTGTTGAGGATTGCAAAGCCAGAGAAGAAAATTTACGCATTGAAGAGCAAAAGAAAAATTACGCATTGAAGAACGAGAAGAAAATTACGCTTCGAACAATTGAGGTTAGATGAGCAAAAACGCAAAGATGAGTTTGAGTTGGAAAAGTTAAGAATGCAAACACAATCCAAGTTAGGCGCTGATACATCCAAAGAAAGTGATACTAAATTTCTCGTCAAAGAAGTTTCAAAGTTTATACATCGTTTTGATTTGAAAGAAGACATCAGTCTTTATCTAAAATTATTTGAACGTCAAGCGCAGAGATTGAATATTGATCAAGAAAACTGGGTTTCTCATCTGTTAGGCTTGTTACCGACGGAAGTATCTCACATCATAGCGAGAGAGCCTGACGATAAAGCTAACTCTTACGAACACGTTAAAGATTTACTGCTGAAACGCTTTAAACTAAATCCAGAAAAGTTTCGATAACTATTTGTCACTCACCAGAAAGCACCTGAAAGAACATGGATTGATTTTTACAAAAAGTTAAACACCTACTTCAACGGATGGATAGATGGATTGAAGATAGATACTTTCAACAAGTTATCAGATCTAATCATAACAGATCAACTCAAACGAAACACTCCTTTTGAATTTAAAGAATATTATCTTGATGAATGGGCAAATATGAACTCTCCTGTTCAATTAGCAGAAAAATTAGAAGAATTCGAAGACTTTAAAAGGACTCTGAAACAAAAAGCTAGCAGTCCAGTGAAGTTTCCAGCGTCAACGAATTACAACAAACATTACGAAGCCCCTGTTACCAAGTACAAATCTGTTCAAAGATATCAAGACAGCGCGCAGAAAGGGTATTACAACAAAAATTACGAGAAACACTCAAATCACAATGCTTCCAAGCATATATATATAATATATATATGCTCAGACGAACTATTCAAAATCGCAGAAATTCAAAGAACCTCCAAAAGAAACTTGCACACTCATCGTTAAGGAAGGTTTACGTACTAAAGAGATATTTTTTGGAAAGGTGAAAATCACGGTGCTCATAGACAGTGGTAGTACCGTAAGTTTGCTACGAGAAAACACGAGCAGAAGAATAATGGATCCAACAAAATTATCGAAGAACAAGATGCTTCTCACAGGTATTGGTGAAGCACAAGTGACAACTATCGATTCCTTTGAACATGAGTTCAAAATAGATGATGAAAATTACTCGTTAACTTGGCATGTTGTACCGGCTGATAAATTAAAATTCGAAGCAGTTATTGGATCAGATCTTTTGGAACAAGCATCGATAAGTTTTATTAAAGAAGGAGTTAAATTCAACAAATATGAGAATCATGCACAGCTTATGCAAATATCTGCTGAAAATCTTCAAGAAGAACTAGACCTACGTCATGTTGAAAATCGTCAAATCAAGAAGTAACTTGAAAAGTTAATTCAAGACTACAAACCAGAAAAAACAGCATCTACCGACGTCACAATGAGAATTATTCTAAAAGACGAAGAACCAGTCTGTCAACCCCCTCGTCGACTAGCTTTCACAGAAAGACAAGAAGTAAACAAACAGATAGAAGAATGGCTCAACGAAGACATTATACGTCCGAGTTCTTCAGAATATGCAAGTCCAATCGTAATGGTAAAAAAGAAAGATGGATCTTCGAGAATGTGCGACTACAGAAAATTGAATCAGAAGCTTGTGAAAGATAAATTTCCGTTTCCTCTCATCGAAGATGTTTTGTACACTTTGCAAGAAACAAAGGTATATTCTACATTAGATTTACGCAATGGTTTCTTTCACGTCCATGTTGACGAAGATTGCAGAAAGTATACATCCTTTATCGTCCCAGACGGACAGTTTGAATTCAACAAAGTTCCTTTCGGACTAAGCACAAGTCCAGGAGTTTTCCAACGCTACGTATCAAGTATATTTAGAGATCTTACTCGGAAAGGAATTGTAATCAGTTATTTAGATGATCTCGTCATTCCAGCGGAAAACGAACAGGAAGGTCTCAAAAAACTTAAAATTATTTTCGAAGTCGCAAAGAAATTCGGATTAGAAATTAAGTTCAAGAAGTGCCAATTTTTAAAAAAGAAAATTGAATTTCTAGGTCACATTGTAGAAAGCGAAACTATTAAACCATCTCCCACGAAGACACTAGCAGTCCGAAAATTTCCAGAACCAACAACAATAAAACAAGTACAAAGTTTTCTTGGTTTAACTGGATATTTCCGCAAGTACATCAAAGAATATTCAAAGATAGCTAAACCACTTAGCGATTTAACAAGAAAAGAAAACCTCTTTGTTTTTTTGGGACTCAACAAAGAGAAGCATTTGAAAAATTGAAGAAAATCATGTCCGAAGGCTCAATCTTGCACCTTTACAAGTATGGAAGAAAAACAGAACTGCGTACAGACGCTTGTAAACAAGGGTTCGGCGCAATTTTGTTACAAGAAGCCGAAGATGGAAAGTTACATCGCGTTTACTACATGTCGAAAAAGACAAATACAGCAGAAGAAAAGTATGACAGCTACGAATTAGAGGTACTAGCAATTATCAACGCATTAAAGAAGTTTCGTGTTTATCTTTTAGGACAACACTTTAAAATAGTAACTGACTGTTCAGCATTTCAGAAGACTATGCAAAAAAGGATCTAATTACTCGCATAGCCAGATGGGCGCTTCAATTAGAAGAATTCGATTATGAAATAGAGCACAGAGCTGAAAGTCGTATGAAGCACGTTGATGCTCTTAGCCGATATCCCGTAATGATGGTATGCAATGATACATTAACATCAAAGCTTAAAAAAGCACAAGAGGAAGACGACAACATCCAAACATTGAAATCACTACTAGAGAAGCAAGAATCAGAAGAATTTTTTGAGCGAAACGGTATACTCTACAAGTACTTAAATGGTCGAGAATTAATTGTAACCCCTAAAGCAATGCAAGCTGAGCTAATTAAATTTATTCACGAAAATAGTCATTTCTCAGTAGGAAAAACAGAAGAAATTGTGAAACAGGAATTTTTTATCCCAAATTTAACCAACGTCGTTAAAAAATTAATAGTTAATTGTGTTCCATGTATCTTAGCTAATAAGAAAACTGGCAAAAAGGAAGGGTTTTTGAATCCTATTTCTAAGGAAAGCATTCCTCTAAGTACGTACCATGTTGACTTCATTGGTCCTTTACCCTCCACAAACAAAAGTTATCAACACATTTTCACCGTAGTAGACGCATTTACCAAATTTACTTGGCTATATCCCGTCAAAACTGTGTCTGCTAAAAGTGCCCTCGAAAAATTAAAACAACAGCAGAAAACCTTTGGTAATCTCATCAGAATTATCTCTGATAGAGGTTCAGCGTTCACTTCAAAATTATTTAACGACTACTGTGATGAAGAGAACATTCAACATCTACAAATAGCGACAGGTGTTCCTCGAGGAAACGGACAAGTTGAACGAATTCATCGAACTTTGATTCCAGTTCTCACCAAACTATCAATAGACGACTCAACGAAATGGTACAAATACGTCGACAGATTACAGAGAATACTAAATAGTACTATATGCCGCAGTACAAAATGGACACCATTCGAACTATTAGTGGGAACCAAAAGGCGTAACAAAGAAGACATCCTAATCAAAGACTTACTTCTAGAAGAAATAGTGAAAGAATTACTAGAACAACGGGAATTTTTAAGAAACGATGCAAAAAAGAACATCGAAACCCTACAGTCTGAAAATAGAAAGACGTATAACAGAAGAAGAAAGAAAGCTTCGTTATACAAAGCAGGGGATTTAGTAGCCATCCAAAGAACCCAATTTGGAGCTGGACTGAAACTAAGACCAAAGTTCTTAGGCCCTTACAAAGTAACAAAAGTTAATTCTAAGGATAGGTATGAAGTGGAAAAGGTTGGTCAGCACAAAGGACCGAACTCAACCACCACCTCAGCTGATTTGATGAAACATTTTTATGCTTAATTGAATTTTTTTTATTATTTTTAATTTTTCTCATATTATATCCCTCTTGAGAAATTAATAGATGTTCTATGGTAACACTCGTTTCCATTAATCATTTTATATTCACTTGTAACATTTATTATATTTTCGTATTATCCTTTATCTTTCTATTGATGCGAAGGATTTTTTTATGGTTTAGTTAATTGTAGATCACAACATAGAATATTTTGTTTTTATATACTTTATTTTAGGTCCGGAATTGTGAATATTAGGTATACATCTTTTCATCTGTAATATTTTATTTTATTATCTTTAAGAATCGTATTATTTATCTTTATTGCATCCACATTCCAATAATCATCAAATTTATAGTAGTAACTATAAAAATAGTTTATATTTAAAGTACTTTACTTAAGAGCTGAGAGACCAGCTCTGTCAGGAGAGGGTGATTTTGTAGGATTTTCCCTTTGAAACATTTTGTTAAAAGGTTGAGTCATATCCTTTTCAGAGGACCATTAATCTCAATTTTATTTATTACTGCATTCCGAAGCAGCGCCGTCTAGTGAGCTTTCGTAGCTCCGGCTTGAATAATTTTTCGGCAGAGGCCTACTAACCACCGCTTGTTCAACACGTCACGTCTTTAGCGCATTTCGCGCCCTGCGCGATACCACCAGTCCTAACGTCCAAGAATGATAAAGGTAGTTTATTTCCCCGTCTTCTAAAGGTATAACTCAACTTTCGTTTAACCTAATTCCTGCATGCCTTTCTCTTTGTAAATATTTCCCTTTAACTTTAAATAAATTCTTTTTTTACTTAAATGAAGTATCTGTGTTTAAATGACTTTGATTCAATTAATTCATCACTCACCCTTAAATACTTACCCTTAGACAACCCACCTCGCCAATATAAAATCCCGCCTTCTGAAGAGTCTGATTTTTATTCGAAGATTTAGTCGGACTCCCATATATATATATATATATATATATATATATATATATATATATATATATATATATATATATATATTACCTCTAAAGAAGAAAACACGAGACGAAGACGTTTACTGCACCTTCAGAAAATACGTAGAAGAGAAAAATATCCCAATTTATATAAATTTGCGTTAATGGCAACTGATGGGGCATCATCAATGACCGGCACAGTCAATGGGTTTTTGGCTGTGTGCATGAAAGACGATGACTTTCCACATTTCCTTTCTTATCATTGCATTATTCACTAACATGTCCTCTGTTGCAAAATTTTAAATATGCGTCAAGTTATGGGTATCTGCATGAAAATTGTGAAATCAATTCAAGGAAGAAGTCTTCAGAGAAAAATGTTTCGGGCCCAACTAGAAGAAAACGAATCTGATTACGAGGAATTGTTATATCATGCTGATGTCCGTTGATTAAGTCGGAGTATATTTTTACAAATATTCAGGAACCTACTACAAGAGGTAAAAGAGTTTTTGGAATCAAAAGATGAAACGTACATTGAACTTAGTGCTAGAGTTTGGTTGATGGATTTAGCTTTTGTTTTGTTGATATAACAAACCTTCTTAATGAATTGAACTTCGATTGTAATGAAAAAAAATCAAACAATTGTAGAACTGATTGGATTTGTTAATACTTTCAAAAACAAGTTAAAGCTATTATCTTCCCAGCTAATGAAGAATTAATTTAAAAATTCAAAAAATATTTCTGACGAGTTGTCTAAAAATGGGAGTACATTAAATAAAGAAAAATATTATGATGGAATAATAAAACTTCACTCAGAAATTGAGAGACGTTTTCTAGAATTTACTTGACTAGAACCACTGGTTACCTTCATGTGTTTCTATTTGGCAGTGTTGATAAGGTAGAAATAACTTAAAATATAGATTACATGTTCTCTTTACCTCTTAGGAAAACGAGTTTTCCTCCTTCAAAATATCATAATTTTAAAAGCACGTAGTTCAGAACCAAGAATAACATTTGGACATTAATGGACGAAATAAAGTATCCCAATTTAAAGGGGAAAAGATGCAATTCATTTAACATCGTTCTTTGACTTTACCTTCTATGGAAAATCAGCATTTTCATCAATGAATATAATTAAGACAACATATCGTTCCCGTTTCATAGACGACCACTTAGAATTCAGTGTAAGATTAGCAGTTAGTAATTATATACCGAGGTAAAAAATTTGCGGACAGTATGCAGACTATGTCTTCTACTGATTATAGAACTAACTTAAGATGAAAATGACTTCTTTATGTATTTTGAATATTTTGATAATAAATACATCATTTAATTATATTATGTTTGTGGCTGTTATGCAAATGTTTGTATCTTACATTTTGCTTTAAATGTGGCTTAAAAAGAGTTCAGTTTCTTTTATTGCAATTATGTAGGTAAGTACATATTCTGTATTTATGACTAGCTGAAATACTCACTCTTGGCAACGAGTTAATTTTTTTAAAAATTATTATTATTGATATGTATTATTGATTGAATTGTAAGGAGACTATTTTTTTAAGTGTTAGTTCTTAAAACAATTTTGTAAAACATTTATCATTGTTTTTTTATATGTTTGAGAAGACTCAAATATAAATCTAGCCTAAATAATCCTTTGAAATGCCCTCTGTTCTTATTCAAATATCTTATTAGTCTTTTACATGAAAAATAATACTTAACAGAAATAGGTTATTTACGACTTCATTAAATGAAGATGAAACACATAAGAGAGAGAGGGAGGGAACTCTATCGATGTCAGTAAGTTCGAAGCTCAAACAACCAATCAGCAAATATTTTCTGCTGCCTCGATAAAGAGTGAACAGTGTCTTCCTTTTTGAAATTTCAATAATAATAAAAGTGATGAATTTTTTTATCTCCCTAAAATTTTATTGGATTTTGGGTCTGAGTTATGTTTTGTCTCTGTGAGAGTAGTACTTTTGGTTTAAAAAGAAAACGTAACACCCCCCTCCCTCTTATCACATAGTAGGTACTACAGCAAATCAAACAAAAAGCTTTTTGATTTAGTTATTGGATCAGACATATATAATGAGTTTATGAAGCCAAAACTTTTATTTTAAATGACGTAATATCGCCAAAGAAGGCACTATCTTCAAAATATTACCAATCTGTTAACAGTAATTACAGTATTTTTTTAAATTTAAGCTACACCCCAAATTCTTCCCACGTTTGTGTGGGAAAGTAAAAAGTAGTGTTAAATATAAGTTATCGAAATCCAATGTTAGTAAAAATTTTGAAAAAATAATAAATAAGGACTAATGAGAAATGTATAATTAGTTTATCTTAGAAGATTAATAATTTTTAAATAATTACTCAAATCTATTTGCTCTAACCATCAGTATCAAGCTCACTTTACCCCATCCAATTAATTTTTCCGTCTTCGATTCAAAACCGCACTCGATTTTCAGAAGCAAAAACATTAGACAAAAAAGTGCGGCTTATATTCTAATAAACACGGTAGTTTGAATTAAGAGTCCTTTGCTTTTTAAAAAACTTTTAGCTATATTTTTATACCATTTTACTATAATGATGAGAACATGGAATTTGCCGAGGAAAGAAAAGCAATAAACTTTTTTTTTCCAAAGGAAGAAAACATAGCAACAGTTTTTCGACCAAATGATTATGCTATGCAGATGGAAGCAAACAAGAAATGCCGCAGAAGTGTTCTGATATTCATGTGATGCTTTAGCTCTTTAGCTTAATATTTACTGTTGGGCCGACAAATACCTTATATAATAAACATTGTAGACCATTCTTTTAGTTCATGACACCTACGTCACTGGGTGGATCGCGACAGTTTGAAAAAATTAGAAGTAGCCCGTATCCTGCCCGTAAGTCTGCTCACCCCTGCCCTAGAAGAATCTTTTCGTTTCTTTTCTTCTCGAGAGACTTACGACAGCGATCTCGATAGTGCCATTCAGAATCCTGTAATCTATTTAGTCAATATTGACAAATAACAACACAAATGAAAATAATCATTAAGCGAATCATTGAAGCTTGTCTTATTTTTATTGGCTTGGATATTCTGAATGAGAGTCAAATCTTATAGACTAGCTACAATTTTGACTAACCTGAAAAAAAGGGGGGGTGACCCTTAAGAGGTAATTGCCCTTAAAAATGAAGTTGTGGCGGTTTCTATAATTAAGCCAGTAACAGTCCCCGAGCAAGAGTGATCACTTTGGTCTAGTGGTATGTTACGTGTTTATGACTCAGAGAGTACCGGGCTCTATCTTCCAACAACGTGCCAGTTTATTTGGATGACGGGATATAGTCTCCACATTCAATAATAAAAACTAAAATATTGAACATGACAATGTTGGTTGTGTAATGCAGAAACACTAATTTTCCTTGTGTTTGTAACACAAGGTCATAGCTTTTTCTAGCGTTTCCTCGAAATGGCCTCTAAGAAAATATTTTTTTCCCCTTGGTCTTGGGCCTTTCTTAATGATTTCACTGCTCAAGAGGCTAATACTGATTTCAGAATGTTGAATTCCTAAATTTTCTTAAAAAGACTAGAGTGTAAAATTTTGATTCCTTATTGCTGTTTTCATTCCAAAAGACACAAAAGTTTGTACCGTGTTATCCAGGAGTTCATAGTAAGCTCAAATTTTTCAGATACAGAAAGTCCCCTTGGAAACATTCTAGTATCAAGAGATTTGGTCCTATAAATGTCTAATAAGTCAGTCTGTGTCAAAAAGTAAATTTTCATCGTTTTTCTCAAAAGCATTTTTAGTAGTTCAAACATTTGTTTCAGGACGATATTATTATTAACCCTTACATCTCGATAGCATCAGCCGACTTGTTTTTTGCTCATTGTTTTAGCGATTAATCTGTTACAGACTTCTGAATTTGTATTTCGTTTTCTACATTTGTGTAGTCTTTATTCTGCAGATATCGTATTTCCATGAAAAAAGCAAACAATAGCCAATTGTAACAACCCTACCATCCAGTCGGAACAGTGTAAAAAGTAGCGGAAGATTCCTTTCCTACGCTTCAAGTTCCGTTAATTCTTGTTGAAACATCCTGACCCCCACCTGTGCGGTATTAGTCATTGAAGCATTCTGATCATGGCTAATCACAATCGACGAAGTTTCATGTTATCAAATGAAAATTTAGAAGATTTGTGCGCAAATTTTAATACCGTAAGTTATTTATTTTTTTTTAAACAAAACTGTATCCATAGAAATTCTTTGTCAGAAACATTTTTAGCAAATGGAAATATTATGAGTGTTTATTAATAGTCTTTGTATTTAAATTTCACGTTAACTGTTTTGCTAATGTTTGCTTTGAATAATGTTTTGTAATAGTATGATTTGTTTCTATCTTGTGAGTATCTTTATTTTATTACTCATTATCACTTAACTCTTATTTTCTGTCGTATTAGTCATATGAATGGTACGTCAGGGTGGGCTTGCTTTCAAATGACGTAATATTACGTTCGTTAAAATTAAAAAAAGTTTCTTATTCGTATAGATATTCTCATTTATCATTATATCCTATGATATTTGTTCAAGTGAGCCGTTTTGTCCATTTAAAGCATACATGTCTTATGTTTTTGAGAAAAATACTAGAGATAAGTTTACTAAAACAAATTGTGTGTTACAAAACATAAATTAATATTTTTGTCCATCGTTTACTTTACATTTTTTGTTTGGGCTTGTAATGCATGTTCTCTTGAGTTTTTTAAACGATAAAAAAAAAACATGAAGAATTTTTAATGTATACCGAGTGCCCATGTGTAATAACTTTTTACTGTGAAAAGTCCACGTTTTTCATAAAATCTGCTGTACCTGGAAAACAAAAACTTCAAGTTACGTCATATGTTGATAATAATTGGTTATTACCTTGTACTGTTTTAAAGTCTAAAATTGTAAAGATAATTTAAAGACATCTGGTATGTTAACACATTTCTATATAAAATAATATGGGCTTAAATGTAGAATATGGTCCCTTTGGTGAAGCCAATTTTTTGGAGTGCAGAATCGGTCGCCAATCCCTACTATGTGTAGGGATAGGTGTTCCAAGATTAATGAAGGAGTGGGTGGGGTGGGGGGAGACTAAAGTAATAAAAAGCCAAATTCATTCTGGCATTTATATAAGCATCGCCAAACCCTAGGGGTCCCTGTTCTACACTTATGCCTATATTAGAGTCTTAAATTAAACAGCTAATCATTTCTCAGAAAAGATATTCCAAACATAGCAATTCCAACCCCTGCTCATTAACTTTTATGATCTTTGCATGTATGCTTCCATGCTTTACTCTCCAATCAAAACATAAACTAAAATGTGATGATTTAGCAGTCCTGGAAATAAGTATGTAATCCAATTAAAATTTGGGACACTTGGTATTGGTCTGTCTCACCATAAAGATGTGTCAATCGCTGGCTGAATAAAAACTGTTTTTTCCAAAGAGTTCTCGATGGTTATTTTGAAGTACCATATATATAAATATATATTAGATGTCCCTTCAGTGGATCAATAAAAGGAGAACCAAGCCTGCTTACTAAGACTAAACACTGGGGGTTCGTGCCAGACTGACCACCTGACCAAAACATCTGCTCATGCACCTGAGTGCCCAAGGTCATGTATACTGATATTACCACAGTAGGCCTTGGCCCTCATGCGTTGTTGCATCACTGAGCTTAATTTTATATATTGGATGTTATTCCTTAAAATATCCTTTTTCTTTTAAATGAATTCTTTTAAGGTTTTGCAATCAGGTTTATTATTATTATTGCTGCTTTATGCTATGGGTCTCTCCAAAATGTAGTCAAATTTTTCAGCAACTTTTTCATAACCAAGTAAAATAAGGTTTTTAAAGAATTAATTTCCTTCTCTAAAAGACAAGAGAATACATCCCACTCTAAGTGGAAAATGAAAATTTAAAGCAAAAATTTCTCCCTAATCATCCATTGTATGAAAATGGAATAAACTGGGAAAGTAAGCCTGATTTTTGAATGTTATGAAAGTTTGTAACATGAAAAATGTTTTTAAAAATACAAAATATGCAAGTAAAATTACCTAAATATTAATCATTAATAAAACATTTAAATTAATAAAATGTTCTTTTTAAGCAATTCAGAACTGTAATGAACATAAATTAAACCTTAACAATAAATTAAACATAAGGAATGCAAATATAAATTAAACATAAGCAAAAGAAAAAAAATAAACTAATTTAATTGCACATAAAAAAAATTACTTATTTGATAGCACTGGATTTACTAAAAGTTTCCATATATAATCATAAAAAAAAGACACTTATATATATATATGTAACAACAAGAATTTATATTATGAATTGATATTAAAATAATCATAAATAGGAATAAGTAAGTGTTCTGAAGAATAATCAATTCTAAGAATTTTCATTCTGTAATATCGCATCAAAGAGATTTCAAATCAAGTATCTCGAGATTGTATTCTAGAACTATATTCTAGTAAGTTTTACAACTAACTTGGTCTTTTACTTGAATTGGGTAATCTCTGCTTGGTAAGCCTATCATTTCCTTCCATGAAAGAAGGGTAGCCAAAATTTGGCGAGAAATTGTCTTGAAATGCACTATAAAAAATGTCAAATGAACATTGTTTGAAAATATTATTGTTTTATATTATCATTTGAATTCATAATACTAAGCATTAATTTGTATTATGTTTTTTACAAACTTGATTTCATTTCTAACATTTTTTGAAATTTAGTTATTTTGATCCTTGAATCATGTATTTAATTATCGGTAAGTTTACCTTTGTAAGTGAGACTTTTTAACCATACTATGTGAGTAAATTCTGTTGATAAAATATAAAATCATATTTTAGTTCATATCATGGGGCAATAGAGAAAAAGGTGTTAAATTACAATAGCAGCTCATTTTTCTGCATTAGATTTTGATCCAATATGATAGCAATTTGCTTAGTTGGAAATAAAGATATGCACTACAGTAACATCCAACCAGTTTCTTGATGTTACCTTCCCTTATATTCTAATGTTAGCTCTATGCTTGTTTCTGCTTTAAAAAAGTTTATTACATTGAAGAATTATATTTTGCATTTTAAAAAGAGAAATAATTAAAAGTTTATTGACCCATTTTCTTCCATCATTCTTGAGCTCTTATTGAATGGTTTTTTGTTTCATTTTATTCACCCTAGTCAAAAGTGTTAGAAATGTTCAAGAAAAAGTTGAATCAAATCAAGAAAGTTTGAGAATTTTGAATGAAAAGTATTGATATAGATAAATTCTTACCTATGATAAATTTTGCAAGTTTGTGGTCCAGGTAGCATTGCAAAATTTTACATATGATTATATAAATTGTGAGGTTTAAAGCTTGACTATGACAATTGTGTTTAATTGTTGCATGATATCAGCGAATATATAATGCAGCTTTAAATGAACATTGAAATTGTGTGTGTGTGTGTGTGGCATTAAAATGTGCTTAACAATGATTCTGTCAAATTATTTCTAGTTTTAAATTTATTTAATTTAGAGTTTTTAAAATTTAAAGTTATTCATAAATTTATGGAATTTGTTTTGCAATGTATTTGTGATAATTTTTTGTTTAAGAAATTTTCCCTCTTTTATCATTTTACATTGGGCAAGAAAAACTATATTTACAGTTTTTTTATCATCAAAATGGCTTGATTTTGATAAATAAACCTTGAATTTTCATGGATTTGCTGTAAACCATTTTATTTAAATTTGAAAATAAATGTTAAGGGGGGGTCTTTATATACATTTCTGTGATAATATATTATCCAAAAAACCCTACGGTTTTTCAAAACAAAGCAGGTTTCACCTAATTATTTTGCTACTTCAAGTAAGAAATGTACTTGAATGATATAGATATGACTATTCTGACTTCTGCTGTATAATTTTCACTCGTGCTGTGACTTAATTTTTGTTTCAATGTGATACTAAAAATGGAGAATCGAACGTTCACTTCTGTCCTATTCTCTTTTATTAGTAGAAAGGGTTAAAGTGCTGTTTGGACTCCTTACAAATTTTGTGCAATATTTGGACAAAGCTTCAATGTTAAGAACATCTTAAAAGAAGCTATCACACGCATTGATTACTCGTATCTCTGTTACTCAGCCCAATGCAGTGCACAATCATTTTAAGGAGTTTGAATATGCTGTGCTAGTACGCCATACTTATACATCACAGAATATGCTAGCTTGGATTTTGGTATACATTTCTTTGCTGAAATGAAATTAAGCAACTCTATTTTTGTAACAGCTCATTATTGATAATGATAAATCAGTACTAAAAGGAATGATCTTGGAATAAGCCAAATGAACCTCCCCAAGTAATGAGCTAATTATGAATTTATTCCACCAAATCAGACTATAAATTCTGAAAATACTGTTCCTAAATGGCAGTTTTGAAGTGTCAAAAATAGAAAGCAGCCTGAACTGACCAATCACCATGGTGTTTCTCTTTTTTCGTGGTTTCTCTTCATAGTGTAGTAATTTCTACTATAAGCATTTTCTGAAGTTCAAGGGGTTTAAAGTTCTCAAGAAATGTTTGTGTCTGAAATGTCAAATATTTTTGAGTTTCAAAATTTTTTGTAAATAAAAGGTTGGAGAAGTACAATTACTAGATTTTTCTTTAACTTGGGGATTTTTAGTGTAAAAAAACTAAACTATATAGATAAATTGCATTGAAAAACACTTTTTATTATGATAATTTGGTCTAATATGTACAACTATCTATCTTGATACATTGTTTGGGTTTTCAATGAGGGATCTTGAAGTCTCTCTTATGGCCTGTTGTTACTTATCCCACCCAATCAACAGTAACATCAAATCAAGGCCCTTTGAATTCATTGGTGCTTATTGTATGCTTGTCATTAGCTGTGGCTTTGAGCACCATGCAGGTGACCATATGGTTTGGCTCGGTTCCTCCCTAATTTTAAGAGAGGACACCCTAGGGTAGGAGCCTCAAGTCCACATCAATAAATTCTCGAAGATCTGTGAGTCATATGTCTGTCAAACGATATAAAAAAGTTATTAAAAGTCAATCCCTACTTAGGTCAAAACAAAGAAATTTTATTTTAGTTACTTTTTATTGAATAATTACAATTAATTTAAATATATACAACCTCTGATAATAAAGTTTGGTGAATGAAGTCAGAAGGGCTGATTTGGCAACTTTGGCGAAACAAAACGCTACACATGCGTAGCGGCAGGTGTTGACCATCTGCCCCCACTATTGTTCAGTTGAGACGCATTTGTGTTCCGTGTAAAACTTGTTTTACATAGTGCTTGTTTAGTATGTTGGTTCTTAACTGAGAACAGGAAAATGAACAAAAGATCAATTTAAAGTTTTGTTTTAAGCTTAGCAAGTCACCAAAAAAAATTTATGTGATGCTGGTACGTGTTTATTAAGATCAAGCACTGTCCATGAAGTGTATGTACGAGTGGTTCGAAAGCAGGGAAAGTGTTTCTGACAACCCCCATTGCAGAAGACTGGCAACCTCTGTCACTGATGAAAACATTGCGAAAGTGAGGAAATTAATTACTAAAGATCATCAATTAACTGTGCACTTAATAGCTGATAAACTGCAGATTAACCGTGAATCTGCACGACAAATCGTTACCAAGAATTTAGGGATGAGAAAAACGTGTTATTGATATTGACAATATTCCAGACATCCAACAAAACATGACGAGGCTTTTGAACTCCATCTCAAAAGAAGACTTCTTACAAAGTTTCCAGAGCATGTACAGCAGATCTTAGCAGTGCATAAGTACAGGAGGTGACTATTTTGAAGGACATTAAGGTAATTTTGGTTAATATTTCATCTACGTTAATGTTACAGGACTATTCGCCTAACTTTATTGTCAGAGGTTGTTTATACATACTACAGAATCACAATATTAAGGGGCAAAACACCTTTTAAATTGAAATTTAAAATTTTTAACCTCATCACAAATTTGTAATTACATTTTTTAATAAAAGTTGAATATAATAGGTAAGAATTTATCTTAATGCCAGTCTAAATGGAATTCTGATGTCTAACTAGCATATTATTATTTTGTTTAAGTTAAATCTTTACCACAAATTTAACAAAAGCTGTTTTATCCAATGGTGCTGCCATCTAGAGGAATGATATCAACTGAAATATATATCTTAACATATAATTAAGTAATTAAATTTAATTAATGAATTAATATATATTTGAAAAAACTGTATTAACATCAATTGTCATCCACTACAAGTTTAAAAATGTATTTGAACTTGAGTGGATGAATAGAAAGTATTTTATTAACAATTGAAAATTTGAACAAGGTATATAAATATACTAGCTGCATGGCCCGGCGTTGCACAGGCTTTCTCTACTTTTATAAATTTTCTTTTCCCTTCACAAAATCAGCACTTCCATTATTCTTTTTCGAAACAACTTTGACTTGTTTGTTTCTTTCCCCTCTGCTTAAGCCTGGGCTTTACCGAGTGTGTAACTTAATTTCCTCTTTTCTTCATGGCGCCAGCACTTTTGTGCGGGGGGTGTGCGCGTACCATGCAAGTGATTGCTATAATGATGTCATTAAAATTCCCTTTTTCGAAATTTTTTTAACTTTCCTGTTCAATTACCCCCTGCTTTGCACGGACATTTTTGAATGTATAACATATTGTCATGGAAATTCCCCTTCTCCTCTAGCTGTTAGCACTTCCTCTTGTGTGTGCATAATTTCTATATTAAAGTCATTACAATTCCCTTTTTCGAAATTTCTTCTACAGCTTTCCATTTCTTTTATCTCTCTAGAGCCTGGCATTACAGTGGCTTTTTTAGTGTAGAACTATCCCCCCCCATTATTTATGACTAATGAATTAAAAAATCTTACAGATTGCTATTGAAATGATTTTTTTTTTCTGATCGTTTGAATGTTTGATTAAACATATGTACTGGTATACCCGTTCTTCGCACGGGTGAACTGAAAAATTAAACAACACAGATTGAAGGTTAAAGCAGTTTTTAATGAGTTAATTTTACGTGAATTGCAAATTAAACAAAAAAAGCTTTTTGCGTAGCTTAGCTAAACAAAACAAAAAAAAAGGAAATAAAACACCTTTGTTAAATTTTAAGTATGTAGATCTAATAGCTGATAAAAAGGATTTTTTTTTATTTATACCTCCCCGTAACACTCTTGAGGGTCGATTTTTGAAAATACCTCCCTAAGCTGATCTCTGCTCAGCAAAAGTAACACATTGTTAAAAGTTGTGTGTAATGAACGCTCAAAATAGTGTAAATAATTTATATCTGAAAGTGTAATACATTAATATTACTTTCTGTTGTATTTATTTTATGTTAAAATTGTAATATTCGCAAGCAATGCCGTTTCTTAAATTATAACGACGATTCAACGAAAAACATAGCAAAATGTTAACGTTAGAGTCAAGTTGGCAAATGTCTAGCTACTTTCATAGCTCGAGCTTTATTAGAGCTTTGTAAGACCCACCGTGTAGGGGAAGGATGCACGTTATTACTTTATCCACCGCATTATGAGTTACTGCAGTTTTTTTCATACAATTTTTTTTTTTGGATCACTACATTTAAAATTAAGGGATATATATACATAAACAAAATACTCCACTTTGGAAAATTTAATCCGTTAAAGCTAATAAATTAATTATATATTCCGTTCACTTAAAATAAGTAGTCAAATCATTTTCTAAGGTCTTCATTAACATACAAAAACATAAGACAAATTTTGACAAACTAATTTTTCCGCTAAAATACTCATCATGGAACCTGTGTGGATATATCTTGGAAGAGTGGATTTTAAAGAATATTCCTGCTAAGTATTGGTAGAATATTCCTTCTAAGTTGGTGTGGTGGGGTAGTTAGGAAAAGAGGGTGCCAGCTCAGGTGTCGTCCAGGTCATTTGACCATGGTTCAAAATTACGTGATCCGTTGCCAAAAGCCCTCGTGTAGCTGAACAGTGCGACATTAACATTCACTCACTCTCACACTCCAAAAAATACAGTACAGTAGTTATTGCGTTTTTAAGTATAAAAATAATTATATCTGCCTATTCAATTAAAATTATAGCATTATAATTAACTACACTAATCACAAACAAATTTTGAAAATTTGTCCAAATGATGCAGTGGGAAAGAGAAAGTTTATTTACTTTAAGTATCAGAACTGATAAAAGCATTTATTTGGAAAAAAGATCAATTTCTTACTACCAAATGTGCATAATAAAATCATTAAAAGAACATTAAAATAAAGAGAGATTTATAACAACCTCTCCCTTCAAAACTTAGTTTTATTCTGAAATAAAAAAAATAAAAATATGCTGATCAGAGGAATTAATTATAAGCGAGCACCTTGCGTAGCCAAAACAAAAAAAGGTTTTTCACAAACAAAAGATAGATATGTGCTGTGGTGGGCTTTTTTGCAGTGCACGCCAGAATTGATGTAGATGGCAGAATTTTTTCCTACTTACTTGACAAATATCGTTATATTTTGGACACTTCATACAATATCTTTATAAACTATAGTCTATGCTATAAATTATAGCCTGTGTGCTATTCTGATGTATAAGCTATATTACTGTAAAGTTTCATTAAAATCCATTCAGTTGTTTTTGCGTGAAAGACCCACAAAGATCCTCACAAACTTTCGCATTTATAATATATATTAGATATAGGGAGAGTGCGAACTAATAGTAGGAATTGAAAAATAGAGTAATCAGCAGATTTTTTTAAAAAAGGTTTGCTTTACAAGACTACTATTGATTCAAAGGAAGAGATAATGTTACAGATTTGTATATATATTTTGGTTTCAAAAAAGTTAAATTGAAATTGAATTAAAAAAACTATTTTTTTAATTATGAAAAGAATGAAGGTGAGAGAGATTACAAAGGTACAGAATGTTACAAAATATATTTACAAGATAGCTTTGTATTGCTACAGCATAAAATTAAAACTGTTTGATTTTTAATTCATTGATTATATCTGTTGTGTAATCATCCATGCGTCTTGCTGCTGTTGCTCCAGACAAGCTAATATTCAATATAACTGTTAAGGACAAAGCACATCATATGCACTCTAAAGAGATTCTTTTACAAATTCTCTGTCTGCAAAGGGTTTTGCACATTTAACAATTTTTTTATTCTATCATGTAGCTAATACAAACATTATTTTAGGATTCTTTATTCGCTTTGGTGAAAAAACACTGCTGACGATATAGCTTTGATTTTAATTCACTTAATCACTGCAAAAATGTCCTTCTAATCTAGAATATTTCCCATTATGCTATCATAATGTCTCTTTATGTTGTATTCCTTCATCACTGCTACATTTTTGTTGCAAACTCCCTTACTCTTATGTTCAGTAACAAAATAATGATCTATTCTTTTTTTCCCCTTGAAATAATCACAGCTTTTCCTTCAACTTTTCATTTTTTTGTTATTAAGGCTTGCCATTGTGCCCTCATTCAAAGACCATAAATGCTTAATTTCAGAACGTGATATGAGTGAAGCTACTTATTACCTTACCAAACAAGATGTTTACAACCATCTGTATTTTTGATAACTAATGGCAACATGAGAAACACAGTTCTTGTGCTTATTCTCTCTCTTCTTTTATAGTAGCAGCATATTCTAGATAACCTTTGGTGAAGCATTAGCTAAAGATAGATATCCTGCCAGAGGGATACAAGTTCATCATTTTATGCATTGTCAACTTTTTTTCTTTATTTTAAAAAATATTTAAGATGCAGGAAAATGTTTAAAGATATTTTTTTCAGATAATCTTATCTCAAATGGATATCAAACATGTTAAACGCATGTTTTAAATATCATAATAGAGAAAAAAGGGCTTTTACACCAAGGCAATTTTTCTTGAAATTGCCTCAAACTTGGAGGAAGGTACACTAAAATGCCTTCAGCAGGCCACTCATGACCATGAAGACCCCTATGCTAGAGGATGTGGTCAGGGACCTTCCACACCTCTTTCCCTTCTACAAACCTCACAAGAGGACTTGCGGCTCAACGAGTATTAAAAGTACCCCCAAGCTGTGAAGACACTAAACATAAACAAATACTCATCCCTTCTACAGGATTTGAACCCAGGCCCTATGGCATAGCAAGTCAGCGTCACTAACCACTATACTGGATGGGCAAGTTCTTATGGCTTTTCATGTATAACGAAATTCTGGTGTGCAACTAAACACCCTTATTAAAAAAAGTAATTCTCAAAACTTCCTAACTAAATTTATTACCAATTTTTAACTTGTGTATTATTAAAATAAACCAACTTTCAATTCACTAAATGAAATAAATCCTGAGGTTTGATTTTTTTGCTGTATAAAACTTTTTGCGACATTGATAAAATTTCTTTCGACTTTTTTTCTTTTCTGGTTAATAGTTCTTTTTCTTTCTCTGAAGAATGATTAAGGTCATATATGATGGTCGTCAAATTAAAATTATAATACTTGAAAGAAAATACGATGAATAAAACTGAGGATTAGGCCGGAAAAGTACCAATTTTATCTTCTCGTAACATTTTTTCTTTTGCTTACCGCTTCTAAAAATTTTTAAAGAATTTATAAAGGTAATTGTTACAAATCTAAAAGTTTTGTCCACACAGTAAATATATAAATTCTATAACTACTATTATACTGTTTTTCCTCTAAAGTAGAAAGGTGTTAAAATTTTTAGGTAGTATGAACTGTCTATAATACAATTACTAGAAACAAGTTTTTATTTTTTTTTAAATATGTATAAAAAAATTCTCAGATTAGTTTTAAATGTTAATTTTATAATTTCTAGAATTCTGTATAATTTTTTGATTCTTATTGTAGTTGAATAGAGATGGAAAAGGTCATTTGGATGCAAGTAAGTTAAAAGAAGCTTTGGATATTGTTGGATTTAAGCTTCCTCAATGGCAAGTCCGTCAGATGATAGATGACATGGAAAGAGGAAATAAGAAAACTCAGCTTTCATTTGATGAATTTCAAAAGGTAATTTCCTTACTTTTTATGGGTTTTTTTTTCCTTTTTGTTATGAGAAATATTTTTGTAAATTTTTAATGGACAAATTTCTTGCAAATTCATTGATCTTCTTTTTCAAAAGTAACTAGAAGGCTCTTTCTTTATCATCTGAGTTAATCTATTAGGTGAATAATTATTGTTAACCCTCTTGCTTCATATCCCACAATTCCCATGGGTAGATGTAGCAAAATTTGCACAACCCACAATTTCGTGGGGATGCATTTTTTCCGACTATTTAGCTGTGCAACCTGTACTGTTCCTGTTTGTTTTTATGTTCATGTTTTTATGATCTAATTCTATATTTTGAAGTAAAAACCCTTTTACAAAAAATGTTTGTGTAATTTAACTCTAAAAGTAGATTTAATATGCAAATTTAAAGTATGCAGTAAAAAAAAAATACACAATTTCTGAACCTTATTTCGATAAAATAAGAATGTGAGAGGGTTAAAATCTTGAAGGTTAGCTATAAAATCAAGATGTTGCCCAACTATTCAAGGTCTTTGAAGTTAACAATGGAAAAACTAGAACTGAAATATTGATGTATTTTCTGCTTGAACCAAAAAAAAAAAAAAAAATCTGAAAGCCGAATGTAAATATTGGAACATTTTGTTTCGACCCTTGTTAGGCATTTGTCAATTTATTTGCATTTGAAATAGATAAGAATCAATTATTTAAATTATTAAATTTATGAAAGTGCAAAATTTGATTGTAGAATATTATATGAACACATAAAGTTTTCTTAAGTTTGGTTTAATAAAAAGTTTAATATATATATATACGAGGTCATTTTGAAAAGTAAAGATACACACTGTACGCCAGAGGGAAAAAAAAGTTTTGGTGAGCAAGTTGGCTACACAGGTGTTAACCTTGAACCGTTAGCTTTCTCCTTGCGGTCGTTCGGCATCTCAACGTTGATTCTGATTGGAGTAGATCGTGTTTAAAATGGCTGCGCCGATTCAGAATCCCGCCAAATGTGGTGCGCTCTGTCATACATTTTCTTCATGGAAAAAGTCAGCGACCAGCGGATATTCACAAAGGAATTGTTTCTGTTTATGGAAACATTATGAATCAACAAAATGTAACAAAATGGTGTCATCATTTCTCGGAAGGTAGGACCGATGTGCTTGACGATCAATGAACAGGTTGGCCATCTGTGATCTCTGATGCCCTTCTTCAGAGAACGGAGGAAGCAATTCATGCGCTTGGTCATCATCTTGGTGGAAAATCATTCCATAACGATGATGAGATCAAAGATGAAGTTGAAATGTGGTTCCGACAACAGGCGGCAACCTTCTATGACTGTTGGATGCAAAAGCTTGTGCACCGACTTAACAAATGTTTGGATAACGGGAGTGATCATGTTGAAAAATAATAAATAATCCAGTTAATAAAATGTAACTGACGTTTTCTAAATAAATGTTTTTTTAAGGAATGCAAGCCATTGTATCTTTACTTTTCGAAATGCCCTCCTATATATATATATATATATATATATATATATATATATATATATATATATATATATTGATTAAACTTAGTTTTATATTGTTATTTCAAACAGGGAAAGCTCTTTAAGCAAGCAAGTCTTGCATATATATCTCGGCAGATATTATTTTGAAATACCTTTTTGTGCTAGTGTAAAACTTTAAATTTTATAATTTTTTCCCTGCTAAAATTAATAAATAGAGGGTCTCAGGAGTGATAAACTTCAAAGTTTTTGATTTTGAAAATGTATGTTTATTCCTAGCTGATTTTGATGCCAAGCATTTGTCAATACTTAAAAAAAAAAACGTTAAAAGTTATTTAAAAAATTCCAAAATACCTTTTAGCAAGATCAGTGTTTAAATAGACAAATGCCATGTCCATACCAATTTTTTGTTTCATTTTATAATGCTTAGTAAACTTTGTTAAATATTTCAAGCATCAGAAAGAATCTGAAGGTAGCTTGCAATTCAGAGCTTTATTTTTGGTTGCATTTTATGTTTATTTTTGCATGTAGTTTGAAAGGAAGACTGCTGCTACGTTTTGTATGCCTTTCTTTTGGTTCGAAGAATGAATTTTTTATAACTAAAGTGAATATTTTCTATTCAGTGTTTATAAAAGTCAATTTATATTCTGTAACAAATGCTAGTGTTTTATGAAAGTATGCATTTCCAGCTGGAAGTTTTATTTGGTCAATTTCTTGCTGTAAGTAAAGCTGATTTTAATGAGATTTTCAAAGAATACTGCAAAAATCAATTCGTCTATCATGAGAGTGCCAGGCTATTAAAAATGTGAAAGTATTGGCTGTTTTAGCTGTGTAAGGGCTGATGATCACAAAAAAAAACCCCTGTTAAATCAACGGTAGGTTTGTATTTAGTATGAGGTGTGTGTCAAAGGATTGTATTTTGGAAACTTTCTATATATATATTTCAATGAGTTGCCCTAATTGTATTAAACTTGAAGGTATGATAAATGGCATGGATTTGAGGAAAGGGTTTTTTCCAAAAACAAGTGGGGCAAAAGAAAGCATGAAAAGGACAGTCATAGAAGAAAGCTTCCAATTCACATAACTATCAGCAGAAATAGCACTTAGATGATGAAATTAACCTTCATCAGATATGGGCAGAAATGGAAAGTGTCAGCTTGAAAAGGGTTGTCATCTTGCTCCAAAAGATGCAACAACTGTAGAGGCATTAAGTTTGGCTTTGAATAAGCGTACACTCACAATGGAAATGGCATAAGAGGCAATTTTACTTTTGTGAAGGAAATATGGAAGGCTACTTGTATATTTATTTTTTATGCATATCCATGTGGCATTAATCAACAGATGCACTGGTTTTGTCCTACAATGCAAGAAGCATGGTGTTGTATTATGGTAGAATCAACAGTTACACTTTTGCTTGTTACAGCCACAGCTCTTATTGATGAAAGCAATTTGATATGTTAAGATCTGTATCTGCACATTTATTCCTTTCATTACTCCTAAAGAAATGTTTCGGTGGCAAAACACAGAACTGGAATAAATGTCTTTATTCATTAATCTTGAAATCTTCCCCAAAAATAATTGGTTCTGGTCTAAAGGTAATGGAGATTTCCTTAAATATCTAGCTACCAATATTTTTTTGATAGAATTCAAATATGCACTGCTATTTTAGAGAAATTTTAGAAAATTGACTGGAATATTTGCTCATTACTGTCTTATTGTTACAATCTTTAAAAAATCGAAACAGAAAAAAAAAGGATTTTGACGTAATTTTTTGAAGCACTTGAAATAAAAAAAAATATTAAACTAAAGAAAAAGTTTGATAAATAGGAAACGAAATTGAGTATCTTGAAGCTTTTTAGCACGTGATTCTGTAAGTTTTATTTTTCAAATTAAGTTTAAAACTATAAATGCATTTTTCTCACATGTTATGTAGATCCGGATTCGAGGATTTTATGCAAAACAATCACAAAGAAAATAACAGTTCTTTAAGAGCGATGTGAATTTATTATCGAAAATCCAATCCTTTAAATACAGGATTCAGCAGCAATATTCACAGGGTAAATATCCGAAGGTCTTCACACCTTCAACAGCAATCGAACACAATAATTAGTATTTAATTATACATGTAATTAAAGATTATTCACAAGCACAGCCAAGCTAATCGCTAGTCAAAACAATCCTCACTACTCACTGGTTTAATCAAGACTCATTACCGTACCGGTGAGCGACAGAAACTTCTAGAAATATAACCGCTCGTGTCATTGAACGGGACACTAGTGGAGAGATCTACTACTTTCTAGAAGATTCCAGAGGGGTTCCCAACTCGCCAACATGGTCGCCAAAAATGATGCCAACTTGGCTCTACCGCCAAGATTTCGCCAAGTTCTCATTGAATCGCCATTATAACGTAAGGGGCAGCACTGCTTGTGAATAGTACAATTTTAACATGAAATAAATATAACATAGAGTAATATAAATGCATTAAACACTCAAATACAAATTATTTACACTATTTACACAAAATTCGTAACAATATTATAAAAAAAAATGTTCTGTACTTTAAGCAGACCTTTTTTGTGTTATATTTTAATTACACATGAAAAATACAGAAAACTTTTAAATTTTTGTGAAGTTTTTTATATTTCATGTTAAAAAATACTGCTTTTTTATCATATATATTTATATCAAAATGCTCAATTTTAGAGATGAGTAACGAACTTTATAAATGGACTTTTTCAGGTAATTACAGTTATTTGTGATGAAAAAATTTCTGCATGTCTTACAGAATTTCTTTCGTGGGCTTATAATTCAAAAAATTAATATATTTCAATTATATTTTGTTTTTATATAATTGATACCATTAATAAACAACTAAAGGAATCATTTAGTTTCAATGGATTATAGTCGATTGAAAATTTACAGTTTCGACCCTAAAGGTAAAATTAACACCCCTGAAACTCCATAAAATATTTAAAGCTTACTAAGGTTTCTCTCTCCTCTCCTTCCTATTTTAAAGTATTACTCTTTAGTCTAAAGTGTACAAAATATCATTCGAATATAAAGTTAAATTGAAGCAAAGAGATGATTATTTGTAAAACTTTTGTGCTTGATTCAATGAGAAATCTTGACAGAATGTATGATTTTATATTGTTCAAGGTTAAAAAGGGGGAACATTTCATTTTATTTTTCTTTTACTACTCGTATGATGTCAATTATTGTGTTTTATATTACATCCTATAAATATCCATTAAAATCGTAATGTTCACTTGAAGGTTTATAAAAGTGTTTTCACTTCTAAAAAAGTCATGCATTATTAATATGTAATACAGTTTTCCAGAGTTATATTTTTTTAAATGTAAATTTATAAAACTGTCACATGATAATTGAAAAAATAATCATAATTCATTTTCACTTTATTTTTTGAAATCTATCATTTGCATTTATTTAGATTTATTGGCATATTTTTCATAGATATACAGTGATTTAAAATCACGGGAGGTGACAAATGTTTTCAAAACTGCTGTTTCCAAACGAGAGAATTTGCAAACATTAGGAGGCATGTCAGAAGCATCTAGTGAAGGTACAACACATTCAGTTCGTCATGAAGAACAAGTAGCATTTTCTGACTGGATAAATTCGTGAGTAATTGAACTATTCTCTGTAATTTGTTTTGACAATTTGTATATAAAAATTAGTTTAATTTTAAGGATCTGTGATTATCAGATTTTTCAAAAATTCTCAGAGCAAATAACTATTTATACTTCATAATTCAAAATGTTTTAAACCATGTAAGTTTGAAGGGCTTACAGTCTTGCACACAGGAATTTTTCAAGTGCGTGGGGGGAAGTCTACTGTTCTCATATCCTAACCCAAAACGTCACAAAGCATTCTTTTGATTTTGTCAATTTGTCGGGAACAAAAAAAAGAGTTATAAGTTGTTGAATGATCAACTAGCCTTAATTAGAAAAATAAATTTTTCTAACAAATACTTAATTGAAGTTAATGTATTATATACATAGGATTACTAATAAAAAAAAGGTGGGGGGTGTCTGGATCCATGGACCCCCCTCCCCTTGTGTGTGCCACTGAGTATTTCAATACATTTATCTGGTAGGAGGAATATGAATTTGAGAATAATTATATTGTTATTGAGAGAAAGCTTAGGAATTTTTTTTAATGTATCTTAGTAGTATGTTATTTTGAACACATTGATCGATTTTTATCAAGCCGAAATAAACCGATGATATTTTTTTCAGTTTCAATTTCGGTTTTCAACGTTTTTGTTCAGTTCTGGTTTGAAGCCCTGATTATCGAAGTTCTCTTATGCATCTCTAATCAAAGTTATTTGATCTATTTTGATCTATTCTAGAAGGTGTTTGACCTGTACTAGGTTCTAGTTGATTGCTTCTGGTACTAGTTGGTGTGTGTTTAGAATTAATTATAGTGTGTGTTTAGAGTTAATTGGTGTGTTTTTAGAGTTAATATTTATATATATATATCTTAGGGAGAAGGTTTCTCTCCAGTTTGGATCCATTGTGCTTTGGTTCTTCATAAAAAGACATAAATGAATTCTGTTTTTCTGTTGTGTAGCTAATTATAACTCCTTTCTTAGCTTTCATATTTAGTTTTCTTCTTGGTTGTTTGAGAACACCCAAATATAAACTTGAGTTCCCAAAAAACTTTAAAATATATAACTGAAGCTTTTCTCCCACCATAAAACTCAAATGGTGTTGCTTTTGTTTACCGTGATATATTCTGTTCAAAACCATTGTATGACAGTCTAAAGATTCGACCCAAAATTTGTCATCTAATCCTCTGTATTTTAATGATACTTTAAAACCATCTAATGCAGCATAATTGTAGCATTCTGTGACTCCATTTTGTTCTGCAGTGTATGCATCTCCTGCCCTTATACCATGGTCTTTTAGTAATTCTTATTCATTCTAGATTATAATTCTAAAATATATAATTTATTAAAAATCTTTGATCCATTTTCTAGTAATTTGTGAAACAGTAGTTTTCAAATTCAAGTGCAATCGTTTTAAAGATATCTTTCCTATATAGATTTGAAGGTTTTATGACACAACTTTGCAATTTTCACAATTTACACTATTTTTTTTAAACTAGACAGTCCGTTAACAGCTGATTATATATTTTTTTATTAATGACTACATTTATTATGCCATTTACTCAAATTATCTTTAAATGATTTAGAGTTTTGAGTATTTACATCTCTAAAACATTCTTATTCTTAATAGGTAGGATATTCAAAATTTATGTACCTAGTATAAACTACTCCAACTATTAATAAGTATTTGGACACCCATACAAATGAGGATATCTGCTGTCCTGATCTACGTCATGCCTTCTGTGCTTAAATATCGTGTCAGAAACAGCATTGGCATTAGTTGCCTGCAAGGTGCTGTGAACTTGAGATCTGTTTGACTTCAAGAACAGCATAGTTGTTGAATATCATAGAAATGGCTTTCTCTTAAGGGACATATCTAGTAAGTTAAGCATTCCAATATCGACAGGGCCTATAGTGATTAATTAGAAGTTGAGTTGTGATTGTTGGAATGTACTCGAGGGAAAATTTTGATCCAGCAGACCCACACACACACAAGAAACTAAGAGATAAGAGACTGACAAGTGCTGTCCAAAGAAATTTGGAAAAACCACACCAAACCGATGGCTCATATACTCCATGAGTTCTAAGAAGGATCTGGGACTGTTGTTTCAGTAAATACATTCACAAGGAAGCACATTTGCTTGGTTTCCATGGTCATGCTGCCAGCCATAAGCCTTTGATTACAAAAATCAATCGATTTAGGGGTGTTAAGCACTTCGAAATCGAACCAAAGATGAGTGGAAACAGGTTCTCCAGAATGATGTATCAAGGTTCAATTTCTACCAGTTACATGTCAAAGTTTGGGTTTGGCATGTACTTTGAGAACACTTTTTTTGCCAGAATGCATTGTACTTACAGTAAAGTGTGGCGGAGGTGAAATTATGATCTAGGGTTTTTTCTCGTGATATGGACATGAGCCATTGATTTCAATTCATGGCAAGTTCAATGCGCAGACTCCTCCATTATTCTAGATAACAATGTGCTTCCTATGCTATGCCAATTTTATGGGTTGGATCATTACTTCCAGGATGATGACGCCACTTGTCATGTCAAGGTCCTCCATGGATTAATATGATTACAATGAGGTGAACTGATTGGACTGGTCTTTCCAATGTCCAGATTTGAATCCTGTAGAAAACGATTGGGGCAAGTTGGATCGCCAAATTAAGTAGTGCAGCAGCCATCCAAAATCGGTCAAATAACTTGCATGTCTTCTCCTAGCCGAGTGGTGTGGCCGCAGTAGCCAAGGGGTATAGGTATCAGATCATGGCTGGCTTTGTCACGAGTTCGAGCCCAGTACCACTAAAGACCCGCCGTGTAGGGCAGTGATGCACGCTAAATCTGTCGAGAGCTGAAACGTCCTCCCGTTAGTGTGGTGTGGTAGTTAGGAGAGGGGGTGCCAGAGCTCAGGTGTCATCCACATCACTTGACCATGGCTCAAAATTACGTGGTCCAGCACTAAAAGCCCTCGTGTAGCTGAACAGAGCAATGTTAATATTCACTCACTCACCCCCTAGCCGAGTAGTAGAAAATACCTCTGTCGATCATGCAAACACTTGTGGAAATTATCAGAGGGTTAAGGCTGTAATTACCTCGGTTGGAGGCTCTACCATCTATTAAATATGAGTAAATTTTGTACATCTCTTTTATCACAGGTGTCCAATTACTTATTAATAGATATTGTAGCATATATTAGTGTAGTATTTCTTTAGCATATATACAGTGTTTTCATTTTTCTTTCCTTTGAAAAAGTAATCTCCTTTATCAATAAGTGATTCCTATATTGAATTGCATCTTAATTTGCATGTAGAGATAAATTCAATAAATTGCTTGACACTCACTCACTTCATACTTAATTTAACATTTTAAGTTCCTTCTGTTTAGCAGTTTACACCATTTATTGTTATTGTCATGGTAGTGTCATTTACTTGCTTAAAATCTTTTAATAAGCTTTTGTTAAAACAGAAAGGAATACTTGCTGCTGTGTTGAATGCCCCCTTCCCCCCCGTAAAAAATGAGATTAAAACTTCCTTCACTGACACTTCCTTCTGCCATAAAAGTCAGTTCTGGTTGGGGAATTTGATCTTCGAGTTTCATTTTGCTTGGCTGCTTGCAAGTAACTCTATGTGTGCTACAGCAATATCTGGTATATACCCTTGAATTTGACTTCTGTCCCCTGTTACCATCTGCCAGCAATTTTCTTTTACTAATATTGCCACATCTTCGGCTCACATACCATGATTTTTTCAGCCAAGACTTTTAATTGGCATAATGACTTCCATGACTTTACTTGCACATGACATGAGTTTCATTTGCTCTGTCCCTTGACTAATTTGCATTTTCTGGGCCCTAATCTTGTTATTCCTATTTTTATAATGACAATTAAAATGCAAGTTATAATATTTCGTTATTCAGAATGCATACCCTGAAAAAATAAACTTTTTGTTAATTTTTTTATTTTAAATTTTTAAAGTGACATGAAGATCAGAGCTTATGGTAACCACAATGCTAGATTTAAAACCTTGCTTCACAGAATATATATGTGTAATTCTTAAATCTACCGGCTGGGTGGTGTGGTTGGTTTGTTGCTGGCTTTCTGCACCCAAGGTTGCGGGTTCGACCCCGGCCTAAATCGGTTGATTTTCATGATGCAGACAATCAACAGCGGCCATGTCATATGCTTATACGACGTGTAAAAGATCCCTAGAGTGTCTGTTTGGCTTGGATGCTCTCGGCAAAACTAAATCCTAGTACAGGTTTGCATCATCAGAGCTCAGGTGCCGCCCTCTAGGGAGGAAACTGGGCATCAAAATTACTTGCGGCGATTGGTATCCGCCTACAGGGCAACCGCACTAAAAAGTTATACTAGCTTTCGGGGAATGTGCTAGGTTTGCAATGATTAATGATCAATTGGCAGCCCATTAGAAATAAAGTGGTTCACACCTAGGAGAGCCCCCACCCTTGGCGCGAATTACTTTGGTTGGCGATAATTGCGCCGTCATGGTAACCTTGCTTTTTTAAATACTACATATGGCAACCCTAAATTTTTCTAGAATTCTCGTCATTTGTGGGCGCGCATTTCAAATTTCATTTTGTTGTTGGGCACCGGGTTGAAAGCATGGCTGCACTTGTGAGTGAATACACGTTAGAATTTTTTACGTTATTGAATGCTAGAGGCAAGAAAGAATTGATTGAATGGTGTATGAAAGAAGGATTAATTGCTTCAAGTTATGAATGTCCTAATTGTAATGAGCAAATGCGATTAAATGAACGAAAGAGTGTTGTTTTGGATGGATTTGAATGGAGATGTCGAAAAAAGGTGTGAATGCGCATGATGTTTGCAGAAGTTTAAGACAGAATTCGTGGTTTTCCAATAGTAAGTTAAGTATGTATGATGTTTTGCGTGTAACTAAAATGTGGTTTGGAAGGTGTATGAATGATTACGTTGTGAATGAATTGAAATTGAATAAAAATACAGTTATTGATTGGTTTATGTTTTGTCGAGAGGTTTGTATGAATGCGGTTGTGAACGAAAGCGTTAAAATTGGAGGAGTAAATGTTATTGTTGAAATTGATGAAAGTAAATTTGGTAAAATGAAGTATGGAAAAGGCAAGCCTGTGGATGGAAAGTGGGTGTTTGGAGGTATAGAAAGAGGAACGAATAGATGTTTTTTCGAGTGGTTGAACGACGGACGAAAGAGGAATTGCTGTGTGTGATTAAAGAATGGGTCCTGCCTGGAAGTACGATTGTTTCTGATTGTTGGAAGGCGTATAAATGTTTGTCTGATGAGGGTTTTAAACATTTGGAAGTGAATCACAGTGTATGTTTTAAAGATCCTGATACCGGTGCTCATACCAATTCAATTGAGGGTACATGGTCGGCAATAAAACGTTTTCTTCGCAATCACACCAGCCACGCAGAAGGCATGTTCGACCATTACCTCGCAGAGTATCTATGGCGGCGCTCTCGCGATCACTCGCTCAGCGACGAGACATTCCGGGATTTTTTAAAAGCTGTTATTACACTTTACCCTCCACTTGGGAAGGATCAACAATAAGAAAGTAAGTGCTGTTATATTTTTTATCTTAAATGTTAAATTTCTGTATTGTTTACATGTATTTTCATTGCGCATCCATCTTATACTGCTATGTTTACTTGTCACCGTTGTCGGGTTTGCTTGGCGCCATTTCGTCTTCGCTTGGCGCTTTTTCCGGTTTGGCGCCAAGGGTGGGGGCTCTCCTAGGATTATTAAAAAATTAATATTAAAAAAAGTATTCTTAAATTTAGAAGTTTTATCAGTTCAACAATAGTTAATCATATCATTTGCATAAATTAATAAATTTTTTTTTTGAAATATATATCATAAAAATGCTGGAATCAATAACTGGCATGTAGATTTTGAAGTGAATTAACTGTTGCTGTTGATTTTGCATTGTAATGTATGAGATTAATAGAATTTGTGAGGAAATATATATGTTGTTGTGTTTTGCAATAATGCTATAAATTATAATCATATATATTCATATATGGAAATTTCAAGTAAAATTTTGTTTATTATGTAAACGTATCGATGTAAAAACATTGTATGGAATATGAAGATTAAAATTGTGTGTTGTGCTCTCAATGGAGGTAAAATTGTGCTTTTATAAGTAAAGAGGTTCATATATTTTTAGTTCACCAAAAATAAATATAAACCTCTGTAAACCACACAATATTGAAGTTAATTTTTATGGCTGTACAATTTGGGAATTTAGGTGTTTTTAGTTTTCATATGGTGTGGTGTAGAAGTTCAGAGTGTTAGGTATTTACTCTTGTCATCTGAACATGGAGGCTATAGCCCTCGTGTTGCTTCAGATTAACCTTTTTGCAATAGGTGAGTCATACTTGTGCATTCACTACTATGTCTCTCATGGCCAAGTGTGTCATATATGCATTTCTTATAAACTTCTTTCATATTTGGTTATGTCACATGTCTCTTTTGTATGGAACATTTAATTAATAGTTTTTCTTACATCTAGATGTGTGATAGTAGAATATTTTGAGATTGGAAAATGTTGACTTTTGTTTCATTGCAATACTTTATTTTTTGGCATTTGTTTTGGAAATAGTGTGTGTGTGGGGGGGAGTATTGTAAATAAACAAAACTTGCTCTTTAAATGCTTCAATTGATGTTAAACAGAGCACAAGTTCTCATTGGTTTGAAATATTTTTATCTATTTCACTAATAGATTCTTTTAGGGTTTTATACATGTTTCTCTCCTTATTTTGAAAAGACTTGATTCTAGATTATAATGGGGAGAAAGTTTTTTTTTTGTCGGAGAATGAATATATTCTCTTGTAGCTATTTACACAATCTAAAAGGCTATCAACAATGTGATGCTACATCTGAAACTTTTTAGGAATTTTTTTTTCTATAATAAGATTTAGCAAGATGCAAAATCTCCATCCTGTAGGAATTCCTTTCACTTCTTCCCTGACCTAAAGGTACCCCATCACTCTCAGGCACAAAAGGGCCCTTGAGTATAGTATATCTAAAACTACCAAACTTTTCAAAAGCCTTATAATTTTTTTTATTTCTGATGGACTTTTAAAAGTTTTTCAAAGTTCCATCTTTGGCCGAGAACTTTTATTAAATAAAACCAAATTGTTTTTAGAAAAGTTTATTTGGGTAGGTATGGAATTAAATTTTTAATTTGGATTAAGTCTTCATTTTTGTTATCAAATTTTATTGGATTAGCTCTTAAGGGAACTTGGCACCCTTTGAGCAAACTTCTATATTTACGTATTTAAAAATTATATTTTAGCATTTTATACAATGTTTCTATTCAAGAAAATGTTACCAGATGAAAATTTTCATATATTATTCACACAATTTTAAAAATTTTAATTTTTTGAAGAAAATTGGGAAAATTTTAAAATCCTACTCCTTTTGTAAAAATTAATTTTTTGACCTGAAATTTTTTTATAATACTCATATGGATGATCTAAACAACTTTAGGGATCGATTTTAGAATAACTTCATTCGTTTTTGAGAAAAAAAATAAAATGTGCATATACAGGCTAAAAATCAACGAAAAAGCCAACATGTCTTACATTTTTTTTTTTTTTTTAAAAAAGTATTCAGTTTATAGCAAAACGGATCCCTAATTTTATTACATGCTTTATTTTCAACACGCAAGAAAAAAATGGAAGTAATTGGTAAATAATTGTCGAAGGAGTAGCATTTTGAATGCACTAAGGTTTCGAAAAACACAAACTGAGAAAAACAGGTTTAAAGTTTATAATTCTGAAAAAATAATTATTATAAGCTTAATTAAACTTAAAATACCACTTTAAGATATTAGTTATACGTTTTTCTTTAAAATAATTGCATTTTCATATTTTTCAACCCACACATTTTTATAAATGATCAACTTTTAGAGAGTACTAATTGCCCATGAAAATTCAAGAAAAATGTTAAAAAAAAATTTTTTCTGTCATGACAGAAATTTTAGCTGTTTTTCTTCTTATAATATTAAAGTATTACATTTGTATGAAAAATATATCAGGAAGAAGAACTGAAATTATAAAATTATTAATATAAAATGCCTTAATTTAAAAATTTTACATGCACACATTTCACAAGGAAGAAAAATTACATTATTGTATTGCCTCGGAAATATTCTGCTTTTAATACTACACATTCTTTTTTATAGTTATTATTTCTATTTCTAAAATAGATTTTTTTTTTTATCATAAAGCATTTCTTAGCTTTTTTTTTCTAAAAAGGGGGTGTGGCTGAATTGCCCAATTTGTTTTCAAATGAAGTTTTAGTCAACTTCTAACTTTCCGACATGCACAAGTGATATATCAATCGAAAGATAATAATGCAAAGAATAAGATTAAATGAAAATATAAAAAAAACGATAGGTTTGTGATTTGTAGGGTACCAAGTCCTCTTAAGAGTTTCAAAAATATAGTTTTACTCTTTTACTTTTAAAATCAATATTTATGGAAAACTTGATTCTCAAGATTTTGTTTTATTTAGTTAATAAAGATTATCTATTTAATTTTAAATTTTTTAATGGATACTGTATATGATATCTAGATGACATTGGTTACTGCAAGGTTTTTGGTGCAAATATTTGATTAAAGATTTCCAAGTTAGAACAGAATTCTTCTCTTTAGTGAAAGGGGACCATAAGGATTCAGGGACTGAGAATGGGTCACAGTCGTAAAACTGGAAAAGGAAATGCTAGTTCTTTTTTTAGGAGGGAGGGGGATTAAAATAGCATTGAACCTTTAGAAATGGAAGAAATCTACTAATTTCTCTATATGAATGCTGAAGACAACAAAACAGTATAATTTTTTTCCAAATTATTTTTAAAGGAAGAATAGATTAATTGAAAGATGTGAAAAATTAAATTTGATGGTTTAATCTGTTGAATTAAAAATGAACTAATAGTATAGTACAATTTTACTTATATTGAATGGATATATTATGATATAGCATGATATATTCTATTTTTCGAAATTAAACTTACATAAAATTTGCAAATAGATCCTCATAATATTCTATAAACTCCATGTAAAAATAAATTCCAAGTAATTTGGAGTTTTCTGTCTCCTCATACCATTTCCTTCATATTGAGGGAGAGGAGGAGGAAGTTCAATTTGTGGTCTCCGGCTGTAGAGTCATTTTAACTATATTTAATGAACCCTTTTTCAACTAGGCATAAATTGCATTTGTACATTCATTGTTAAAAGGCTTGTATACTGCCCATCATACAAGTTATGCAAAGAAACTGTTATTTTAAAGGTGGTCCAAATGCTTCCTTTCCCTGTTTGAAAATTTTTACTCCTCCAGTAACAATTTTTTTCACTGTCTCAAAGAATCTGCTTCGTCTACTTCATTTGTTTTGAATCCAATCGCTTGATTTTTATTAGAGTTAAAATGTTAAACATTTTTTCAAGCAGCATACAATAGAAATTATTCAGAATTTTGTACAATTATTAATAACATAAAAATATAAATTGTAATAAAGGCTGATGTCTACATGGAGCTTAATTGCTGCTATGTACATCATTGTGCAGTTACATTAAATCAGGTGATTACTATGCTGTCATTTTAAGTTTTCCTTACAATTCTTCTAACAAGAAAAGGTAAATCTGAAAAGAAATTTACATCAAAATCCCGCTCTTGTCAGAAGTCTTAATTTTTACAACTATTCTGCAAGAGAAATTAATATATATTTAAATGCTATTTTATTCAGAAGGAATAGTTTAAAGAGGAAAGTTTAAAAGTAATTAATTTAAATCATTTTTCTTCTGGACCAAATTCTTTCATCTATAAAAATATAATTAAATATTTTTCAAACAAATATGCAAATAATAGTTACTGCTATTCATAATTAAATGTAATGTATCATGTGTATTTCAAAAACATTCACAGACATTTTTTAAATGAAGAAAATGTAAATAATAGAATAAACATTACAAAATTGTTTCAGCCTCTGTTTTAATGTTTATTCCTCTAATTAATGTAGCTCTTTCAAAGGTATATTTCATGGTGCACTTACATGAAGAATTTCATGTAGAACACATTTAAAATAAAATTTTTCTAATTTTAGCATGATTCCTTTTCAAAACTTTTCTTTCTGCTTCTATATGCAGATCTAATGTACCTTTTTCACACCATAAATAAATGTCACACAATTTCCTTGGGATAATGAATAAGTGACCTTATATTTGAAGATAAAATCTATGATGAGATAAAATCTATGATTTAGAGGCACATGAATTCCTCTTGCATTGGAATTTGAAAGCTAGTCTTTTTGTATTTAAAATTTCCAGTGGGTATGTTACCAATCTTGCAGAATAAGAACATTTTACTTCTGTAAATCAATCGACAGCCAATCCATCATGTAGTATTAAATATAATGATATAAATTTTGTTATACATATTTGTTCTTATAATTTTTATTTATGTTCAGAAAAAAACAAATTTTTGTTTAAATTGTGACTGAATAATATGTGACAAAACATTTCTTGTCATTTTAATATACTCAAGATTTTGTTTTCAAAATTTATTCTCTACATGTTATGGAAATCAAATAAATTATGTACTAATAATTTTATTATTTTTTGTATTTAATGGTGTAACAGGAATTTGGGAAGAGATCCAGATTTGAAACATTTATTGCCTATTGATAGTGATGGTAAAACACTATATGATAAAGTAAAAGATGGAATTCTTTTGTGGTAAATATTTTTCTTTTTATGATTGTATGATGTAATTCAACCTCATTAATTTATTTTTAGACTTATGTACATTCACTTGCTAATAAATTTGTGTTTAGTTGTATTGATTTAGAGGCAATCTTTCTGTTACTCTTTTTTTAAAAATTTTATAATTTTACATAGTTTGTCCATTTATGTGAAGTTTCTTTTACTTTGAAAATCTTTTTTCTGCATATTAAGTGTATTATATATATATATATATATATAAAGCTTTGCTAATAGAAAATTGATGCTGCTTTTTTCCAGCAAAATCATAAATCATTCTTGTCCAGATACTATAGATGAAAGAGCTATCAACAAGAAAAATTTGACTGTATACACCAAACATGAAAATTTAACTTTGGCATTGAATTCTTCTCAGGCCATTGGTTGCAATGTTATTAATATTGATGCTCATGATTTAGCGAAGGGCAAACCACATTTGGTACTTGGCTTGTTATGGCAAATAATAAGAGTAAGAATTTTATTAACATTTAACTTGTTTAAATACAATTTAAATTTTTGATTGTAGCAAAAGTAGACAAGCAATTATAATTTTTTTTAGATTGGATTGTTTAATCAAATATCTTTGGAACATTGTCCTGGCCTTGTCCAATTAGTAAACAGTGGTGAAGAAATGTCAGATCTTATGAAATTATCTCCAGAAAACATTCTTTTACGATGGGTCAATTATCATTTAGAAAAGGCTGGAACTAATAGACGAATTAGCAACTTTACATCTGACATTAAGGTACTGTAACATTTTATATTTAATTCTTTTCCATAAAATATATTAAATTCATTTAGTCTTGCCATGTTTTGATGAAAAAGTTGTATAAATTTAAAAAAAGATAAAATAAAAAAATTTTAAATTCATTAGAAGTTTTATACCTATACTTGGTTGCAAATGAGCATAGAATTTCCAGTTCAGATTATTTCAGTATGTTTAAATTTCTCTCTCAGTTTTTCATAATGCATTGTGAAAATGGCCTACTGAAGTTTAAATGGATGAACTTATTTGAAAAAATGAAATTGTTGTTGAAATGTTAATCATATTACAGTTGTTAGTTCTAATGAGAGATGATTCGATGAATATTTTGTTTCTAGTAAAATCAGTTCTAAATGATCCTATTAAAATTTGTTTAAGTGCATTGTGATGGTCGGTTTTTATTTTATTAGTTATTTTAAGTTCGATTCAATTTTAGATTCGATTTATTTTAGTAGAAAGACTAGCTGGTAATCGATTTTTAATAATTTTTCATAAAACAACCTTTATAATTAAGCAATAAAGTTTTAACATTTACTATTTTTTTTATGGAAATAGATAACTTTTAATAATTAAATTTGCTTAAATTATGATTAATTTATATGTTAAAGTTGTGCTTTCAGCTAAATTAAATTATTTTGAAACTGATCTTTAAACATTTAACTTGTTACCTTTTCCTGTGTTATAGGATTCTGAAATCTACACATACCTCCTAAAACAAATTGCACCATTAGATGCAGGCGTTACTCTAGAAGCATTGATGGTAAGTAATAAATCCCTTAACAGTTTTTTCTTTCAAATTTTGAAATATACTTTGAATTCTTTTAGGTTTTAGGAATTTTGTTGTAGTTTTTCACACAAAAGTGGCATAGAAATTTTTCATATTTCTTAATTTGTCTTATTATGAATTAAAGGCTGTTTATTATGTGGGATATTACCATCTATGAATGAAAAATCGGTGTTAGTTTTTGCTAACCATACGTTTCCAAATATAAGTCGTATCTGTATAAGACAAGTTCATTTTTTCTTCAAAAATTATCCAACTTTCAAATCCTCTATATACTGAGTTGAAAAAAGGAATTCCTTTAACTTTCGAACCATGAGGGCGAAAATGTCAAAAAGGTGGTGCATTTTTCAGTAATTGCAAAGTAAAATTCCAGACACAGGAGACAATAGTTTTATTTCTGTGAAGGAAAGCACACTGAAGGGCTTTTTGACATTCAGAAGTTTTTCAATAGAGTATGGTACACTAGCATTTTATATAAACTAATCAAAAACAATTACTCACCCCTTTTAATTTAACAAATCAATTCATAGTTCAGTAATAGAATTTTATCTCTGTCAAATTTAATAATATATCTAACCAACGATTTATCCTAGCTGGAGTCCCTGAGGGTTTGATTTTTTGACTAACTCTCTTTAATTTATATGTTAATGATATGCTTAAATGAAGCAACCATATTATCTTCATTTATGCTGAGAACATAATGATGCTGTCACAAGACAAAAATCTAAGAATGATCTTTCATTACCAAGAAGACTCATCATTCTCCTCAAAAATTGGTAAATAGCTTTAAAGGCCTTTAAAACTGAAGCTGTATTTTTCTTTAACAAAACCCACAAAAGTCCTAATCTTCCTAAAATCTACCTAAGTAACAATGAAATGCTTTGATCTAAACACATTAAATATTTTTATGTAATACTTGATAAAAATTTCACTTTTAAACATTGCATGTTATTTATAAAAAATAAATTTTAAGCTGCCCATGCAATAAAGTGATTAGTGACACTGATTGCTGTTCCATTGGGACTAGTTTCAAATCCCGGAGAAGACATAGTTGTTTGCAAATGCGACAGAGGGTACTCTAAATAGCCATTAAGCCGCAAGTCTTCTCATGAGGTTAGGGGAAGAAAAAAAGATGTGGGGTGCTCTGACCACCTCCAGGGTGTTCTCCTTCAATATTGGGGTAGAATTGAGCCAAATCATAGTGTCACCTGTATGGTGCTCAAAGATATGGCTAATAACAGGCTTAAATCTGCCCTTTGCTCCGCTGTGATGATTTTCTTAGACCTTGATCTGACACTGTCAGATAGGTGGCATTAGAAGCTACAACAAATTCTAAACTCATAATAATATTAAACCTTGCTTTATGATCATATGCATTCAGATATTCCAATGACTGAATTTGAATTTTATGAACTATTTAGAAACGTGGAATTCAGGCAATGATTTTGAAGAATTTGACTTTTTCTTTTAGAATAACAGTTCCATTCAAAACAGCCGAAAAGCTAAAAGATTTAAATTTCATGTGCATAGCTGACCAAAAATCTTTAAAAGAAGTGGATTACCACAGTTTAGTAGATTCATGTGAAATGAAAAAAAGAGTTTTAAAAAATTGGAACTTTTCAGAAATATTCATTATATTTGTTTTTAGAAAAATGTTTTGTACAGATATTTATAATTTTATTGCTTGTAAAATAAAACTGAATCTGGGTAATTTATTGCAAATTCATGTACTTTTTAAAAATGATTTTGCAAATTTTGTCAAAGTTCTCCTCAAAAGCATTCCTAATATGAAGAATATTTTGAATCCACAAACAAACTTTGTAACAACTGAATGCTCAAAATCGCATTAAATTGAAAATCTCAAATTTTATCCCTGATTTTGCTATATGAAAGAAGATTGGTGCAAGCACTAGGTTCATATTAAAATTTTTATTTAAATATAATGAAGGGAAATAATTATATTTTATATTGTTTGTTCTTTTTGTTTTAACCTCTTCAGGACAGGGCGCTTTTCTATGAGATGCTCGCTAGGGATGGGGTGAATGCGGAAGGACCTGCACTACAGGATGGGGCCTTTGCGTCGTTAAGCCTAACATAAGAAAAAAATTCATAAATAATAAAATTTCCATCCTTACATCGTAATTTTTGGTACCCCTTTAGTTTACTTAATAATTTTGTCTGTTACTTTAAAAGTAGAATGTAATAACGTTTTTCTTTTAACTTATATGAAAAAATATTGCTTACCTTGGGAAATAAATTTTGTGAGCGCTGTTCAATTTTTTCCAAAATTTTCATTCATGAAGCATATTAATAAACATTCAAATTAATAAAAAAATTATGACAATTATTATTTACAAAAAGAAATAGCAAAATTAAAATGAAGACTGAATGTGGAAAATCTCGAAGCATGGAGAAACGCTAAGTCCTACATTGTATGATTTGCAAGCATAAAATGTTTGTAGCGTTGCTTTTTTAATTTATTTATTCGGGCTTTTTTCACCCTTTTTGTTCATATTAATGTTAGGAAAATGCCTTCAAAACAATCAAATAATAATCTGAAGTCAAGGTTTTTGAAATAAAAAAAGTACGTGAACTATATCTGAAAGCAACAAAAACTGTAACAGAACTGACGCCAAAACCGTAAAACACTCCACATCATTAAGAAAAATAAAATAAAAAACAATTGGGAGAGTTATTAGAAATGTGAATGTTTTATATCAAGTAGAAATTTTACGAGCTGTTTGCTTACATTTCGATTATCCCCTCCCCCACCACAGCTGATGAGCAAAATACGAGATCCAGGCAGAATATAAACAAACTGAAGGTCAGGTTACTCTAACTACGTTCAGTTTCTATATAATGGACATAGGGTGTCATCTAGTGGTCATTAAAAATCGTTCCAGCAGAAAAGGCACATATGCATCGCCCGGCGTACAAGACCGCATGCATGTTTGCACCGCCCAGCCATGAGGTGCGTCCGTGATGAATGCATATATGACTCGCCCGTCGTGAAGGGGTTAATAAATTTGTTTAAAAATCCATAGTATATGTGCAATTTGAATATTTTTTTTGGTTGAAAAAATAGTTATATATTAGGCTGTTTGTTCTATGTTAAGAAATATCTGTAAATGATGCAAAATAAATGTCTAATAATGCTGTAAATCTATATTATTGACCTCTATTTTTAACTCTGCATGCATTATCTTGGAAATCGAATTGTTTAAAAATGTCCTACCGTGTGGCACACTGAATCATATTGATATATTGTATTGGCACGCCCACAGCTGTAAGGCTGCCGACCCCGGTTTAAAATAATATTCTGTACTTTTAATGTATTCACATCCCTTGATGTATCCAGAGTTTAGTTAACTCTAGAATTTTATTTATTTAAATATAATGAATTAAATAACAGGAAAATATAATTCATTGTGTAAGATTAAGCAATTAATGTTATGGAGTAACATTGCTTTTTACTTTAAATTTGTGCTTGTGAAAATTGCTCATCTCTCTCTGCTCTTGGTTTTCTTACTGCGTATTGTTAGTTTATGGTTATAAAATATAACTTCCTTCCTTTTAATTTTTTAAGCCGATCAATACTGTGTGCTTTTTAGAATGAGTTATTTCAGAAAATTTTGTTCTTTCTAAGCTCCTCTTTAATTGTTTAATAATTGTTCATGATATACATAAGTTTACTTTACAACTTCTGTCCCATCTGATTCCATAATGAATTTTTTTCTTTTTAATTGGAGTGTTTTATAAAATAAGCTCCAATTTTAATCAGAAGATATGTTGTATTTTTTCTTCCCAATAAAACTATTACTAGAATACTTTGAACATTTAAAGTTTTAATTCAGAAAACTATTGACTTCATTACAACATGCCCCCTCCTCTAATTTTATATTTTTGATCATTACTCTGATTCTCACTTTAGTGCTGTTGTACATTACGGTTACTAATATATGTAATTTTATCAGTGAAAAAAATATATATTTGAATGTGTTTTTTAATTTCAAATTTCTCCCCCCTCTTAAAGAAATCAGATTTATTAGAACGTGCAGAAATTATGTTGAAGCAGGCAGATAAGATAGGATGTAAAAGTTTTCTAACCCCTAATGATGTTGCGGATGGAGTGTATAAACTGAATGTTGCTTTTGTTGCTAATCTTTTTAACAACCACCCTGCTTTGGATCAACCAGATGAGCCACTTGAAATTATAAATCTGGAGGAAACAAGAGAAGAAAAAAGTAAGTTGGTTTTTTTTTATCAACCTTATTCATTAATTTATATTACATTTCTGCTAACTAGTTATAGATGCATTTGTAGGATAACCTATCTTTCTCTCTGCTTTGTATAATTATAAAGATGTACATGCACATACACGTGTGCTATGCTGTAATGGTAAGTATAATTAAATGGAGTTAGCTAAACATAATCTATATATGCTTACAAAAGAAGTTATGTTCAAATTGGTGTTTGCAAGAATTTTTTAAAATCAATACATTATATATGTTTCAATTGTAGTGGTTGTATAATTGATTTTCGTTTTATAAATAAGAGTGGTTTAAAAAGTATAATTGACTAAAAGAATGGTATATATATATATATATATATATATATATATATATATAGTGTTTTTTCTCTATCTCAGCAAATCACTAGTAGCAGGCTCTTCCTTTACAGTAAAATATCTGTTGTATTGTCTATTCGAATTGGTGGGTTGTATAAGATTATTTTTTTCACATGATTATATAAAAAAAATGCAGTTGTGATGTATTTACTAGTAAATTTATTTGGCAGAGTAAAATTTCAAGTTATGTCGATTGACTGTTATGGTTTTTGTAAAATATCGACAATATGTATAAACAAAGAGAATTAACTTCACTAGAGGTAATGTGTAAGCATGAGTGGATAGAAATAGTTGCATTTTATTTTGGAAGCCAGGAAGACTAAAAGCTGATTTAAAGATTCTAACTATATGTTTGTATTCAGATTTCATTAATAGAGAGCTCTATGCCATATATCTTGCAGTTTTTATAAGCGAAATAGATCTATATAAGTATGACATGTATTTGCCCATGAAAAATTTACATTTTATTAGAGGTGATTAAGTGGTCATGGCCAAAAAATTAATGAGGCTTGTTCATGATCACATCATTTATAGCATGCTCCTCATATAGGAATTATTCCAATATCAAGCTTTTATATACAAAGAAAAGCACATTATAAATAATAGTCACATGTTTATGCAAAGGAAATAATTATTTATCAAAATGACATCATTGTTTTGAGAATATTAAATCTAATAGTGAGGTGTATGAGAATAATTAATGATATTCTATTTCTTGGAATCACCAATAAATCTATCAAAAATTCAAGATCTAAGGGTTTGTATGGTAAATATGTATTACTTTTGCTGCATGTGTGTTTTTGCATATCTCTTTTACTTTATTTAAATGAAAAACATGAATTCATTGTTATTTTCATATCAAGACATGTGAAATTCAAAATAACACTGACCTGGTTACAAAAACAAAGTTTGAGGGGAATAGTTGTCATTTTTGTTTTGTGTTCAGGTAGAAACTATCAGAAAATAGTGCTGTCTACACAGGGACAAAAATGTTACATAATGCTATCAATCGCCACTCACCATCAATAATAGTATTAGATTTATTCACTTTAAAGTTAAATTGCTTTAACATATATTTCATCACTATATTTGAATTTTTTTATATATATATACTAGCTGGTATACCAGTTCTAACCACGGGTGAACTGAAAAATTAAACAACACAGATTGAAGGATAAAGAAGTTTTTAATGAGTTAATTTTACGTGAATTGCAAATTAAACAAAAAAAGCTTTTTGCATACCTCAGCTAAACAAAAAAAGAAAGAAAAGAAACACCTTTGTTAAATTTTAAGTATGTAGATCTAATAGCTGATAAAAAGGATTGTTTTTTATTTATAGTTCCCCGTAACACTCTTAAGGGTCGATTTTTGAAAATACCTCCCTAAGCTGATCTCTGCTCAGCAAAAGTAATGTATTATTAAAAGTTTTGCATAATGAATGCTTAAAATAGCGTAAATTATTTATATCTGAAAGTGTAATACATTAATATTACTTTCTGTTGTATTTATTTTATGTTAAAATTGTAATATTCGCAAGCAACGGCGTTTCTTAAATTATAATGGCGATTCAATAAAAAACACAGCAAAATGATAACGATGAAGTCAAGATGGTAAATGTTTAGCTTCTTTCATAGCTCAAGCTTTATTAGAGCTTTGTAAGACCCGCCGTGTAGGGGAACGATGCACGTTAATGCTTTATCTACCACATTATGATTTACTGCAGTTTTTTTCATACAATATTTTTTTTTGGATCACTACATTGAAAATTAATGGGTATACATAAACGAAATACTCCACTTTGGGAAATTTAATCCGTTAGAGCTAATAAATTCATTAAAGATATTCCCCTGTAAAATTAATTATATACACTGTTCACTTAAAATAAATAGTCAAATTGTTTTCTTATGTCTTCATTAACATACAAAAACATAAGACATTTAAATTTTGTCATAAACTATTTTTTCGGGACAAAAATAATAATCTTTGCAATCCGCTGAAAACGCAATATCTGCTACAAAGCTATTCGCCTTCCCCGCTAAAATACTCATCATGGAACCCGTGCTGCCATATATCTTGGAAGAGTGGATTTCAAAGAATATTCCTGCTAAGTATTGGTAGAATATTCCTTCTAAGTTGGTGTGGTGTGGTAGTTAGGAGAATGGGGAGCCAGCTTAGGTGTCGTCCACGTCACTTGACCATGGTTCAAAATTTCGTGGTCTGTTGCCAAAAGCTCTCGTGTAGCTGAACTGTGCGACGTTAATACTCACTCACTCCAAAAAATACAGTACAGTAGTTATAATAATTTTTATACTTAAAAATGCAATATTTGCCTATTCAATTAAGATTATAGCCTTATAATTAACTACTAACCACAAACAAATTTTGAAAATTTGTCCAAATGATGCAGTGTGAAAGAGAAAGTTTATTTACTTTAAGTACCAGAACCGATAAAAGCATTTATTTTGAAAAAAGATCAATTTTTTATTACCAAATGTGCATAATAAAATCACAAAAAAAAAACTTTAAAATAAAGAGAGATTTATAACAACCTCTCCCTTCAAAACCTAGTTTGATTCTGAAATAAAAAAAATTGGGGATTAGCTGATCACAGGAATTAATTAGAAGCGAGCGCCTTGCGTAGCCAAAATAAAAAGAGTTCTTTCACAAACAAAAGATAGATATATGCTGATGTGGGCTTTTTTGCAGCGCATGGCAGAATTGCTTGCAGATGGCAGAATTTTTTCCTTTTTACTTGACAAATATCGTTATATTTTGAATACTTCTCACAATATCTTTATAAATTATAGCCTATGCTATAAATGTTAGCCTTTGTGTATTCTGATATATAAGCTATATTACTGTAAATTTTCATTAAAATCCATTCAGTTTTTGCGTGAAAGACTCCCAAAGATCCTCACAAACTTTCCCATTTATAATATATATATCTAGATATATCCTCCCAGAAAGCTGTTTTTTGAGCCTTGTGAATCATTGATATCCTATAAAAATTTGTTTGATGGTAAAAAATGGGTGCTACCAATACAGATCATCTGTCATAATGACATTTCAACCGTTATACTAGGAGTTGATGTATCCTGGGGTAGGATTTTCATGAATTTGTATACACATGTATTAATTTTTCCTTGGTTTGTAACTTTTTTTAATTGGTCAACTACCCTTTAAGAATTCTGTGTATAATCATAAGGTATATGTACCACAGCCTAGAAACTATTGGCACTGCATAACATTTAAAATAAGAATTCTCTCTCTCTAAACCTTTTTCAGTAACATTTCAGCAATTCATCTTGTAGCCTGGTGTGACAAAACTGATTTAAAATATCTTTTAAGATGTTTTATCCAACCTATTAAAAGTTTTGCACGGATAGTGATGATGCAGTGCGATTTTGTTTATTGTTATAAAAAAAAATTGCTACAAATTCTTGTAGCTAAGCAGATTAATTATTTTTTGGTTGAAGCAAATATTTTTTTTTCAGTCTTTCCATAAATTTTACAGACTTCTCAAAAGCCTTGATGACATAGTTTGTATATTAAGAAGCACAATTTACACAAAAATAAATTTTTCGTGTATGTTACATTGTACATGGGTACCTGCTATTGTATCCTTTTTGAAGGATCTGCATCTCCTTTTTTTTTAAAATTTCTTCTTTGAAAGTATGCCTGTTACTCAGAAATAGTAATTTTCAAATAGTTTTCAAGGAAACTGGAAAAGTGTCCTAAGTTTTAAAAGTAGTTTTTTGGTTTTATGAATAAAGAGAAACTTGCCATAGCAATATCATACCATTTAACTCGCATACTAATACAAGTAGTAACTGTAGTGTTTACTAATGTAACAATAAGATTGTGTCATTGGTTAATTGTTATTTATCAAGTTGTACCAATTCAAAAAATTATTTTGTTTGCTGAATCTTTTACAGTTTCAATAAATATTTATTAAAAATTGGGAAATTTACTCTAACAACTTATAATGTAATTGCACATTGGATATAAATAACTCATTATAAAGCATACCAGTTGTGCACATTTTAGAGCATGTTCTGAAAATTTTTTTTGTACACTCAACTTCTGTTTAAGTACTTTATAGACTTGCATCTTGTTACTTGAAAATATTCTTTTAATGTATTTTCTTAATGCAACATATTTGAGAGATTTAATTTTTCATTTAATAAACATGTTTACTTTAAAAGTAGTCTGAATTATCACGCATTCTGTTACTAGATACCAGTTATACAGATCCAAAATAAAAAATTAAAATAGAACTAGGTTTTAAACCAGTTTTTTGGCTTTTATTAAAATGAAATCTGAAAAACTAGTTTTGAATTTCAAATAAACTACAATCAGTTCTCAGAGAGAAATATATCTTATAAAGCTAACTATTATTGAGATTTTTTTTTCTTTGGAGTTTTACTCCTTAAGAATTGATATTCATATAAATCCCTCAGTCTGGAAATTTTATGAGTGAAATTTATAAAGGCGTTGTGTCCTTTTGCGCATGTGTTAAGTTGCTGTCAGAAGGAAGCAGGAAAGATTTCCTACTTTTTGTCGTTTTTAAAATTGTGATCCTTCTTTCCTTACCAGAATCGGACAAAAAAAAAATTACAGAATCAGAAAGATCAGTTATTTCGCCACGATACTGTATAACTTTTTTTTTTTTACAAAATAATGATGTGCAGTTTTTACAGTTTTCTCTAAAATGAGTCAATATCGATGCGTTTTTATGAAAAGAATTCTCCAATCATTTTGTACCGGTTTCTTACCATTGTAATGAATCAAAACTCGGCACTAAAAAAAGTTCATACTTCAGTCTTTTTGAATCAGTGATTTAAATAGGGAATGCCAAAAACTTTTTTTTATTCTAATTAAATATTTTATAACTTCGTTATTTATAAAAATAATTGTACAAAGCTTTTTTTCCATGTGTCAAACATTATTATTAGTATTCTGTCTAATAATTGAAAGAAGTGCTTAAAAATTACAGGTTTTAAAAAGTTTTTGATTTTCGTTTTTTTTTTTTATTATTAACATTGTTTGTTATCGATGTGTGGAATATGGAAAATATAACTTAAAAACTTCCTTCAAAAAAATTAAAACTGCAAACAAAATTTGCAAATAACGTTTATTTTTGTTTTGCCTACTGGCGTCGAAAACCTATTTTTCAAGCCAAACGACTTTTTTTTTTTGCAAATACTCCATTGCACCTTAACCTGCCTGTCCAAATCACATGTGCTTCTGGGTTACACTGGTATAAGAGGTTGACTATTACAAATGTGAAAAACATTAAATTTGTCAAATCAAAAAAAAAATGTGTGTGAAAAATTTAATTTTGTTTCATTGTAAGTACATATCTGTAATTCTATAAGTTCAATTACTACATCCCATTAAATAGAAAAAAAATCTATTATATTTGTAAAAAACTTAATTGCTTTTACTCCATTGGCGTTATTTTTTAAAAAAATTATAATAATATAAATAATTATTTACAATACATGCAAATGTTGTTTTTGTGTGAAGCATAAAATAGAATTTTGTAACTCAATATTTATCAATATTAAAATTTATTATTCTTTGTAAAAATTTTAGTTTACTTAAAAAAATATTTCGATGTACATTTGAAAGATTACGTTTCTGACAAAGTATGCAAAATTGAATTTACAGATATATTCTGTTCAATAAGCATAGCTTTTTAAGAAAGAGTTAGATTTAAAACTGTTATTTAAAACAATAATTATTCTTTGTTTTTAAATTTAGCCTTTTATTTACTGTATGAAGTTCCATTAATAGTTGTTCTTTTTAGGACTTTTTTATTTATTTTTTTTGCCACTTTCAATAAACTAGACTTTAGTTTTAGTGCCATTTTTCAAGAAAACGGTTGTCACAAGAAATTGGAAAATTACTATTGTAAAATAATGATTATGCTAGTTTTTTATAATACATTTTACTTCACTTTCAATTTTTTTCATAAAAAAAATTTTCCCGTTTGTCAACCATTCTGGTAATTTATGAAGTACGGAAAGAAACAGTTGAAAGAACCAAATGTTTAAACTTTTCTATCAATTTCAATGTTTTTCTTGTATAGTGAATGTAAATAATGAAGTTTTCAAATTCATTTTATTATTTTAAATTTTGAGAGTATTTAATGTTATTTACAGTCCCTGGCCAAATTATTCGATGCACTATAAGATTTTATGAAAAATATTAACTATCAGGGGACACTATACAGGTTTTTTGCATTTATCAGATAAAGTGTATGTTTTTTTGGTTGTCCATTTAATAATCTATTGTTATCACAAATAAAACATCATCTTTAAAGAAAAAAATATGTATTTATTGACTCTTGAAAGAAAACAGGAGCAAATAATTTAAATATTAATATTTTGTTGAGCTCCATTTAGCCTCTATGAGAGCTTCAATTCTGAGCTTCATGCCATCAATACAAGACTGTGCTGTCTTCTGCATGTGAGAATGATGATTCCACTCGTGAATTATTCTTTCTAAGAGCAGCATTTCATTTGTAATCACATCTTTAGCCACTTCTCTTTCCATTAACTCCCAAACGTTTTCGATTGGGTTCATATAAGGGCTATTACCCGGCCAATCCAATAGAGGGATGTTTTGTTCTGCCAAAAAAGCTTTGATAGACTGAGCTGTATGGCAGAGAGCTCTATCTTGCATAAAAATGTATGGTTCTCCATTTGGAAACCATTCTTCCAGCTGCGAAATCAAGCGATTTTGCAAGACATCTTTGTACTGGTCTTGCCCCATCATACCTTTAACCACGTACAGATGTCCAGTACCCTTGCCACTGATGACTGATCAAATCATTATTTTTGTAGGGTATTTCACAGTCTGAACAACACAGTCAGAATGAAACCTTTCTCCATGACGACGATGCTCAAACTGAGCTTTGTTCTGCAAAATTTCAAATGTGCTTTCATCACTGAAGCAGACTTGTCAAAAATATAAAAAATAATAAGTAAACATCTTTGCTGTTCCTTCTGTAATCATAGAAAATGGTTAAACACTTTGTTTGTGAAATAAATTGTAACAACATACCGATCTCCAGAAGTCCACATCTTTATCATGCTACTGTTTGGCCCAATTCAGACGCTTTGCTTTCATTGCAGGGGTTAACTTGGGCTTCCTGGTGGGGCGGCAGGTCTTAAAATTTAAATCTTTTAATTTTCTTCGAACAGTGCGTCCATATGCATTCACATTAATATCTTGGAGTTGCGATTTTATCATTTTTGTGGTAGCAAATCTGTTTTCAAGGCAAATTTTCTTTAAAGATCTTTCTGACCTTGAGGTGAAAATAGGCTTTCTGCCGCATTTTTTCTCACTTTTTGGGCTCAATTCTTTCCCTGACTCAATTTTCTTCTTTATGCATCGTACACTAGCTTCAGAAACTTTCAACCTTCAGTGATATTTCACGGTTTGAATACAATTTTGCATTCACAAGGGCCTTTACTTCTGCTTTTCTTACATGGTGAGAGATCGCCTTTTTTACCCGTGCTGGAAGTGTACAAACTGATTATTTAAACGGCGCACATGAAATAAATAACTGCGTAATATAAAACTGCTAAATTAACAAACAAAGCACATTAACCCACATAAACACGTCCGCAACTGAGGCATGCGCGAACGCGACTCGAGCAGGTTTAGACTTGTTTACGTTTGTGTGAGAATTTATTAACTTTGTGTTGCCATGTGTGAAAAATAAATACAAATACAAAATATATAATAAATTTTCTCACTAAAAATCCATTGGATTTATGTTTAAATGTGAAAGTTTTGCATATAAACTTATATAAAACAATTAATTATTGAAAAACAGGAGTGTGTCTAATAATTTCGCCAGGGACTGTATATATAAAATAATGAATATGTACTTTAGCATATACAGAAGGTGGTTCTAAACTACTGAAGAAACAGTATCATGTACTTCCCCTCATGCTTTGGCGGTGATTTGAATATTGATTTCGATAAAGATGAAGGATTGAGATTCGTACAATTTTTAAAATCAGGATAATTAATAAATCATAATTTTGGATTTTGTTTCTGATATAAAGCACTGGGTACGACAAGGTATGGTAAAGGGTGTTTTTTTAGAGGTATAGAACTTTAAATTGCAATAAAACAACAATGTATTATTCGATTGACATGAATTTCTTTTTATTCAAAAGATAATCTTGTAGCATTACATTTTAAATATGATTTCTGGCATATGACTGCCACGGCTGGCTCGGATGTAGTCCAATCTGGACGTCCAATTTTCGATTACTTTTTCCAACATTTGTGGCCGTATATCGGCAATAACACGGCGAATGTTGTCTTCCAAATGGTCAAGCGTTTGTAGCTTATCCGCATAGACCAATGACTTTACATAGCCCCACAGAAAAATAGTCTTAGCGGTGTTAAATCACAAGATCTTGGAGGCCAATTCACAGGTCCAAAACGTGAAATTAGGCGGTCACCAAACGTGTCTTTCAATAAATCGATTGTGGCACGAGCTGTGTGACATGTTGCGCCGTCTTGTTGGAACCACAGCTCCTGGACATCATGATTGTTCAATTCAGGAATGAAAAAGTTAGTAATCATGGCTCTATACCGATCACAATTGACTGTAACGTTGTGTCCTTCATCGTTTTTGAAGGATTCCACCAGCCCATAAAGCGCACCAAACAGTCAGTTTTTCTGGACGTAACGGTGTTTCGACATACACTTGTGGATTAGCTTCACTCCAAATGCGGCAGTTTTGTTTGTTGACGTAGCCATTCAACCAGAAGTGCGCTTCATCGCTAAACAAAATTCGCTTATGAAAATCGGGAACAACGACAATCTCGTTTTGGGCCCATTCGACGAATCTATGCCTTGCTTGATGATCGTTTTGATGAATTGCCAAACCAAACTGAGAATAAATCACTTGACAGCTGTTAAATCGGTCGCCATCTTGGAAAGTAATGCCAACTTAAACTTCTAAACCTGGAAAAAAAACACTCTTTACAACCATTGATGCGATGTTTTCACAATCCGTAAATCATGTATCTATCGACGTTAACATATACTTTAAGTTACCACGAGCCTCTTGTCACAGTGATTAATAAGGGCAAGAGTATTAATGTAATTAATACTCGAAAGGGATATTAGATATTAATAGTGAAGTAAATCAACCTTCTTTTCAATGTACTCATGCACTATGAGAAATGTATATTTATGTAATATAACTGACTGGCGCAACAATCCATGAGGACTAAGGCCTACTGTGCCCAACTCAGTATACACAACCTGGGACCCTGAGGTGCATGAGCAGAAGTTCGGATCAGATAGTCAGTTTGACACAAAAGCCTCAGTTTTAAGTTCCCAAGAAAGCTTGGTACTCGTTTATTGATCCACTGAAGAGACAAAAGGCTGAGTCAACCTTGCCCAGCCTGGGGTTTGAGCCCCGGACCTGTGGTGTGGTAGCGCGATGTACTAGCCATTCAGCCACTGGGCTTCATTTATGTAATATAATTGCTGTATATTATTTTATATGTATATTATTTTACCGAATCAATATGAAAAATGTGAATTGAATAAAGAAAATACACGCTTTAAGTATTATGAGATGCATTTATTTACCCTATTTACCTACTATATATTTAAAGTCAAACACACTGAAGGAGTTAACTCCAGTCGTGCATCGAAGCTGACACACAGGTTGTTTTTTTATAATTTCTTTTAGTTGTAATTCCGATTTATGACAGCATTTAAAAAATATATTTAATATTTTATCACAATCTCATAAAATATTGGTATTTATATCTCAGTTTCGTAACATAGTCAAGAGTACTTTTTCCATAGACCACTGTGTATCATAGAGGAAGACTAGCATTGTTAAAATGAACCCTTATCTGAAATGAGATTCAAGATATTGTTTATTCTTGCAGAAATATGTTTGATATTGATATTCTTTCAAGGTGTTTGTGTTTAAACTTGCTAATACAAATACAATTTTATACTGTGTTTTGCTCACTAATGTGTATTTTGGCTCATTTTATAAATTTTAATTTTCTTTTAAACTATATTAAAAATTATGAGCAGTATTTAAATTTGTTTGCATTTCTATCAGTTTTTCATATTTGCATCAATACTTAGCTGAATAAAGAAAACTCCTACATTCAATATTTATATTGTGTAGCTTATCGAAATTGGATGAATAGCATGGGTGTTTCACCTTATGTCAACTGGCTCTACGGTGACCTTGCAGATGGACTAATTATATTTCAGGTAAAAAAAAATTCCATGAAATATCTTAAATTGAATTACTGTTAATTTTTTTTAAAATATGATACAACAAATGTTCAATCTTTTATTGTAGATTAGAATGCAAAAATGTTAGAAAATAATTGTAAATGAATTGACATGCACATTTCTGTGGTAATTTATTTATGTATTTTAATCCTTCCTCTGTAGCATATATTTCTTTGTGAATAGACTTTAAAGATAATGTCAGTATTAAAAGAAAAGATAATTTCATCTCATGTTATCAGTTTTTTGAAAATAATGATGTGTAATTGATAAATAAATCTAGAGCGAACAATTGATTGTATTTTGTTTCTAATTTTATCAATGCGTGTTTCTGTTAAATAATGCTTACTGTTGTTTTTTTATTTCTCTTTTATCATTTGCATATCTCAAGTTACACTTAATTGGAGTTTGTTATGTAGCCATTTTTTTAAAGAATAACTTAAGTACAATAATTTAAAATTTGTTTTTAGCTCTTTGACACAATAAAACCTGGAATAGTTGATTGGAATCGTGTCCACAAAGTTTTCAGTAAACTTAAAGGTTTTATGGAGAAATTGGAAAATTGTAATTATGCTGTTTCACTTGGTAAAGAATTAAAATTTTCTCTAGTAGGAATTGCTGGAAATGATATATCAGAAGGAAATCCAACTCTTACTTTAGGTATGTAATGTGTATTTTTCTGAAATCTTATTTGTAAAAAATAATACAGTGTTATTAAAATTTCGGTAAGTCCAATATTTATTTCTTTTGCGTTTTAAACTCTAATTATTATTTGTTCAAATCTTTTTTTATCGTTAAATTTCTCTTTTGTGCAAGAATTTAGCCTGCAATCAAAATTTCTGCAGTTTTTAAACCATTATAATTTAACACAGTTGTAGATAAATTTTTGATGTACTTGTATCTTTAAGATAGTAGAACATTTTTTTTTCTTTAGGTCCATCTTGTAAGTGTACAAGAAACCTTTAAGACTTTATGAACGATTAAACCCTTTCTGTTGAGTAATTATCTTTGTCCAAGTTTTAATTTAATCAATTAAGTTTTTTAAAAAAAATATTTAAATGTATATTAGGTTGGGGAAAAAAAGAAATCCATTATTTTTTCGGTAGATGACTAGTGTCGATATCTCGTGAAGTATCGATCAAACAATTTCAAATTTATGCTCGTTGTCAAGGTGACTTTTCACACTAAAAAAATTATTTTGCTGTTTTTTGTTTGGTCCATTCAGTTGTGAGTTACAGGGTGTTAAACATAGAAGTCAACAAAGAAAATTCGGTACATTTTACAGTTTTTCTTTGATAAAGGGCGAAATTGCAAGCCAGGTGGCAGAAATTGTGAATGGTGTTTGTGATGCCAATACTGTAACAGCTAATTACGTGCAATTTTGATTTCGTCGATTTTGTTCAGACATTTTTGATGTTAAAGATGCACCTCGCACAGGCAAGCCCGTTATCAAAAATATCGATAAAATCACATAAATATTCGAAGTTGAGCGGCATGTTAGTAGTCGTAGCATCGCCCAGGAGCAAAAGATCGACTATAAAACAGTTTTAAACCATTTGTGCAAAGTTGGATTCAAAAAGAAGCTCGGTGTTAGGGTGCCACACCAATTAACACCAAAAAACATGATGGGTCGAATTTCCATCGGTGAAGCCTTGGCCAAATGGAACGAAATCAACCCATTTCTTAAATGGGATGGTGACTGGGGATGAGAAATGGGTCACATACGACAATATTGTGCGAAAACGATCGTGATCAAAGCGCGATGAAGCAGCTCAAACGGTGGCCACACCAGGACTAACGGCCAGGAAGGTTCTATTGTGTATTTGATGGGACTGGAAAGGAATTATTTATTATGAGTTGCTTCTGTATGGCCAAACACCAAATTCAGATCTTTACTGTCAACAACTGGACCGTTTGAAGCTAGCGATTGGCCAACAGAAGAGGTGTTGTGTTCCATCAGGACAACGCCAGACCACACACATCTGTGGTGACTTGCTAAAAACTCTGGGAGCTTGGCTGGAAAGTTTTAATGCCTCCACCATATAATCCGGACCTGGCACCAAGCGATTTCCACCTTTTTCTCGCATTGCAAAACTTCCTGAGTGATAAGAAATTGGGATCAAGGGAATATTGTGAAAATCGATTACTAGAGTTTTTCGCCAATAAGGACCAGTACTTCTATGAGAGAGGCATTATGAAGCTACCTTTAAAATTGTAACTAATTATACAACAAAATGGTTCATATTTGATCCGAAATGTGTTAAATAAAGTATTGAATTTTATGCACAAATAATGGATTTCTTTTCCTCCAACCTAATATATTGGGAAAGAATGACTGAATTAGTCATACGTCTAAACCTAAAATACAAGATTGTTAGGTCATAATCTGATCCTGGACTTTTAACCTTTTTTATAACTGATGCATTTCGTCTTTAAAATTCTTGATCAAGACTTCTGAATTGAAATGTATTGTCCAATTATTTGCATATTTACTTCCATTTTTTAGATTCTTTCATTGGGGGTGTGTCAGTTTTTGAGCTAAGAATTTTGTTTCATTCAAATTAAGTCTTATTATACTTTGATACCCAATTGACTACTGTAGTTTGAAAAAGAATTGATTATCTTACATAAAAATAATTATAATATCTTTTTCAAAATCTAGTGATTTTCTATCATTTAGTTAATGCTGCTAATAAAGATGAAACAAGATTATCATCCAGAAGAATGAGACAGACCTTTTTAAGGACAATGATAATTTGAGAAAACCTTTTTATTTCATTGAAATTATTTATTTTTTAAACCATACTTATATTAGATGTAATGGTTGAAAAATCAATGTCTCGAAATGTTAAGAATTATTTATACACTTAAGAGAATTACTGTATCATATAAACTATAAATTGCTTTTGCATGTATATAAAACAATACACTACACTGAGACTACCGTATGATAAATTACTATAGATCTGCAATAACTAAAATCTAGAAGATTGAATAATTATTGTTCTGAATGCATCCATAATTCATACTGAAAGAGGGGCTATAATGTAAATCATAATTTAATTTAGATTCCAAACATCATGTATCAGTGTCAATACTTGATTTAAATATCTTCAGATAAATTCCAGTTGTATTTGTTTTAGACAGAATGCATTTAAATTTAGTACATGTAAATATAGTTCCTTGTATGAATTTTTTTTTAAATATCTATACTTTTTCCCAACAAAAACATTTTTTATTTGTGTGAGAAATATATCTTACTATAGTTTAAGCTTCAGTTTACTAATTGTAAGTTTTGTTTAAAGCTAAGGAAGTTTTGATCAAGATAGTTTCCTCTGATCAAATTAATTGAATTGAATTTTTTAATTTTGATAAGGGATTTAATTGTAACAAAGTTAGAGTGCTTAAGATTCATCAGTAAGGAACCTCAATTATTTGAAATCTCCTGTTGTGTACATATACAGTAATCAGACAAAATAATTGGAACAGCTGGGGAAGAATGCAACATTTTTTATTTTGGGGAGTTGGCTGATTCTTGATCTTTGTTGCAGTTTACATTGAACTTGGAACCAACAAATGTCGTGCACAAAGTTCAAATAAATTCACATGTATTCTTCGTGCAGAGTCGGCTATAGCTGTAATGATTTTGAGTAGGAGATGAAGCTGAGCATTGAATTTACTCTCTAAAAAGGGACTTGTTAATGGTCAAGAATTGCAATAAAAAGATTCAGCTGTGTGTTTTCAATGAAATATTTCATTTTAACTTTTGGTTCCTCAACCAAACTACTTAAAACACCTCCTTGTGTTCTGATTCCTTTGTGCTGTTTTAAGTTTCGTTAAGTACAAAATTCCTGCCACTGACCACTACTTGCTCTATATGTGCATCTGTTGTGCATTTTTCCATGGATTTCAATCTAGAGCTGAAATGTATTGCTTAAGATCTCATCTATCTGATTCAAAGTTATATCTCAAACATTAAAACATATTCAGAAATTCAAGTTATTTTTGACTTAGAAGCACAATCTTGTTCAATAGATCTAAAATTTAATTCTTAAACATGTATTCATGCTGTTAAATATTCAACCTCACTGTTACCCAAATAGATAGACATATCTAAAATATCTCCGCCCTTGTAGTGTTTGAAACCATTATTATCTCCAGCCGATCTGATCCCCAGTGATTGCTTTGCTGGATATACTGGATTGCTTTGCTACTCACAAAAATTTTTTGTACAATTGTCATAGCACCGAATACTTGACATGTTCCTTTAGCCAACAATTTGAAATTTGTGTTCCTATTATTTTGTAGGATGTTTGTGAGTGGACATAGTTATTTAATCTATATTACAATTAGTTATTGTTGCAATAAGTATTATAGCATACAATTATATAGTTGCTATCTTCAGTGTATTCAAGTTTATGATCATTGTTTTACAGTTTAAAAAATAAAGTTTCTTTTAAAATTTAGTTTTTTGCAAGTATTTAGATTTATTTTTATTTACAAATGCATTTTGAGTTGCATAATATTCATATAATCTTAATTTTTTGCATTATTTAAAAGTTATTTTGTGTATCATGATTAATTTTGTATTATTATTGTATCACATTTGTTAATAAACAATATGGGAGACATCTGCATTTCATACTCTTATATATGTCCAATAATGGAAAACGTTATTTGGCTGCACAAACTTTTAGTTTTGCATTATCATTACAGATAGATTCTCAAAATTATAAATAAGTTGGACCTTTTTTGTATTAACCACTCTTTTCCCTCAAAATTATATTTAATCTTTCTTTTTTTTATCATAATGCTAAATTTGGAAGCATTGTATCCACAAAGATAGTTGTTTATAAAGTTAAAGCATGAAATTATGGGGTTTTTTTTTTTATCTTAGTGAAAAAAGCACTGTGCATACATATTATTTTCTTTATTTTATAGCTTTGGTGTGGCAGTTAATGAGAGCATATACATTAACCATCTTGACACAATTGGCAAATACTGGACATCCTGTTATTGAGAAAGAAATTGTTGAATGGGTGAATAATAAGGTATCGAGAAAATTTTGTAATTATATAATTTGTGCTGTTTTAGCCAAATTTATAATGATAAACTTCAAATCCTTTTTCTTACAAGAAAAATCAAAATTAGTATTATAAATGTAATTACATTAAGTCTTCTGAATCAGAAACTTCTAATAATGTTATCAACATTTAACTTAATCTTATATGGGCTCTTTTTTTATTTGCACTTTTTTCATACAATCAGCTGTTTTCTTTAAGAATAAATCATTTCAACTGGGATGTTGAAGAAGTAATTTAAAAACTAATTTTAATTACCTATAATGAAATTCTATATGTGAAGCACACAGTAGCCTATATTCTAAGGAATGTAATATTCAGATTTGAGATTTTAAAAAAGGCAAAGTTAGTTTATTCAATTTGAGTTATTAAATATCTATATTCTGCATGAGCTATGATAAGAAAACCTGGATTAACTTGAAAATCAACTATCTGAAAATTCTAAATTCACAGACATGGTAAACATTATAATATAACATTAATAAATAATCAACCTCAGTTTTGTATCAACTAACTGCATTCCTTTTATGACTTTATACTCGTACTATATTGTTTAAATCCATATCAAGAATCATAGTATTATTTTTGTAGTATGTGACCTTTGGGTGTCACATTCCTGGTTATTGCATCAATGAAGTAATTTAAACTCCAGACTGGTTCTCTAGAAAAAAAATATTTATTCTTAAGTTGTCAAAAACTTAAGTGGAGGAGGGGAACATAATTTTGTTTGAAATTTTTAATTTAATATACAGTCAGTTTTTAAAACTGTAGTAAATACTTTGAACAGAAATTTTAGTCCAAGAAAACATTCATTTCTCTTTTAATATTTTAAAAAGTGAATGAGAATGTTTCATTAGAGAGTAAGCAGCTATTAAAACTCTTCACATTTGAAACCCATTGGGAAATGCTATAAACATGCCTTTATGCATTTTCCACATTTTTGAATCGTCTTTCTGAAAATCTTGCTTTTAAAATTAAAATATCCTTCCCCCCCATCACTCAATAACATAAAGGCTTATGTAGCTGAGTGATCATTGTCACAAACCATGGTCATCATATTTCTCCTTAATCATGGGTTTGATTCTTGTTACCATTAAAGACTTGTTGTCAAGCTCAAAGTCTACTTTGGTGTGGAAAACTGGAGATTGAGATTTAGCAGAGTAGGTGGCAGTTCAGGTGTCGCCATCATCACTTTACCATGGTTCAAAATTACAATGTCCATTGCTAGTAGTTCCTGGTGTTGCTTCAGAGAGGGACATAAATTAAAATCAAATCAAATCTGGGGAAGGAAATGCCAGATTTGATGTCCTTGTGGCTTGACCATGGTTCAAAATTATGAGGTGTATTGTAAATGGCCGTCATTTTGCTCCTGAGTGTAACATTAATAAACATTCAATCTCTAATAGCTTATAATTTCCTTTAAATTATTCATATTTCACAAATTTTATTTTAGTTAAAAGAAGCAGGAAAAGACACTAGTATTAGGAGTTTTCAAGATCAGTCAGTTTCTACTGCATTACCAATAATTGATTTGATAGATGCAATTCAACCAGGCTCAATCAACTACTCCCAAGTTTTGAATTGCAATGCACCAGAAGTAAGAATATTTTTCAGATTCTATACTTATTATTAATACATTGTATGCTCTTTAAGATTTGAGCATTGTTTTGTTAAATTTAGATGAACAGGAGATGTATTTTATATGGGGTACCACGCGTCCAGTGCTGTATGGCGCTATTCCGTTATCGCGCCAAGCAGCGCTTATTGTCGTATGATACGGATTCCAAGATGACGGCTTAGCGAGAAAAGAAGTGTTAGACCTGTTTTGAAATATATTTCAAATGAAGGATATAGGAATAGATTGAAAATATCTAAAATCAATCAATAACGAATATCAGTATAATACAATAAAATTATATATACTAATAGTAGTATAATGTAATTACCATAAAATCTGGCGTATAACATGCATCCCCATTTTTACGATAAACCTGAAATGTAGTGATCAATAGTCTTATGTTTTTTTAAGTCGTTTATTCGAGGTATTATTTCAAACTTTAGAAAAAAGTAGTATAGTTCTAGAACTATAACCCTTTTTAAGTTCACAAGAAATGTCATTTCTTTTATATGAACAGTATTTCGATGTACATAGAAGTCTAATTTTTTTCTATGCTCATCTTTTCTTTATTTTTAAAGCTCTCATTTTTATACCTGGTGTATAATACACATCTTCAATTTCGATGTTATTTTTTGTGTTAAAAGTGTGCATTATATGCCGGATCTTACAGTAGTAATAATTGTATAATTCGATATAATATTCATGTTATAATAGTAATTATAAAAAAGAATAATGATCATAATGTAATATTATAATACTCATATAATATAACTATAAATGAATAACATAATATGTAGTAATATTTATAAATAAATATTACAAAAAAATAATCATGTAAAATAATATAATTGTTATGTATAATGTATTTTTTTAAATATATTTAAAATTAAGATTGAATGTCAATTAAAAAGTGTGCTGAAAACTTGCAATATTCCATGAACTACAAGTTCCTTCAATGAATTTCATCGAACAAGGAACATTCAAAAAAGCATTATTAAAAAGTAAAATAAAGTGGAAATGTGCGATTTATAGCAAAACAATATCCTGGTACTCACCAATGGTAATAGAAATATCCATATTCGAAAATAGCACAAAATAGAACAGAAAACTGAAATAATAGCTTGAAGTACTAATGCAATGGAAATGGTTAATTTTTTAGAGAAATCGAATTAAAATCGTCAAAAGTTAACAGGGTTACCGTGGAAATAAAACCAATAAAAATTAACTTAAGTATACATTATCCCTATGGCAACCACATCGCCGGATGGTAAAAATATTAAGGTATCCATATTATAATGTTATTGTCCGTCTTGGGAACATACACCAATTTGGCTTGTAGCACCCTGTTATCCAATTAGCACCCATTTCATTATTGATTTTAAATGAGTTGCCTAGTACATTATACTGTTTTATTACATGTATTTAATATGTTAGATATTCTTTTTTTTACTTTTTGTTTATCAACTTTACTGTCATTTATAATTTTATTGCCTTTTTTGGGGTTAAGGGATGGAAGCTCCCCTAAAAAATCAGCTCATGGGCCAGCTAAAAAGGGAATCATGTCAAAAGTATGTTAGTTGTTTAACATGTTCCACATCTACAAAACAAGTATGGTCCAAGATTAAGAAAATCTGTAGGAAACATGGCTCACAACCAGTTTCTTTGTTGGTAGCTAATAGTCCCACAGTTGTGGTATTTTATCCATTAATCCATTTTAGCTTAATCATTTGCTGAGACCTCTAACAGTAATAAACTTTTGCTGGCATTTCAGTTATTGAAGAGTAGAGAGGTTGGATTTTGTTTGTTGAACAAAGGCTATTTCACTGTTCATCCAACTAGAACTTCAAACGGCCTTCAATCATTCAGATGACTCAGCTGTAAGACTTAATGGCATGTATTGTGGTTGTATTTCACCATCAAACGGTTCAGTTTTGTCAATTCTTGCACACTTTAATTGGGCTTCACATGTCTCTATCCAAGTGGCGCCGTGCTTTTGTGCTTCCATTTTTCAAATCTAGGAAAGGCGACTTTTTTCTGGAAATTACCATCATAATGCCATAATAAGCAGCCATTGCAAGCTCCTTGAGTATATTATCAGTGCACACTCAAAAATTGTTTTCTGTTCAATCCAATATTCCCCTTTAATTATTTCAGACCAGTTTTGTTTTACTGACAACCTCCTACATGCTTCTAGGACTTTCTTTCAGCAGCATTTACTATCGCTATCTTTCGATATAAAAAAGTTTATGATAGGACCTAGGGGCATGGTATCCTTCAGAATTTATGCTACTCGAATAGAATTATTTATAGTTTCATATGCCACAGATTTTAGTTCTTTATCATTGCTCTCTGCTTTAAACACATCTTGACTCAAGCATAGGCGAACGGAAAATATTTCATCAACCATGAGGTTTTGGGGTAATAAAAACTGTTGAGCTTTTAAGTTTAACTGAGAAATCAAGTCAAAAACTGCCTTGCAAAGCCTCTCTGAGTCTTTAGATTAGGCTCAGTCTCACCAGTGATGCTATCGCACTTCTGCTCAGACCAGGAGTTATAATTTTCTTCCATAACAGCATGGCCCCTTTTTTTTATAACAAGACTGAAAGTCCTACCATTAGTACACAGAAACGTAAAATCAATTGAAGTAGACTTCCCTGCACCAGTAATGAGACACAGGGCCTAATTATGAAGTTTTTTGAATTAATAAATCAGTCTCTTAGAGGCAGTAGCTCAAAACAGGCAAGACATAAGCATTGTAAGTTTGGTTTAAAATAGATTTAAAGCATCTTCATTTTGAACCGACCAGAATTTTCAAAAGCGACAATCTCTTCAATGCCCGACTCATCATGTAATCCATTTGAAGATTCCACAAGAGTTTACTCTCAAAAGTAATACTCAAATATTTAGTCTTTTCTTACAATGAGATAATTCTGTTTTTGTATAATATCTGGGGTTTGAAAGATTTATGAGTTAGTGAAAAAAAGAGTGTGCAAAATTGTCTTTTCTATATAGGTTGACTTTCATATTGTTATCTCCAACCAACTCTAAAGAATAGGCATTGTTTTGTCGTAACATCTGTTCAATGGACTGTTTTGTCACAAATTTGGAAGAATCGGTTCATATGACTACATCATCAGCATACAGCAAACATTTGACTCTAGGAAGAATAGAACTTAACTGTCTTGTTAGATTGTTAATGTAAATGTTAAGCAAGGTGCATCTAGACACCTCACCTTGTGGCAAGCTAGTCTCTAGGGATCTGAACTAGGAAAAACTATTGTATCAGACCCTACAAATGCAGGTATTCAGGAAACGACAGTACCAATTGAGCATATTTTATTGAACACTAATATTAGATAGCTTTAGGAGAAGATTATCTCTTCATACCAAATTGTAGGCCAATTTAAAATCCACTAAAACAGCAGATGATATGTCTATTGTAAAGGGCATCTTTAATGGCCTGACTAAGGAGGGCTACCTGGTGGCTAGTTGACCTGAACCTTTGAAATTCCTGCTTGCTCCTCCTCTAGAAAATACCCTTTGTCTCAAGAAACCAGTTTAATTGTTCATAATCTAATTTAATTGAATCAATGATCACATTAGTCATGGCATCCAGTTTTTTGTACATGGACAAGGTACAAATATCTCATTCATCTCGTTTTTTGATAAACAACGGTAAATAAAATGAACCAATGAGCCTATTGATATGGTTTTGTATTTCTTATCAAGAATATAATGAATGTTTCTTTCTGCTTGAAATGAGACTTTTCCCCCCCTTGATCCAGATCTCCGATGAAAATTCTCTATTTAGGTCGCTAAAAAAAACTATTTTGTGAAAAACTTCACTTTCACTCGCATATATACTCATAAAAGGCTGGTAAATGGGTGCAAAAGTCCATATATATATTCATACCCATGGCTGTAATAATTTAAAAGTACTCTTAAATTCTTGTTAAGGCACCAATAAGATCTCTTAGCATTGATTTAATTGACCATTAGCAACAAACTGGATTACAGTTCAGTTGTGTATAGCTCTGCATTAACATCAATTGTTGCAATGCCTACATCCTGTTCATCACCAAGCCCTTCATTCATGCTCAGTGGTCATGGTAGTCTTAGTGGTTATGGTCACACAAACTCGTGGCCATATGTCACAAGTTCGAGTCCTGGTGCCACTGAAGACCCGCCGTGTAATGGAGCCAAAAATTAAATCTATCAAAGCTCAATGTCCTCCCATTGGTGTGGTAGTTAGGTGAGGTGGTGCCAGCTTAGGTGTCGTACTGATCACCTAACCGAGGCTCACTATTACTAGGTTCACCACCAATAGCCCTCATGTTGCTGAATAGTGTGACATTAATGTAACTCTCTCTATACATGCTATGTGTGTTTCACGTTTCTCTGGTACATTCACTTATAATGTCAAAAGATGCAACAGAGTTTGAATCCTGTATTGATAACTCAATATTGGAAGTGTGGAGCAGTATGCCAGATGCCTTTGCTTCATTCAAAAACTATCAGTCACATTTTTAATCATTTTTATGTCCACTTTCTCTTGTAAAAGTCTCTTTTCAGTCCTAAATCATGTGCTGTCAAAGGCTAAAGGTAGATAGACATATCGATTTTTATTAACACATTTTAAAACAATGTGAGGGTTGTTAATACCTTGTAATTTTGAACCTCAATCAAGTGATGAGAATGACACCCGAGTTGGCATCCCACTCACTAAACTTCCTCACCATACCAATGTGAGGAATTCCAGCCATAACTGATTTAGCTTGTATCAGCCCTATGACAGGTCTTAAACAGCACCAGAACTCTGAATTCGGGATTTGACAATGCTGGGGACGAATTCGGGACAGTAGCCACTCAGTTACTTTGCCCCAGCATCATGCATTACCTAGCACTTGACAATATATCAGCCTGCTACCAAAATTTTCTCAAGTATCATGAAGCAAAAATCTTCTAACAAACCATAAGAAAAGTTTATACCTGAAATATAATTAATATTAAAACTTATTTTTTGGGACATTTTATATTAAATATTTTATTCTATTTGTTGTTTTTTACAAATAGAAACTCTGAGTACTATGAGTGAAAACATAAAATACTGGCACTTCAATAAAATCCAATTTGCCATCCCTGCTTTAAAAGATGCATGATTTCAAAATTTTTGAGTTTCCAAATAGGTTTAGATTTGTTTTAAGCAATTTTTGTCAATTATATTTTACTAAAAATAATCAGCTGTCATTTATCAAAAATTATTTATTAATATTACTGAGTAGTAAGATTTTATAAGTTTCTGTTGTTTTGCTATTGTAAGACAAAAAAAGTAATATAATTAAACTTGATGTAGAATTTAAAAGTATTTACAGCTTTGTTTTATTTCATCTTCATATTAATTTGTTTTTAAAAAGTTCTGTGGTACACATAAATAGACATATCTAAAGATAGAGTAAGAAAGTATTGCTCCTTTAAAGAAACAAACTATGATCCTGAAAGGATTGAGAATTTATTTGGTGCATCTTGTTTTAAATGTATTTTATTTTATGCTTACAAATAAAATTTTTTAAAAAAAGGAATTGCTCAAAACACATTTCCACATTTACTTTTCATTCTTCTCTTTTGAGAGCTATGTTTATGCTTATTTATTACTTCCAGGACAAAATGGCTAATGCTAAATATGCAATATCCATGGCTCGAAAAATTGGTGCAAGAATCTATGCATTGCCAGAAGATATAACAGAGATTAAGCAGAAAATGGTTATGACTGTTTTTGCTTGCCTAATGGCTAGAGACTATATTCCAAATATGGGAGCAAAAAGTATCTCTCAGTAAATAATATTCCGTTGTTTTTACTCTTTTGTTCAGTTTTTTTTAATTCATGATTTTTCTATAAAGTAAATTCTTGTTTCATTACAATTTTCAGATTGAAATGTTGATTCCATTGTAACACATAATTGTTAAGTTATGTTGATGTGTATTGTTTTTATTTTAAAGGTCATAAACGTTTTTAGTTGACTTATTTTCATGTATACAATTTGCATTGATAGCTGTACATATAGCTTTTTGAAAATCTTGGCTATATATATTTATATATACTAAAAAGTTTTGATAAAATGACTAAAAATCTTTTTGAAATTTTTATGTTATATATATATATAGTGGGGAGCAGTGAATTTTTGTATTCACATTGAACGAGGAAGTTGAGCCATATGAAAAATAAAAAAAGTAGTATGGTTTAACTGTATTTTATTTGATATATGTGCTTATCAAAATAATCCATTTATTACCTTACTGTAACTTTTTTAGCTTTACAAATTATTTTCTTATTGTATACATTTTATGTAATTAGCATTTAAGTGCTTTACAATGTTGTATTTTTAATATTCAGAGGATTCTATTTTATTTTGTATATTTTATAAATGGGACTATTTTATGAATGCTGAGCAAATTATTTGCTTACAGTGTTAAAATTTTGTTTTTATATTCCATTCTTACATTCCAACTCTTTGTAATTATGATGCCAGTTTTTGTGCATTAAGTATTTATACTACTATAAAAAAAAATATATTGCTTATTACTTGCATAGAATTATTAAATTAAAGCTATGTTTTTTTTTTATTGTGATAGTTACTAGTTATTACTTGATGAAAATTTTACATGTATTTTTTGAATTAATATATACACTTTTTTGCTCCTTTTTTTTATCGAACTTCTAAACAATTTTGTAAGTTTTTCACTTGATAGTGTATCAATTATGAATGTAGGTGGTACAAATGCTATTTCTATTAAAAATGTATTAGGTTTAAAATAAATAAAAACTTCATTAATTTAAGAGATATATATTCTGAAAAGCTTCTTAATGAAGAAATTGGGTTATTTATTTAATAGCTCAATCTTAAAAGTTAGATTGCATATTTTTTTAGGAATTATAGGCTTTCTAAAAATAACTTCTTAGTTCTATATATTGTTAGTTTTTTTACGACAGAACTTTTCAAATATTTGTGTAATAGAATTTATGAACATAATTTTACTGAAATTACTATTTGTCTGAAAAATTTTTTCAAAATTTCAAATTAAAGTGGTTAATTTGTAGTAACCTTTTAGTTTCATATGCAATTTTGTTAAAGACAAAGCATTCAATTTGAAATAAGTATTGCTGAATAATGTTGGGAATGTATAAATTTTGCTTAATCTTATTAAAAATGTTTTATTTCAGTATGTGAAGCGTTTTAATGTGGGGATGAACAAATGCTTAATATAAACTTATCTATATATTTTTTATTAATGTGCTTACTATTTTCATCCAAATGTTGCTTTTGTAGTTTAGGAGATATTGATTACTGTTCTTTGTTTCAAAGTGATAATCATGTACTTTATTTGTAGAAATTTAAAACTTTTTGACGGATAAATTCATAATAAAATCATTTATCTTGCTTGAAATTGTGTAGGTCAATCTCTTTTAAAATTTATTTCACATTATTTCATTCTGACACATCTTTATCTCTTATAGAATTTTATGTTGTAACAAATCGTATTTTCTAAATTTAAATCTGTGGCAAAGGTATTAAATCTTGAAAATAGAAAAAGAAACGTAGTTTTTTGGAATTTTGAATTGGTAACTGTTAACACTTTTAATATGCATAAGAGATATTGCTTTAAAATTTTCTGTTCATTTATGTATTCCACAACATTTTATGTAACCCATTGCTAATGGTATGCAAATTGCAATAATTTCATTAGTATTTTTGTTGATGGTCGAAATGAATAGATTTATTATTTGCATAATCTCTGTTGCTGCCTTGTGACTATTAACACTGTCTGATTACATTAACGTTAAAGAGGGATGTATTCCACTAATCTTTATTTTAGAAAATTAGAGCAATTTTAGCAGACATTTTTTTTAAAGGTGTTTCTTTGGTATGTCAAATATCTTATACTTTACAGCACTTTAGGTTAAATGTAATAAGAATGTTGAAACAAAACTTACATTTTCATGTTAGTCCAGTGTGACAAAAATCTTCTGGTGCCAAAAAAGAAATTTATTTGCTAAACAGTTATACTATGCCAAAATTCTTATATTCATATTGATTTAAAAAAAGTTCTTAAGATTTCAATTGCCAAGATTTTGTTAAATGTCTATGTTGTACTTTTCCTTTCCAATGTTTAAAAAAATCAAATTTGAATTGACAAATTTTCATAAAAGCTAATTGTTTTAATTTCCAAAACCCCAAGAGTAGAAACACATTCAAAAAAATACAATGGCCAAAATTCTACTCAGTGTCAAATTGTATTTTCGAATACCTCAACTTAAAAAGGCTATACGAATTGAGGGGAGAGGGAAATGTTTGCCCAAACATGCAAAAAACTTCCATTTGTTTTCTCCTGAGATTAAAAATCTATAATGAGGAGCTGTTAAGGCTGGATTACAGATGTGAAGGCTGTGCAAGAGGAATTGTGATGTTTATTATCTGGAGATTTGTGGTCACTGTACATTATTCCCAGTGTTACTTGCATTTTTTGGTAGAAATTATAGGAATTTTGCCAATTAAAGTTAGGATCCGAGTTCCACAATCCCAATTACATATAGCTTACACATATTTCTTAAATTTTATTTTTTCAAAACTTTTTTCTATTAACACTCATGTCTGACATTGTGTCACAGCTAAAGTTGGTTTTATGAAGAACACAAGAACTATGTTCAGTGGTACTTGTGTATATCGGTAGAAATTATATTAATTTTGGAAATGAAAGGTAGAATAAGAGTTCCTCGCTCCGAAATACAGCTGTCACATTTCTTGGAATTTGTTTTTAAAGTTTGTTTTCTTATTAACATTTAAGTCTGAGATTGTGTCTCATCTTCAATTGCTTTTATCAGGAAGAAGGCCACAGCGATTTCCTATGTTACTTGCATTTTTTGGTAGAAATTTTATAAATTTTTCCATATCAAGTTTGGATTCCAGTTTTTCCGCTTCGGAACAGGTATGGTTCACGCATTTCTTAAAAATTGTTTTTCAAATTTGTTTTCTTATTAACGGTCAAGTCTAAGAAAGTGTCTCTGCTTAACTTGGTTTCATCCTGAAGAACGCTAGAACGATTCTCAGTGGTACTTGCATTTTTTGGCAGAAATTACATGAAGTTTGCAAATTAAAGGTTGGATTCGATTTCATCACTCTAAAACACATATCTCATAATTCTTGAAAATTTTTCTTTTAATTTGCTTTCTTTACAGACTGCCATGTTTAAGCTGCTGTTGCTTTTATCAGGAAGAAGGCTAGAACGATTCACTGTGTTACTTGCATTTTTTGGTAGAAATCACATTAATTTCGCAAATTAAAGTTTGGATTCAAGCTCCTTGCTCCAAAATACATATAGCTGACACAATTCTTGAAATTTTTATTTTCAAATATGTTTTTTGTTATTATTATTAAAGCTTATGCCAGTGAATCTGTCAGCTTAAGTTGGTTTTATCCTGAAGAACGATACTCAGTAGTACTTGCATTTTTTGACAGAAACGTTATGAATTTTTCCAATTAAAGGTTGGATTCGAGCTCCGAAGCAGATGTAGCTCCCACATTGCTTAATAATCATTTTTGAAATTTTTTTTCTATTTAACGGTTACGTCTGAGAAACTGTCTCTCCTTCAGTTGCTTTTATTAGGAAAGAGGCCAGAACGATTACCAGTGTTACTTGCATTTCTTCGTAGAAATTTTATGAGATTTGCAGATTAAGGGTTGAATTCAAGCTACTCGCTCCGAAATACATGCACCCTCGGGGGCTCACCTTCTTGAGGTGAGTACAGGTGTCACAATGCTGAGGTGCCCTAGTGATCTTTTTCTATTCCCAATGGGTTTACTGTCTGGTAAACACGGGTGTCTCAAACCCGTGGTACCCTATTGATCCTTCTCTACTTTCGACCCTCCTTGTCATTCAATTCTTCCTTTCTTTTTCCCGTCTGGATCACAGATAAAAAATTTCAAATTTACACGATTATATTTCTAAGTTTCTTTATTTTTGATTGGATTGTATTATTCTTTGTCACTAACAGTTTCATTTTGTAATGCGTTTATTTTTCATTTTGATATTTAATTTTATTTTCTCTGATTTCGATATTCATATTTTGTTTGACTAACACCGTTGGTTTCCCAACCCGCATGTTTGCCGTGTGTGGCGTCCCGTAAGGAGGAAAATGGTGTCCTGGGGATACCTTTGCATCCCCTTTGGCCCACGTTTTGCTGTAGACGGGAGGCAGGAATGATCCCGCTCCTGTCAATCAGCTTGTGATACCTCTCTTCGGTGTCTCCGGAGAGACATTGCTGTAGGGTTAGTGCTGCAGATACGGGGTGTCGGGCTTAGGCGTTGGATCCTCGCCCTGATTCTGGGTGTACTCCTAGTGCCGTGTCTGGTTTTTGCCTGATGACCGGCACACTCCATTGTGGGTGGAGGCATGCCAGGACGAAGTTGTATTCACGCTTATGGATCCAGGTCAGCTGTGCCCGGGTAAAGGCCTTGTGTTACCCACTTTAACCACAGATCAAATTGCAGCTCATTCGAGATTTTTACTTGTTTCTCTACCGATCAACGAAATGTGTAAAAAAATCGCCATTTGCTATACATAAAGCTTTAATAGAAATAGGTATGGCTGTGGGTATCCTAGTAGTTAGAGCTCCGGACCGGAAGGCCTGGTTTCGATGCCGGTACCCAAATACCCTCAGAGTACACACGGAGTACGTGTTCGTTAAATCAGGGGATCCGAAAGTCTTGGCTGAATCACAAGTGCAGGGAACTGGAGAAAATTTCCCTCCACTTCAGTTTCATGCCTAAATTGTAGAGGTGGCGCCATCTATCGTAATGTTCTATCGTCTGTTCGGGAATTTCACCGAGCTAAATTGTACTATCACCTGTATGGTGCTGAAGGCTAAGGCCAACGACAGGCGTACATCTAGCCCATTGCCATGATGAATTTCGTAGGCCTTGATCTGACTGTCAGACAGGTGGCATGAGCAACGACATAGAAATAGGCGGTGAACGGAAATCTATAAAACGATTGAGGTCCGGGATCTACTTATCGAGACTCAGTCTGCTTTGCAAACAAAGTCCTTTCTTCCTGCAAAAACGTTTCTCAATTCTCCAGTAACCATGAGTCCACATAAAACTCTTGACTCCTACAAAGGTGTCATTTCTGAACCTGACTTGTTAAGCACTCCTGAATTGGAAGTACTTGAAGGATTTTCTGATCAGGGTGTAATTCACAAGTCAGGTGAATAACAAAAAAATATTCAACTATTGTTCCGACAAAACATTTATAATTCTAACTTTCAATATAGCCTGAAACTGCCTACAAGAATCAAAGCTGGGGTTATTTAAACTGCTAAATACGCACATACATTCCGAATCCTCTACGCTGTTTCAAGTGTCAGAGGTTCGGACACTCACAAACAGCCTGCCGGGGGCAATTGATGTGTTCTAGATGTGCATCTGTCGGTCATTCTTCCACAGATTGCAGTCTGGAGCAGATATGCGTTAATTGTTCACAGCCTCACTCCTCTGACTCAAAACTGTGCTCTTAATCGAAAACCAAAAAAGAAATCCAAGCCATTTGGTAGAACCCCCCTCAGTATAGAGGGCGCTGCTTGTAAAAACATGCTTTGTTTACACCAGAGATCTTCTGTACGTGACCGAGTGCAGACGCACTCCATATTCCATTAAACATATTATTTAATCTTACACTTGTCTTCGATGATTTATTGAATTAAATTGAGTCTAATAATTGTGATGATATGAGCGTTGATTGATATAAAAGCATTCTACCACTGATTAATTGAACCACTCTGATGACCGTAATACCATTAAAACTGTTAGACATTTAAAAAGTCGGATCCACACAAATTTTTATGATCTCCTTGTGTTGTTTTTCCAATCCCGTTCCATGATCTCAATGAAAGGAAGCACACCGATTCGAACCCGATCTTTTTTGAGTTTCGTGATTTGTGGTTGGCAGCAACTGCAATGCAAATCGAGCGAGTATTTAAACTCGGCTCATGTTAGTTTTTCTGAGACGGAAGGAGAAACAGAAATATAAGAAGTGTGTGAGTGGTTTAACTCTTAGAGGGAGAGAACGGTTGGTTGGCAATGCAACTGTAGGTTGCATCACCATTTTCAGATTAGAAATTCATTTTACAATATTAGAAGACGGTTCGAATCAGATGTCTGTGGTAATGTTGATTTTTGAACTTAGTGTTTTTTTATCGCTCCAGTAACGAGCAGAGTGACTTTGTGATTGATTATTAAAGGCCAATTTTAAGAAACTGTTTTTCGTCTTCATGCCTCCTCGTTACATAAATTTCACTGCTAGCTTTGCAAAATTTAAATTAGTTTACCAATAAGTGTAACAAAAACTAATAAAAATATATCATACATAGAAGCCCGAAAATTAAACGCCACACAGTTATCCAAAGCTTACACCCAAGTTGCCAAACCTTCAATTGTTACCACTATAACACAAACAGATGAAAATATTACAAAAATTAAATGCCTACTTTTACAATTACTTCAACCTTTAATATCCTCACCAAAGCCCAATATATCTTCAATTTCTTCAGTTTCTACATCGTCGTCTGCCACTCAAGCAGACCTCTTACCTTCCGCATTTTCAATAGAACCTACAACGTCAGTCTAAGCCACCTATTTCTGTATTTAATAGCCATGTTCGTGTAGCATTAAAAAATCAAGTAAAATGCAGCGCCAAATCAAAAGATATGTTTCCCCCTCAGAAGACTTCCCTACAACAAAGCCACCTTTTCCTGCACCTAATACATTCATCCCGAAATGTGATAACCAAACTTCCGTGCATCCGCTACATCTCGAGCTTTGAAACAAAACACAAAAAAAAAAAAAAACGCAATTTGGATATTGAACTAAAAATGGCCCCTCACAAACCCCGAGGAAAAGTTCTCTCCTATCGGACGAGGAAACGCTAGAATACGTTTTAAATGAAATACCATTGTCACAAATCAATATTCTCGTCTATTAACACCTACTCGTGCTAGAAACGATAAAAATTGATTTTTATAGCTTCATAACTTTTGAAGCAACATATATATTGAAACCAGTCTTTCGCAATTGTTATGCGTCTTATTTGGTTTTCACATTGATGTGTTTTAACCTTGTCTGACTTGGTGGGATATCCCCCACCAAAGATTAAAAGTTTTTATCTTATGAATTTGATTATATATATATAATATATATATATATAGTATATAAAGGGTGTTTTTTTAGAGGTATAGAACTTTAAATTGCAATAAAACAACGATGTATTATTCGATTGACATGAATTTTTTTATTCGAAAGATAATCTTGTGGCATTACATTTTAAATATGATTTCTGGCATATGACTGCCACGGCTGGCTCGGATGTAGTCCAATCTGGACGTCCAATTTTCGATGACTTTTTCCAACATTTGTGACCGTATATCGGCAATAACACGGCGAATGTTGTCTTCCAAATGGTCAAGCGTTTGTAGCTTATCCGCATAGACCAATGACTTTACATAGCCCCACAGAAAATAGTCTAACGGTGTTAAATCACAAGATCTTGGATGCCAATTCACAGGTTCAAAACGTGAAATTAGGCGGTCACCAAACGTGTCTTTCAATAAATCGATTGTGGCACGACCTCTGTGACATGTTGCGCCGTCTTGTTGAAACCACAGCTCCTGGACATCATGATTGTTCGATTCAGGAATAAAAAAGTTAGTAATCATGGCTCTATACCGATCACCATTGACTGTAACGTTGTGGCCTTCATCGTTTTTGAAGAAGGATTTCACCAGCCCATAAAGCGCACCAAACAGTCAGTTTTTCTGGATGTAACGGTGTTTCGACATACACTTGTGGATTAGCTTCACTCCAAATGCGGCAGTTTTGTTTGTTGACGTAGCCATTCAACCAGAAGTGCGCTTCATCGCTAAACAAAATTCGCTTATGAAAATTGGGAACAACGGCAATCTCGTTTTGCGCCCATTCGACGAATCTACGCCTTGCTTGATGATCGTTTTGATGAATTGCCAAACCAAACTGAGAATAAAACACTTGACAGCTGTTAAATCGGTCGCCATCTTGGAAAGTAATGCCAACTTAAACTTCTATACCTGGGGAAAAAACTCTCTATATTATCCTATGCTACTGTTACTCCGTTTTGTCAGCATTTTAAGATTTTATAAAAAGCTTTCCGTTCTTTTTTAACAAATGTTTGGCGCAGAATTGTCTCTTGTCCCAATAAACCCTACATTCACTCCCTCCGAAATATAAGAATAGAAATAGAGGTTCGGTCACTCTCTCAAATTCCTGCCGCGATCAATTAACGTGCTCTAGATGTGCATCTGTTGGACATTCTTCCCTCGGAGTGCAATCTAGAGCCGAAATGTATTAATTGCTCACAATGCCATCCATCAGACTCGAAATTATGCCAGAAATGGAAAACAGACAAAGAAATTCAAGCTATTAAAACTAATAGAAATATATCGTACGTAGAAGCACGAAAATTAATAGTTCCATAATTATTCAAGACTTACTTACAAGCAGCCAAACCCACAACTATAACTACAACAACCCAAACTGATGAAACCATCACACACACACGAAAATAGTATGCCCGCCATTGAAATTATTACAACCATTGATATGCGTTCCAAAGCCGATTATGATTTCCAAGATTCCTACAGTTACCAAATCATCTACCTCAACTCAGGCACGCCTCTTACCATCTACATCTTTTGCTGCAGTTACAACATCATTAGAATCTCAGCCACCTATTTCTTTAATAGATACTACTCACGCCACGTCTAATATATAGTATATGTACCTATGTTTCATCATTCTTATCCAATAAAGCGCCTTCTTTATCTACAGGATCAATGTTTTCACCTTTATTAGCTGAAACAAGTCCTGTTTTTGAAACTTCAACTACATCCAATACCATACCTTCTACATCCCAGGCTGCAAAAAAACTCGCAGGAAAAGTGGCCTAACAAATCTGTTACCCCACAGTCACTCATTCACTCACTCACTCACTTAAACCTGAAATAGAAATTAAAATGACACCTCCCACGCCCAAGAAAATTCGTTATAAACACGAAGATATGATTATATGTGACGTCGATGAAGAACTGCTAGAATTATATACAAGAGGATGTCTAACCCCGACCAGATACAAAAAATAACATTTTATAATCATACTTATCCGACTTGGTAGGGAAAATCCTCACCAAAATCTGTTTATACTTTTAATTTTAGAACTGATTTTTTAAGCTTATTTTGAGAGAGAGAGAGAGACTTTACATCTTAATACTGCAACTGTTTTCATAAACCTTTTTAACGATTTTATACTTTTACTGATAAACAAGCGTTTGGCGCAGCTTTGCCAAAATTGGCTCTTGCGCCATTAAAATACACAATCACATCACATTGAACAATTTCAATATTTACATACCATGATAAATCTTTAGTATTAAATTCATTTGAGATTTTGAAACTAATTTAAACACAAAAGAATATGTTGATTAATTGATTGAAGTAACTCGAGGGATATTGATGACAGATAACGGTGAGATGACGAAGACGACCACCTGAGTCGGTAGCTCACATTTAAACTTCTTAACCCAGCATGAGGGCACACACGGCGAATTTTTAGTTTGCCTCAGGAACCAACGACTCGGTGGAAAAGGTGATTCTGAGAACAGGTTAGTTCTTTAAAAATGAACAGAGTGTTTCTTCTAAAATAATCGAAATTTACTTCTCCAGTCGGTACATTTCATTAAACCAGGACAAACATACATCAAAAATATCCATTTCTAACCAAATAATATTGAAAATAATGTTTTCAAACGATTTCCTGCTGTAATTCTTTTAAGATAGTCTAGAAATAAATTTAGAGTTCCTTCAACTTGTACTTTTTTTTAGCGTTCCTAAAGATTTAATAATGAAACTTTAAAGTATTCGGACTTTTTTATTTTCTTTATTTAAACCAAAAAACGAACAGTAATGTATAGTTTGTTATCAAAGAAAGTCTCGAATCATATCTTCGTTAAAAAGGTTATTATTTTGCAGTCATAAAGAAATAGGCAAGTAAATGTTATTGAGCAGCAGTTTCTCTAATTCTTATAAAAAAAGCCATCAAACTCTGACCTCCTTACTCATTGGAAAAAATACCGAAGTCATAGTTTTCGAGAAAAAACAAAGTATGACATCACAGCCATATTAAAAATATCCTCAGTAGTATTCGCAAATACTTCAAAGTGCATATCGAGGCCAACTTGATCTCGTCGTGGAATGGACGAGTGGCGTAACGGAAAATAATTGGGCTCCCCGCAAGGTCAGATCTTGGACCCCAAGCCGGATACATACATATATTGTGACGAATCTGTGCGGAACCTTTCCACTAATCTTCTTATGCATCTTTCTGGGGAATATAAATTCGCGTTTATTTCGTATCAACTCCAAAAAGAGGTACGGGATATTTAAATTAGATTAGGTATTTAAGGCGAGATAGCAAGAGAGATGATGGTAGGCTATTGAGCCAGTAACTTTAAACGCATTACTAGAAGATTCAAGGAGATTAGATTCGTGAAGACGTCGTGCTGCGAGAAGTTCCAGAAAGCTGATATAAGCCAGCGGTAAATATAATTCACGTACGCTTAAAGTAAGCGTCAGTTTGAGTGAAGAATTCGAATACGCGTGTGTTTCTCGAATCTCCTATTTCGGTAAACCTTACTTGATCTTGAGCTTAATTATTAATTAATTACATTCTTAGTAGTTTAATTTAATATAAAGGCAAATTCCCTTAAGCGACGTAACATTATCGTATTATATGTTATCAGAGATTTTTGAGAAAATTATAATAAAATAAATAAATATTATTATTATTCAAAATGGCTCTTAGTGGTTCTTTGCCTCAAATTAATCTTGGTGTTCAAGGTGTGACCCAGGGGGGTCATCACAATATATATATATATATATATATATATATATATATACAAAGAATTGCAAAATCATAACATAATGTACCTTTACACATCAAGTAAAAATATTTAAATATTAAATTTACAACTGAATATAAAATCAACCTGTGTCTGAGTAAACAAAGTAAATAACGTTTAACATTAGAGAGTATTTATAGTATTTAAAAAATGGAAAATCTAACAACAGTCGACTGATAAACTGGTAACTTAAATAAAAACGATACACTAAGAGAAAATCACAAACACTGTAAAATAATATTTTCGATTTCAGATCCTTATGATAGAAAAAAGGTATCACTTACCAAATTCTTCGTTTATGAATCCCGGGATGAGCTTGACCTTTTTCATCAAGTTCCCAGGCATTACTACTACTAGCACTTGCACAAGATGATGAACTTGCGGATATTAAAAAGTTAACCAATTTTGCATATTTGCTATTAATATTATACTCCTTTTCCTTTCGAATTTTTCGTTTTTGAGAACCACTCAGTTTTTGTAACTCCACTCATTTTAGGGCCGCGTTTCTTCTTGTCTTATTAACAAAATAACAGTATAAGAACCAGAATAAGTAATTCCGTTTACAAAAAACAGTTCTAATATTACAAGAGAGAAGTGAGATAAAAATGTTTTAACAGCGAAGGAACACTCCCTATATTGAAGTACATTGAATATAAAAATATATATGCTCTAAAAACAATTTTGTGAAACAATTCTCATTATGCTTTATTTAATTGAATACTCATAAATCTACGGAAATTTCTGTGGGCATATGGGTTTCTAAATCATAAATCTAGACCATATAATCATTTAAAGCGCTCTTTATGCGTTTTCAAGTATCGCAATACTATTTTTCATGAAAAAAGCATAACAGATGTACGTTATTTACGAGTTCGCTAAATGAAAATGAAATACATGTGGGGGGGGGGACGCCAATAAGTTACTTTGCTACTTCAGTAAAAAGTAACATGTCTTTTTTTCTTCCTACCGCTAACATGAAGTATACTAAAAAAACAGTGATGAATTTTTTTTTTTTATCTTTCCAGCATTTTATCCAATTTTCCTTCTGACTTTCTTTTTATGTTAGTAATTTAGATATGGAAATAAAACCCACTAAAGAAAAGTATCTCTTTCGTCGCGGGGATTACAGCAAATTAAAATGTTTTTGATTTGGTTATTGGATCTAAGATATCTAATGGGCGATCAAAGTTTTGATTTTGAATGATGTTAGATCGCCAATTTGAAAATCGCTGAAAAATTGGATTAAAAAAAGTGTAAAGCTAATTTTGTGAAATTCTACGTTAATGGAGTCAGTCTAGCTTTGGGCCCCCTAGAAGCCTTGCCTCCCCCGCAGTGCAGGGGTGTACGTTACGCTACTGCATACGTCGCAGCAGCGCGGTATCCACCGAAGTACAAGCATTGTGCAGACGAGCTATTTCGTTCATTTGAGAAGTCACAACGTCTTGATACAATTCCTTGAGAATTCCTCATAGGAAAAAGTCCAATGGTATGACATCTGGCAATAGTGGAGGCCATAGAACCATTTACTCCCCCGTCTGTTCCAACGACCGGAGTATTCCATATCTAATCACGTGCAGGAGCACAAAAATGCGCCCCATCATGAATCATCATTTACCATATTTTTCTCTTAAACTGTGGATCGTACAGGTACAGTTCTTTTTTATGTACTCAAAACGAGAAATATGAATGCACAGAAATTGGGTGCTATTTGTGAGACACCCTGTATACACTGACTGGTAAAAATAATTTATCAAGCAAGTATTTCAATTCGTCTTAGCAAGTTTGTTATCAACTTCTCTCTCTTTTGGCATTTTCTTCTAAAATAATGCATGCCAAAACTAAGTATCGACATACATTAAAGCAATCGTTGAGACATGTTGCCCTTTTTCTAGCGGAAAAAACTAAAAAGTTTGATAAGAAATTATACGCACTGTTTTTTATATAGAGAGCGTTATAATTTCTGAAATTTGTACTATTTAAATTTATATGTAAAGTAACAGAAAAATTACATGTATACATGAAATTATTTTTCTTACTGGTACAAATGTTGGGTTGATAACTAAGACCTAACAAAATTTACATCATATGTGAATGAACTCATCATTTAATGACTGCTAAATTTTAAGTGAGCGAGGATATAATGGTAAGCAATGGTCAGTCTAAAAAATAACGATTGTCATTTTCATATTTCACAATTTTTTAATTAACATACACTCATAGACAAAAAAATTAGCGCACCAAGAAATAATATCGGGATCGTAACGAAACTTGGCATGAAAGTACATGTCGGGGAGGTATGCAAATGATTAGAAATGCAGCGTGATTGCGCATTACGTATAGCCTGTAAAGGGCGTTTAATGTCGTTCTCCGTGGAGTATGAAACAAGTAACCAAAGCTTGTTTGAGTGTGCTGAATCGTTTACAAAGGAAGAGCTGAGGTACACATGTCATTACGCCGTTTTCGAAGACAATATGAGCAGTTTGAGGGGGGGGGGAGAATCATCGGCATAATGGAAGCTGGGTGGTCAGCTAGGCGAGTAGCTCGTCAATTAGGCCGCTCTGATTGTGTTGTGAGGAGGTGTTGGGACCAGTGGATCCGAGAGATGTCATTTGCCCGAAGACCAGGCTCAGGACGCTCTCAACAGACCAGTCGTCGAGAAGACCGCCACATCATAAGAAATGCACGCGTACAGCCAACTGCATCATCGGCCGCCATCCAGGGACAGGTAGCACCTTCACTAGGGGCCCCTGTGTCTTCTCGAACCATACGAATGCGCCTGGCTGAAGGACATTTGGGATTGCGGCGCCCATTACGCGTGCCACCCTTGATACCAACCCATCGACGCCTCCGTTTGGAGTGGTGCAGCGCACGAGGAAACTGGACTCCAGCGGAATGGATCAAGATCGTCTTTAGCGACGAATCCAGATTCAATCTCAGTAGTGATGACAATCGTGTTCGTGTGTGGAGACCCGTGGTGAATGCCTCAATCCTGTCTTTGCTTTACAGTGACAACCCGCTTCAACTGCTTGTGCGATGGTATGGGGTGCCATTGCCTACAATACACGGTCACCCCTAGTATTGATCCGTGGCACCATGACAGCCCAACGGTATGTCCATGACATCCTGCAACCACATGTGTTGCCACTCATGCAACGGCTCTCATGAGCCCTTTTTCAACAAGACAATGCTCGGCTTCACATGGCAAGGATGTCACAAGACTGTCACCACACAGTTACTACCCTTCCTTGGCCTGCCCAATCCTCAGATTTGTCTCCAATCGAGCATATCTGGGATTATTTGGGACGGTGATTTGGGCATCCCACGAGTTTGGACGAACTAAAGGCAAGGTTACAGCAAATATGGAGCGAAATATCTCAAGACATCATACAGAACTTGTATACCTCAATGCTCTATCGTATCGCATCGTGCATTCGCGCTAGAGGGGGTTCTACAGGGTATTAAATTCTTCGTTCTTTTGCCTTTTTCTCTGAAATAAATTATCCTTTTTCTTTGATTTTCTAATCATCTACTTGTTTCAAAGTAGTCATTACCTATGTAAAATTTCGTTCCATTTTGGCGACTCCTTCTTGGTGCGCTAATTTTTTTTGTCCATGAGTGTATTTTCAATATTTTGTACTCTTTCCACAAAATTTTCTTCGATATTAGGCTTCAAAATTTTACAAAAAAAAACACATTAAAATTTCAATTAGAGTTAGTCAGTAAAAGCTATTTATTTTTCCACATTTGCACGGATTCATTTAGAACAATGTTTGTGTTATTGCAAGTCTTTGGTAGATAAAAACAAAGGCAACACCAATTGACTTGTAATCATTTGAAATATGTGTTTCATGTAATGCCAAACGAATATTATATTCCCCTTTCAGAAAATTTTATTTTGTATCAACTCATGAACTTATGTTAGGAATAATATGTTTGCTTAAATACAACATTGAAAAATTCGGACTAAGAAAGTAATCGTCAAAAACTCCACAACTGTTATCCGGGGTGGCATTCGCTCTTTATCATATCCAACCTATCTTATCAAAAATGCGAGGAAGTGGAACAATTGGGTCTTTTCTTTATTCCTGCTTCAATGGAGGGTCAACGGCGTTGTCTAGGGTGTAAGATAGTTTTTACTGTCCTCGGAGTTGCTTCAGGAGCCTCCATTTTCGTTTCTTTTATTTATTACAAAAATTACAATGCTGCTATATGGGGCCTTTTAACAGGTGAGAACAATTTTTCAATGCAATTAGTAAATATTTAAAAGGATTGAAAATTTAGATGCTAAAAGTTGGATTTTCATGTCAGTTAGGAACGTGCGTAAGCAATACGTTTTCTTACTTTAAGTAAACATAATATTATCAATTAAACTAGACTTGACTGTGTACATACATATATTTCGCTCATTATCTTTTTTCTTCTATAACTATGTATAGATGCTCTCTACAACAAAATATTGGTTTCCGAAACATTTACCCAAAACGAGAGCAATGTAAAAAACAACCCCGTAATGTCTTTAAAATATTAATTTTTATTTATATTGAGTATATGAATTGAAGGTTATTTCCTAATTTATCAAAAGAATTTTACTCCTCCCACCATAAAGAGCTATTTAACATCTTTTTCTATACCTCCTTATTATTCTTTTTATATATAAGTGATTGTTCATATTTTATTATTCGGCGTTCTTGACTGTATAGAAATTTTCCCTCTCAATATCAGCACTTCCAGGGGTGGGTGGGATTGTTATTAATGAAATTTTTCATTTGTGTCAGTTATGTATAAGCCAAACCTTTGTGAAAAATAATTGTATGAATCTTACGATGATTTCTTACTTTATCTGAATACGCCATATATAATTGTTTTCTGAATACAGAAATGTGGATTTCTAATTTTCATGATTTGATATGTATGCACATAGTATAAAGTATTTTGTACAAAATACAGATGCAACGAAAAGTAAATTGCATTTTAAGATAAGTATTAGGAAAAATTATCCAAAATACATGTTTTTTAGGTATTTTTGCAGCTGTTGTTCTGAGATTACACATCTCATATAGAAGAAGAGTTTTGCATCTCAAACATACAGCCGACAGCCTTCAAGTTGTCAAAGTGTGTGGATTAATTTTAAGTTTCACTGCAATTACAGCAAGCATTGTTTACTTCACATTTGCTGCCGTGGAGCATCAAGGTAAAACACTTCACATTTTGACAAATCGCTTTCCTTGATACGATATATGCATATTTTTGTTCTAGTTCGAGAGCCATCGGGGGTCCTCTTCTGGGGTTTATGCAAGTTTAAAAAGAATCTATACAATTTCAGGATGTATTAGGGGTTGGGATGAAAACTTTTTTCACTTTAAAATTGCTTTAAAATTTAATTTTTATTTTTAAGAATTGTAATTATTAGGAAATAATACCTTATATAATATGAATAATTATGTTGTATTTCCTAATTCTCCTTATTTTGATGGGTCAGTTAAGACGATTATATTCAATTTTATTTTTATCTTAACCCTTAATTTCGCACTGTTGTATTTCTGCAACATATGATTTATTTTAATTTAACAGACTCAATATATTTTTTAATTACCTACAAATCACTTATCTGAGAAGAAAAAGATTACTGCAACGAAATACATGCTAATTTTGTCACTAGATGGAAGTACATTTTTTTTCCAGAAATCACAACAATTATAAAAATCTCTGATGCTTCAAGAACTGTGTTTTTTCTATAAAAGGAATCCATTATACTTTATGCTTCATCTTGTTTACTGACGAAATAAATTACCAGATAAGAAATTTAAACATTTTATGATGAATAATAAAATCCTCATATAAAAAAAGTTATGTAATTTACAGCACTACTGCGCAATGTTGCACTTCTGCAATAAACAAAAAAAATGACTGAAATTCAATTTAAAACTGCTTAATTTTTTTTTCATATTTTTCCCTTTTATTACTACTTGAGAACTATCTAATATAATTTTTCATAGAAATTTAAAAACTTGCAAAGTTAAGGGTTAATCCAGTAAATAGTCCATCCTTTTAGTCAATTTGCTTTATTGGACGACACACATAGAAGACATTACACAGCAAAGAACATTTCGTAACATTCTGACTACAATCCAAACAAAGTATATAGCTGACTTGCAGCACCATATATATTTAACATTTAATTTATAACAAGGCACAATATGTGATTTGCGTAAAAGAAAGCATGTCCATGAATCTAAAGCAGAATGTCATTGTATAAAAAATGAGTATTGTTATAAGCTACTTTTTTCTAGTTTTCTGTTTATATTGTTGCATAAATTGTTATCTTTAAGTTTTTGTGCGTATTTACATTAGTATTATACTGTATGCTATACATTATAGAGAAAAATATAAGGGGATCTCTAAAGAAAATTATTCTATTAAACGAGGTCGATATGGAAAAATTTTTGGGAATCCTTGTTCTAGAGCAGAGATGTCAAACTCAGCCCGGCTAATATATCCACACACAATAATATATAATAAAATAACAAACCGACACAGAATAAAAATAAGGCGGAATTCACTAAACTTTTTTTAATTATGCTCTTTTTTTCAATCATTAAACAAAATATCTATATTTATTTTGAATATACCACAATTAAGTAAATACGGTATTTAAGTAGAAATAATATCTACAGTATGTCAAAAGTTAGGTTATATACTGATTTTTTCACAGAGGAAAAATGTTGAAATAATTTTTAAAAATGCTTTAAGAAAAGTTGATTATTTAAAATTTTGCCTGTTAAATAATCAACAATAATTTGAAAAGCTGAAAATATAGATTATTACAAACAAAAAACAACTGATGTGTGTAAATTTGCAATAATATAGTTCTCATTTCTCATTGGTGCACGTAACAGAAAATATGTTGATGGAAATTTGAATAATTTTCAAACAATTTCTTTGTCTCGAAATACTAGTGTGGAAAGAGTTACTTACTTGGCTGCCAATTTAAGTGATCAGATCAAAGCAAAATCATCTAGTTTCGAAAGTTTCATTGCTTGTGACGGGAGTGCGGATGTCATAGCTCAATTACCTGTGTTTTTCTTCGTATTTGCGACACGGATTTTAACATTTTTGAGGAATTATTGGAACTAATACCAATGCATGGTATTACTAAAGTATAAACTATATTTAATTGTGTTTTTGAACTTCTGCTGAAACATAATCTACCTCTTTCAAAATTAAATTCTGTAGCTACAGAATGTTTTGTCATCTATCCAAAAAGCTTTAACATTTATCAAATCTCGAGGCTTAAATCAGGGTCAATTTACTTCTTTCTTGAGTGATCTAGAAATGTCATATTCAGGTCTATACTGAAGCACGCTGGAGCCCAGGTGCTCGAGCAATTCTGGAATTTGAAAGAAGTAGGTCAGTTTTTAAAAACTAAAAATCAACATATACAAGCTTGTTTTCTGATCCAATAGGATTGCAACATTTATCTTTCATGGTTGATACAACCAAACACTTAACTGACTTAAATTTAGGGTTACAAGTAAAAGAGCAGACCATTGCGAACATATTTGTCATAAAGCATTCAAATGTAAACTAGTACTTTGGGAAAAGGAACTGAAAAATGAAGATTTAATACACTTCTCGGCGGCCAACATAAGCAAATCAAGTTTAGAAGATACCACATCGTATCAAAAATACGCAGAAAAAACTTCAAACCTTAGAACTAAATTTGAAACAAGGGGTTTAAAGATTTTAATTCTTTGAAAGCAAAACTTTGTTTAATTTTTTCAATAAATATAGACTCGATACCCAGCCATATGCAAATAGAGGTGATCAAGATTCAGCAGAGCCGTTTCTAACCTCCCTGGCGCCCTAGGCACTTCAAATTTTTGCGCCCCCTCTCGCTATTTCCAGAGCACCCCTCCCCCTCCTTCAGTTCTTACCTTGGTTTGGTTTTGCTAATGCATCAATTATTTAAGAAAAATTACATTTTTTGCAAATTCTATTTCGATGTTTAATACATCAAGTTCATTTAAAAAGGTATAACTGTTACTTATCCCGTATTGTAGGGTATCATGAGCAAGTTTTTAATTGCTTTTTCAAGTAAAAATGTGTTTAATCGTAATTGCCAATCTCCAAACTAAGAAAAAAATAGATTGGACACATTACAGACCGAGGAGATTTAAGGTCACACCTAACTAAATTGATGCTAAATATTAAAAATTTGTTATACTAAAGCGTCATAAAAGCATTTATTTTTGCTGTCTTGTGTAACAGGTATTAAATTTTAACTGGAATCAAATAAATGTTTAAAATTAATATGTATTTTTAAAAGTTTTTCACACTACACTTCAATACAGATAGAAGAATAAATGTTTTTAAAGTAGCAGCGAACTATCACAATGTGTCAAAAACACATTTGAAGCTCATGAATTTGCAAAAATTTAATATTAAGTAAGCAAGGGTCTACCCAAAATCGAAAAACATGACAAGTTTGAGAATCTATGTTCTAATCTATGATGATGACGCACTGTTTTTTATTTTATAACTCAATACAAATACCCATACTAATTTAAACTGTACAAAATATATATTGTTACAGGTACTCAGTTACTCTTCTATAACCTTGCAAATTTTCTGCCTTTAAATTAATGTTTACATAGAAATTTTGGATAATTACAAAACAACCTGATTTTACTGTGAATAGTTAAAAAAAATAATTTTTTATTGCTATTTATTAACATCCCTTTCAGTATGATTGTTAGAGGAATATCTAAAATTTTAATTTTACAATTTCTTTGCCATTTGGTTAAATTGTTTGGCAATGTTTGTAGGTTTAAGTATATAAAATTTTCAAATTTAATGAAATATTATGCAATAATATTTCTGTAGGAATATTTTTTTTATCTTGGTATGTTAGAAAAGTTACATCGTATTCATACCTTATAAAAGATTGCATCACTTTTTAAGAATTATTATTCAACTTTTTTTATTTTAAAAAAATAATATTGTACAGATATAATGCTTGACATGAATTCTTTTTTTTTTTCGTAAAAAAGTTAATGTACATTACATAATAGACCATAACGTACTTTTAACAATTTTTTTGTAGTTTTTTTTTTTCACTTTTTGTTTAATATTTTGGCTTATATTTAAGATATTAAGATTGTACGGTGTTTGAACATTTTTGTTGTACACCAGTTGATTTTTTACCAATAATACTCTACAGCTATGAAAAAGTAAAATATTGTGTACATAAAATAAAAAATTCTCAAAAATGAAAAAAAAACCTTTTTTTGTGATAAGTAAATTTTAAATGCTGTAGAATAATTGTAACACAAATGTGTGTATTTCAGTAAGCAAACGTTCATTGAATAATCTGGTTACCATAAATTTGAATTTTTAAGACTTTGTATGATACAAGAGGTAAACAGTATTATATTCAAAATATGATGTATTATGCAAATATAAATCACAATAGGTTGTACAAAACATAAATGAGAAATTTTCAACAGAGTTATTCTATAAAATTAAGGCAAAAAAAATTCATATTAACCAGCCTTTTATTTATTATGAACGTAAATCTTTCTCTTTCTGAAAGCTATTTTTTCTGTAATAACATTTGAGTCAAGAATATTTTATTGCATTTATTTTTATTATTTTTTATAAAGGAAAATTCAGAGAATTGATAAAGTAAAGTGAATGCAATTCTAGACCGGGGACCAGTTGTTAGTGAAACAAAATATCGAAAGTATCAGACACCTACTTGATATGCGTATCTGGGAAGAAGGTCCTCCATCCCAGCAACAGTCGCGTTCAAGACTGTCATACTCCAATTAATATTTTTTATATTATTTAAATAAAGTTTTACCGGTATTAACATTTTCCATTCCTTCAAAAATGAAGAAATATTGTAGATATGTTTTATTTATTTATTTATTTTTCTTTCTACAGCTCAATGCAAGTGCGATCAGTGTCAAAATATCAATGCTAGGAATTAAACTTTGAAGGTTCATGAGAAAACGTTCATACCAGTGCTACCTAAAGCACTATACATTCTGGAATTTCACCAGCGATGCACGTTAAATCTGTCGAGAGCTGAAACGTCCTCCCATTGGTGTGGTGTGGTAGTTAGGAGAGGGGGTGCCAGCTCAGGTGTCGTCCACGTCACTTGACCATGGTTCAAAATTACGTGGTCCGTCGCCAAAAGCCCTCGTGTAGCTGAACAGTGCGACGTTAATATTCAATCAATCAATCAATCTGGAATTTCATGTTTACACTAATAATTAATCTTTATAAAATTGTTCTTGCATATAAAATTGTGTTTTTGGAAGATTATTCAAGCAAAGAAATCAAGTATTGATGTATATTAATCAACATAAAAGTACTACAAAAGTCCATTGAAATATATATAATATAGAGAAAAGTCTTAAAATTAGCTGTATAAAACAATAAATTTACAAAAATCATATCTTTTGATCTTTTACCTTAATATGATAAAAAATATTTGTACATCTTTTAAGTCTCAAGAGAAAACACAAAATAAATCAAAAGTAAAGTCCTAATTATCGTTTGCAGTTTAAAAAAATGGAGTACAATTTAAGAAAATGTATGTGTTTGCTTATTTGAAATTACGTCACAACTCTCTCTCTCTCTCTCTCTCTCTCTTTCTTTAAAAAAGAGTGATTTCCTGAAGGGTCATTCATTTCAACCCTATTTTTATTAGCCCTTAAGCAGGTCATAAAATAAGGAATGTGTTTCTGTTGGGGAACGTTGCAAAGGGAACCCTTCCAAGGAAGATTTTCCCACGGCGGTATTTTTACCAATAAAATGGACTTAGCTTGTATTAGGAATACTCCGAATATTTTCACTGATTTTCCAAGAACTTTGTTAACGAGAAACAATTTACTACACGAGTAATTGTCTTAAGCCAGTCTAATGTTTAAATATATAAATAAATACAGATAATTTTTTTCAATACACACATATGTATTTAAAAAAGGGGGAAAATATTTTTTGAGCAAACATATTTAATTTTTAATGATACAAAGAGGGAGAAGTCTGGAGAGCTGCAAACGTCTCTTAAAGCACAGAGTAAAAAAGCAAACCTGCACAAAATATTTAGCAGCTTAGATCTATGAATCTTATTGACACGTTAATTTAATAATAAACTGAAGCAGGGCGTGCACATATAATAATTTTTTATAAGGGGGGATTAAGTTTTTTTTTTTTTTTTAGAAAAAAGAGATAAAAAGTGCTGAGACGTAATCTTTATGCTAAAGATTAAAAATCTGCTGGGTGTAGGAGTGGTGGTGGTGGGGAGAATTGAACCCTCCATCCTTGTGTGTAGGTATCCTGCTTAGAATCTAAAAGGAATTCATGATACCAAAAAGGGTGTTGTAGATTGCGATAAAACAGTGCTTCTCAAACTTTCAATATTTGCGACCCAATTTTCAGTCACAATTTTCAACGCGTCCCCCCCTTTTTTCTTACAAAAACAATGTATTGAATGTAATTATAATGTACTTTGATGGTAAAACTGCAATACAATATGACTAATTATAAACCGTACTAATTATCAAGATAAATATCAAGTTTTATATATAATTTTGTATATGACAAGCTCAAGGGAGTCACTAGTGATTACTAAACTTGTTTTTAATTGAATATTGATAAATTAACTGTCAAATACTTTGTGCAGCACTGAAAAATTTATAAGTAGTGTGTATTATATCACTGTGAATGTGTATTTCATTTTTAATTATATAAGAATGTATTTCATTTTTTATTGTATAAGAATGTATTTTATTTTGTAATTATTTTAAATTGCAAATTATTTTATTAAATTGATAATTATTTTAAATATTTTATTCTCAATTTTTCGTGATATGCTCGCGCCCCCTCCCCAAGTAGGGTTGTCACGCCCTTCTAGGGGGCGCGCCCTACAGTTTGAGAAACGCTGTTATAAAGATTTTATTTCGAGTTTTGAGAACAATTTAATTACCGTATACTCGAAGCAAAATATGATTTGGGAAGAAAAACCAAGTGATTTATATAATAATTTGGCCGATAGCGAAACGAAGATTTGATAATTTAGTTATAAAAATGAGAAAGAGAATAATTGGGTTTTTAATAAACACTAGGTGGTTGTACGTTTTCTGTAATTTTAATTTTTTTTCTCTCTCCAATTTTTTGCCCCCCCAAATCTTTTGTGCCCTAGGCATGTGTCTTGCATGCCTAAGCGGAAAAGCGGGCCTGAGATTCAGTGAAACTCAAATTTAAAGGTAAAACTCATTGAAGTAGGTGTGCCTGAATTTTACAAATATTTACCAGCCAGGTTTGAAAATACTCGTAAATTCGAGTATGAAATTATTTCTATGTTTGGAAGTACTTATCGGTGCGAGTAGCTATTTTCAGTAATGAAGGCATTAAATTTCTTGTTGGAAATAGTATCATTGACGCACGCATTGGGTCAGTTTTGAAAATAATCATTGAGAATAAAATTTCTCTCGAAATAAGAAAGGTAGTAGCAGAGAAGAGAAGTCAAGTGTCTTAGGACATAAACATTAAATTTTTCTTGTTCTTTTTTTTTTGTTTATTATAATGTGTTATTCAAAATAAACTTACGTTTCTTTTTTTTTTTTTTTTGCGGCCTACCTAAAGTTAAACCTTGTTTGTTTGGCCCAAGTTAGCCTTTGAGTTCTAGAGCATCACACCTTAGTACCAAGGAAGTATGTAAAAGAGGACAAATTTTTATTCTTTAACAGGGCGGTATCTTTAGACAAACTAGTCAAGCAATACTCTATAAATGAGCCCCAATGACAGATTTTCTGACATTGGCTTGAGTAAATATTTTATTTGATATCCAGAATGCTTAAGAACAGTAAAAACGTTCAGCTAAAGTAGACTGAGAATGCTGCAATAGCATCTGTCTTAGAACAACTTTTGATTTTCTATCTTTTTGTGTTATTTAATTAGATGGAGGCCTGCTTAACTAGAGACAAAAGGGCAGAAAAAAATGTTCTGTTAAAGTTTAATATTAAATATTAGAATTTGACTCTATGTTTTGGTCGGTCAACATCAATATTTATACTGATCATTACTTACGTATCCTTTTAATGGGATTTATTAATCATATCTTTGACAATCATCGCTTATCGAGAGTTTCATATTTCTTTAAATAAATACTGCAAGAGACCTGCGCCTCTCGCGGTGGGGGGAAGAAACACTCGACATGATCCAACTCTCTCTAATCTATTTCAACTCTAAGAATAGACACAATTTCAACAGAGAAAGTCTCAATGAAAATCGTGAAAGTGTAACAAGGACAGTAAAGCTTAAGCGATTAGGCGACTAACAAATTTGATCCTTATCTTAATTAAGGATTATCCGATTGATCTAATCTATCCGATTATTATTATTACTATCCGATCTGATGTATGTTATTCGATTTAACCTAATCTTAATTCAATCTTAGTGAACAATCGTCACTTGAAGGTTTCCTTCTAATAATAATCAAAGTTTTATAATTCTAATATTATACCTTTAGTAGCAATCTCACCTGTCCCGAGTATATCTTCGCTCCTTCTCCCCTTCTTGCTAGAAAACCTCGCATATTTATAGTAAGCTAATTTACATATCACGATTCTCTTCTTCCGAAAGGTTGGTTGTGAATAACGCGAATTGATAGCCCAAAGATTTCCCAAGAGGATTAATTAGAAGATCGCGTATAGATCTGTCGCAATATTGAGTAATTTGAAAACCAGAAGGTATAATATCATTACTAATTCACGTGGATTTTATTCGTTAGCAAATCACCCGTGTCTGTAAATGAAATTGACATCGTGAAGAAACAACTCGAAGGTTCCCTCGATATATGTTTTGTAACGACGGTTCATTCAAATTTGCCAAAAATTTCTGAATCATAGCGAAACACAGCAAAGAAGTAGTATAGTAATGAGGTATATATAGGTTTACCTAATTGCACAACCTGAATGAAAAGTAAATGTCAAAGCACGATTATTGTCACTCTTTTCGACGTTTACTCCCCTCAGGTTCTTTAGGTGAATACAGGTGTCACAAGCCCGAGGTGCCCTAGTGATCTTTTCCCAGTGGCGTAACGGAAAATAATTGGCCCCCCCGCAAGGTCAGATCTTGGGCCCCAAGCCGGATATATGTATATATATCCATATATTCTTTGTATATATATATATACAAAGAATTGCAAAACCATAACATAATGTATCTTTATACATCACGTAAAAATATTTAAATATTAAACTTCTAACTGAATCTAACTTAAATAAAAACGATACACTAAGAGAAAAACACAAACACTCTTGTAAAATAATATTTTCGATTTCAGATCCTTATGATAGAAAAAAGGTATCACTTACCAAATTCTTCATTTATAAATCCCGGGATGAGCTTGACCTTAAGTTCAATAAAATTCTAGCATAAATTGCCAAAAAGTCAAAGACACAACTATTGTTACTAATAAGAAAGCATGGACACAAAAAAGAATGCGCTCGCAGTACCACTCAGGTTGAACTACAAAAGTAACTAGTTCGTTGGGTTGTTCGCGACACACACTGCTAGCTATTATACAGAACTACACTCAAGAAGTAAATCACAAAAAAAGCGATTGACATCTCACATTTTTCTTAGCAAAGTCGGTTATTAATTCATACAATTTAATTTTTCTTGCTTCTTGTTGTTCAATACATATCAAAGACAAATAGGAGAGCCTCGCTTCTGACATAGTACAACGTAGATAATTTTTTATTAATTTTATTTTAGAAAATGACCTTTCCGCCATTGCAGAAATAACCGGAAGAGTCAAAAACAATAAAACTCTAATATATGCATCTGGTAAACTTGGCGCAGCAAACTTATATTGAATCATCAAAAAATTACTTAAATCTTTTATCGAATTCAGCTTAATTAAATCTTCACTAAAAACTGCTTTTAGAGACATAATTTGATTTGGAAATTCACTAGATAGGTCGAGGCCAGTAGCGCACACAGGAATTTTCAAGGGGGGTCGAGGGTCGAAAGTTCACCATTCTTGTATCATACTCCTTTTGATTTTGTCGATTTTCGGGTAAAAAATACAGTGAAAAACTAATTTTTGAATAAATAATTAGCATTAATTAATAAAATTAATCATTAATAACAAGTAATTAATTAAATTTTACGTACTATATACTTAGAATTATAATCAATCGGAAAAAAATTCAAGGACTTTGGGGAGGGGGTCCGGACCTCCAGGACCCCCCTTGTGTGCGCAACTGGTCGAGGCTATATACTTTTTGAAGATTACTGGCTTCATTATATAAGAGATCATTTGTAGTGCTTACAATATTTTTGGGAGAAAGAATCCTGAATTATTTGTAAATGTCATTCATACTCTCAAAACGATTTTTTAATTGAGTAGTAATAACATCAACATTGGCCTTAAAAACATCCACCTCAAACAATCGTTCACTGTCTTGCAGTTTTTCATCAGCATTGAAATCATCGAAAAACTGTCTAACTTTTCTATGTCTCTTTTTTTCAAACTCCAAGGTGATACCCCATTTTTTAGCCAAACCTATAGCTTCTTCCTTTATATTAGCAAAATTGTTACGAAGATTCTCGATAGACGTTAAGCTAGAATTTAACATGGTCTTAGCGTTTTCCAAATCTATTTTTGGTGATTGTAATGCTTTTGAAGTTAAATTTATGCTTTGTAAAATTTGACATTGGAAAATTAGCAAAAAAAAAAAAAAATTCAAACTTTTCCATATGTTTTTTAATCGCTAAAGCTTCCTGTTTCTCGTCTTGCTTAGTACTGATTAGTAAAATATTTGAAAGTACTTTTTTAAAATCAAAATGTAATTGTAGCGAATTGATATTACAGAGTCAAATCGAGATGACCACCTTGTCGTGCATAATGATTTAATAGTCTGCTGAATGTTCTCGTTATTCTGCACAATTTTCAGATCACTCCACCTTTTAATGCTGAGACCAAAAAATGTGTGTAAATTTTTTGACAAAAGTCATAAAATTCTCTTACATGAGGCATGTTATTACATGCATCGTTTAGAGCAAGATTGAGGTTGTGTGTTGAACAGTGAACGTAAGAGGTTGCAGAGGAAAATCACGATAACTGGGACAGATTCCTCCATGAGTTTTCTTTCTGGTTACGCAAAGCAGTTAATGAAACTACTGGTAAAACTCCGGCTGAATTATTCTTAGGTAGAAAAATTATAACGCCTTTTCGTAAATTAGTATGGGTAACGGATAGTGCAGAATATGTGGGAGGCAATATTAAAATATTATTTGAGGCGAGGCAGAATATGCAGAGACAACATAAGACGTTGGAGAAATATTATAATCGAAAAAGGAGAGCGGTTAACATCAAAGTCAATGATTTAGTCTTTGTAGAAACTCATTTTCTTAGTGCAGCGGGCAGGAGAGTTGTAGGAAAATTTATGCCTAAACTTGAAGGGCCATACAGAGTTTTGGAAGTTAACAACAATTTGACCATTTGGAAAAGAGGAAGAAAAGTCACACTGTAAATGTTGACCAATTATGGATTTATCATCCGAGAAGTTATGACACAAGTAGTTATGATAGTATTAATGAGACAATATATGAGGGAAAGAGATCGAGTAATTGGTCTAATAGGTCGAACTCGGAAAAAATCCAGACGTTCTAGAAAACCCTCGGGTTATGAGAATAGGAGTTGTAAATAGGATAAGAGGGAAATGTCGGATTGGAGGATCTGAGAGTTATATAAACGCGGTAAAGCCGTAGAGTCGACGGGCACGGCAGAAAGGGATGAGAGAAAGGGAACAAAAATATGTAGGAAAAGATCCTTTAAAGGGTCTGTCTATTGAACATAATAAAAGGAAAGCGCCTGTACCTGTTTTTGTTTGCTTTGCTGTAATCCCACGATGAGAGATTGTTTATTACGTTTCTTTTAACCTAAAATATTACTTTAGCTGACCTTCGAACTTACTCTGATATGGTTATCTCCGTCATTTTTTTAGGGAAGTTGTAATTTTGTGGTTTTGATTGCTGTGTTGTGTTCGACTTATTATTATTTATAAATGTAAATGAGCAGAATATTAAAAAAATGGGCATCTGGGATCCCTATTGAAGGAAGTTGAAACTGAACAATCAACTGAAGAACCTACTGAAATAATGCATATTAATCAAGATATAGCGAAAGTAAATATCAGAAAAGCGTTATACATGAAACGTTTGAGTTGATTTGAAATTTTCAAATGCTGCCTAAAGATCTCTATGAAGAAAACTATGAAGCCATAATGTAGCGCTTCGCCTTGTCAAAAAGACACAAGGAAGAAAAAGTTCAAAATGCTATTTGTAGATCATCAAACGACAGCAAGACTACAAAATATGACAGTTTTGCTGGAAAATAAAGATCCTGTGTTGTTAAAGAAAAGTGTCTGTGGTTTATGTATGTCCTTTATTAAGAACACGCACATTTGGAACATTTCCTTTAGTTTTATTGCATTTTTTCTCAAAATTTCAAAGAAAAATTGAAAACTCCTTGAAAGTAGGTAAGTATATTTTCTCTTAATTATATTATTCACTGGAATCATGATTTTTATCGTGTATAGTAAAAATAATTATAAAATAAATTATAGTTTTAAAACAAACTAAAAAAACACGCTTTTATAGTTAATTGAACTAAAAAGTAAAAAATATTTATATAAATATAACTTACTTAAAAGTAACATATACAAAATTTAATACTTATCTTGTTAATTAGTACGGTTTATAATTATGATCGTATTGTAGCTTTAACGCCCCCCCAAATGCATTATTATTGCATCAATACATTATTATTTTTAGGGGGGGGGGGCGATAAACATTATGATTGAAAATTGGGTCGCCAGTAGTGAAAGTTTTAGAACCACTGCTTTAAGTAGATTGAAGAAAAAAATATATACTGTATGTACAAACACATTTTCACATTTTATACATCATTTTCTAATTTATCAATTAAGACATCTGGCTCCTTAAAATTCCCATACCATGCGTGCTGCGCTTGTAAGTGTTATTGTTAGCATTGCCTAACTAAGCCGCGTCCCAAGCCACCAGATGTGAATTAAAAAAATATACATATACACATACATATACATACAATTTACAACATATATAACAAACAATGCTGGATATTCCCACAGAACCTTCAAGTCAAAAATTGCAAACAAATGTCCAAAAACAATTGTTTCCTCATTTTGGAAAAGAAATTAATACACAGAGTTCATTTTTCTTACTTGAAAAATGCCCACAACTTAGTGGCAACTCTTGTACAAAAATTATTTTTAAAAAAAATCTTGACTTGGTTGTGCAAAAATACCTGACTGCTTGTCAGCAAGAAAACGAAAAAAGGACCATACAACCTGATTTTTTTTCTATGTTATCTATGCGCTCCTATCCGCCAGATCTCTGTCTAAGGCTTCTATGCTGAGGCTGTTCTGCGGTAGAGTGTCAATCCCAGTGCTCCTCTGCTCCTCTGGCACTACTTTGGGCTCTTTTAAGCGGCTCCTGAGGTAATATGCGCAAGGTCTCACTGTTGTCTTTCCAGACCGGACTAGTCTCCCCTCAGCTGCACTGTGTCCATTGCTACCTGTTGTCCTGGTTTCTCTGGCCTTGTCAGACTCTTGCTCCTCGCCTGCTCTCTTCTGTAGGTGAACTTAACTGCCCCATCTGTTGTTGATGTGATGGACCTGAAATTGACTCTGGTCCCTGTGAAGGGTTAAAGTTCTTTCGCCTATATTTGTGGATTCTAGAAGCTACAGATGATGGAACTGTTCTTTTTTGCCCTTGTGGCAGTACAGGTGCTTGCCTTTTCTGTTCTCTATGTTCGGACCCTAGAAAAGACCGCTTCCTGCATATTTTGGACCGCTTTCTATCGTTCCTCTACGCTGTCACATTTGACCCTACGTTCTTACGCTTCAATCTCAGATCCTCCAATCCGGCAGTTCCCTTATTTGATTTACGACGCTTAATTTCATCACACGAGGGTTTCTTAGAACGTATGGATTTTCCCGGGTGCGACCTACACGTCCCATTACTAGATCCTTTTCCTTCATATAGTATCTCATTAGTACTATCAAAACTGTTTGTGTCGGAATGTCTTGGATGATACACCCGCACTTGGTCAATATTAACTGTGACCCTTCTTCCCTTTTTCCAAAGAGTCAGATTGTTATTCCGAACTTCCAACACTTTGTATGGCCCTTCAAACTTAGGTATAAATTTTCCAACCACTCTCCTCCCCGCAGCACTAATAAAATGAGTTTGTACCAACACCAAATCATTGACTTTGATGTTAACCTCTCTCCTTTTCCAATTATAGTATTTTTCCATGTCTTATGTTGTTTCCGCATATTCTGCCTCGCCTCATCAAACAATTTCTCAACATTTCCTCCCACATATTCAGCACCTACCGTTAAATTTATTAATTTAAGAAAAGGTGTTGTAATTTTTCTATCTAAGAATAATTCAGCCGGGCCTGTCATTTGTTTCATTAACTGCTGTGCGTAGCGCGAAAGAGAACTCATGGAGAAATCGGTCCCAGTTATCGAGATTTTCTTCTATAAAACAAGCTATCTTCTGCGCTAAAGTGCGGTTTACTCTTTCTGTTAAATTCACCTGCAGCTGATATGTTACCGTTTTAATATGTTTTATATCCAACCTGTGACTTAAGTGTTCAGAGACTTCGGATATAAATTGGGGACCATTATCACTAATCAAAGAAATAGGAGCTCCATATCGTGAAACATAATTTTCAAAAAGGGCGTTAGCTATGGCCTGGGCCGAGACTTTTTTTAAAGGTATAAGCTCACTCCACTTAATGAAGTGGTTAGTTAATACCAAGATAAATCTATATCTCTCGTGTAGGGATGATGCGTAGGGGCCTAGTAAGTCTAACGTCACTATTTCATTGGTGTAATTAGGTACTTTCGGACTTAATCGACCAGTTGGTAGCGCGTTTTTATAGTTAAACTTTTGACACCGGTCACAGGTTGATACATATTTAAATATATATTTCCTCATTTACGGAAAATAACACGAATCATGTAATTTTAAATGTCTTTTTCTTTCCTAAATGGCCTGCTAATGGTTGATCGTGAAATTCGTTCATTATTGCATCGCGAAGAGATTGAGGAATGTATACTCTGAGTTCCTCAAGAATTTGACCAATACTTCGCGTAAAAGAGTAAACCATCCATTAACTTAAAATCCTGGGACCAACCCTCGCATACAGTTGCATTCACTGAACCATCGTCCGGATTTTCCAAATAATGATAGATATGCCCTAACTCAGGACCTTCCCGTTGTTCTTGAATTAATTGTTCCCTGGAGTTCAAAGCTAAGACTCTAAGAGCTGCGCACGAAATTTGTGGTCCATCCACATTGTCTACCGGATTCCTAGACAATACGTCCACGATAAAATTCTGGACACCAGTCGATGTTCCCATTCAATGTTAAACTCCGATACCTTGAACGCCCATCTAATCATCCGGCTAGATAAATTTTTCCCATTTGTGAGTTTTGTTAACGCTACATGATCTGTTATTACCTTCACCGGTAGTATCCCAAAATAAGTTCTTAACTTATTCAATGCCCATATAACCGCCAAACACTCGCGTTCCGTAACTGTGTACTTTCTTTCGGCCTTGTTCAGTGTTCTAGACGCGAATGCAATAGGTCTGTGATTTTGATTCAACACAGCGCGAATTCCGACCCCACTAGCATCCGTAAATAAGTCAAACTATTCTTGAAATTTCGGCTATTGTAAAACTGGCGCCTCTGTTAATGCTCGTATTACTTTATTAAAAGAATCCTGTGCTTCCGTCGACCAATTAAATTTTGTCCCCTTTTTCTTTAACCTATATAATGGTTCACATATATCTGCATCATGTGGAATAAATTTTGGGTAACTACCAGGCATCCCTAAAAATTTCGCACTTCCTTATTGTTTTTAGGTGGCTTCATTTCCGTGATCACCTTGACCTAGTTATTATCGGTTTCAATTCCGTCCTTACTAATTATGAGTCTCAAATACTTCAATTTGTCACGTGCGAAGTGACACTTATCTTTATTTAGTGTTAGACCTGCATCTCGCAACAATGTAAATACCTGATTCAAATGATCTAAGTGTTCATTAAATGATGGAGATGTAATTATGACATCGTCCATGTAACAGTTAACAAAACGCCCAAGAACCGGTTTCAGGATTATGTCGATTGCCTTTTCAAAATTTGGCGCCACCCCTGAAAAGCCGAATGGCATTCTGAGAAATGCAAAAAAGGCCTTTTCGTGTTATAAATGCCGTGTTCTCTAAATCTTTAGGATTTATGGCCAATTGAAAGTAACCTGATTTTAGATCTAGTGTCGACATGATAGTGGTGTATGGAATATTTGTGATCAGGTCATCTATCACCGGTAATGGATATCGCGAATACATAGCGATGGCGTTGTGTTTGCGATAGTCAAGCGCGAATCGATACACATGTGTAGAATCTGGAGGAAGGCTGTTATTTTTGCTTGTTAATACTACAGGCGACGCGTATGGGGATTGAAGAGGCCGAATTTTACCCTCCTTTAACATTTACTCATTGTGATAGTCGATTATCCCCTGTTTGACTCTATCATATCAATAGGGTCTTGACATTACTGGCCCCTGGTCCCCAGTATCGATTTCATGATATAATACATGATTTAACCCAGGCTGGTCTGAAAATAGGCCCTGGAAACTATTAAATAAATCCTTTAATTTTTGCTTTTGCCCTTTACCGAGCTTTGTATCGGATAAATCAATCTCGACCGGCTTTTCCACTATTGGCAACGGTTTAATTTGGTCATCTGGAATGACCAAAGATTTCTTATCGAAATCTAAAGTTAATTTGGAATTTTTCATAAAGTGGATGCCTAAAATGCATTGGTACTGCATATTGTTAAGAATATGAAATTCCCAGGTTTTCTGGAAATCTCGGATCCGAATCTGCAATTCAACCCGACCTAAATGACAACATGGGGCTTCTTGGGCCGTCACTGCTCCATCTTTAGTCTTTTGACGCGGTCGATATGAAAAATATCTGCGGTAGGCCTCTTCGGATATAAAGGATTTCTCCACAGAGCTGTAATGAATGTTTCATTCAAAAGAATGGGATCATACGGCAGTTCTATAAGAGTCATTTGCAGTGATGAGATCCTAAAAGTACGTAGTTCAGGAGAATTTTCTGTACTTTGCGATCGATCACCCCCAGACTAGCATCAATCGCTTAAATTTTAAATACCTGTTTTGACCATTCTGACCCCTGAACCACCCTGTCGTCCGCCTTGATTATTGAATCTATGATCAGATTGACCAATTCGGCTTCGACTATCAAACTTACCTTTACTTACCTTGACCTTCAAATCTGTTGGATTCCCTCTGCTATTGTCAGAGTATCGGTTGTTAATTCTGGTATCCTCCAATTTTTCCTGTTTGGGAATAGACCACTCGCGCTATAGCCTGCATCTCGGAATTCCTGCCTTGAACCCCTGATCCTTCTATTTAAAAACCTCTCTTTGTGCTTATCAATTATTTGTAGAAGGTTAGACGTGGTCTGCGGATGTCGTACCTCCACATAATCTAAAAGTTGAGGTTCTAACCTACCGATAACACGATCCAGCAATTTTTCCTCCCTCATGTCTAGTTTTAACTGTTTGTGTATCTTTAACATTTCATACGCAAAATCCGAAGGTTTTTGGTTGTGATTTTGTTATGATGCGCAGAAACGGGCTTCAAGCTCTAATCTATTCCGAACCAAGGGGAATTGCTCCGTCAATGCTTGCTTTAAGTGAACGTAATCTGTCGCTTTGTCCTCTACAACCCTATAACTTAAAACATCAAACCAATCTAGTACCCGTCCTGTGAGATGACCCTTTAAATATGCACAAGCCGTTTGTGTGGGTATCTCATAGTATGTTAAATTATTATCAATATTCTCTAAAAACTCTGACACATTATCCACCCCCGAAAAATACTGCTCGTGTATAATTCGAAAATTAGATCCGACTCTAGACTCGGGATTACTTGCACGTTGGGCACCACTGTGGGACCCCCCTCCCTGGGTTTCCACTCTGGACACTAAGATTAATTTGAGGCAAAGAATGACCAGACGCCATTTGTATAATAATAACTTATATTTATTCACTTGGTTCGAATATCAAAAATCTTTTTGGTAAACATTGATAACAATTTAACACATTACGAGATACCCACACAACTAGCTTGTACGTATCTGAAGGGTCGTCTCACGGGACGGGCACTAGATTGATTTGATGTTTTAGGTTATAAGATTGCGAAGGAAAAGGCAACAGATTACGCTCACTTAAAACAAGCTTTGACGGAGCAACTCCCCGTGGTTCGAAATAGGTCGGAGCTCGATATTGAGTTTAATAGTTGATTAGTATCATATTTCGTGATTTAATTTAATAGTAAAGTTCAATCCCATTGACGTAGACATATTGATTCATCTTTGTATTTAGAAGGTTAATAATTGATTCAAGTGAATAAATATAATTTGTTATTGTAAAAATGTTGTCTGGTAATTCTTTGCCTCAATTCAATTTTGGTGTCCAGGGTGGAACCCAAGGGAGGGGGTTCCCACACATGGATCATCTAATGCTATTTGAATTTGAGCAAAACCCTCTTCCACTTCGATCAAATCTTCATTTTCGGCTTCACTGGGAATGGGACTGGTTGATGATGATCTTGACATTTCATCGCCTTCATGGGTTGTGACATCTATTAATTCAGTGATTGTATCGTCTTTAGAACTCGTGGATGTGAATGGTTGAGAATAGTCAAATTCCGCATTTTGATTCAAGCTTTTTTTCAGGTTTCCTGAAATACTGTTTCAATGCTCCCGCTTGCTTAGATTTCTTCTATTCTTCCGTTCTTCTCTTTTCTATAGAAAGCACCTGACTGTCTTTTAGTCTTTCTGGAAGACATCCAGAAGAAAGATAACAAGAGCTATAATAAATATATGATTCACAGATGCAAAAAAAAAAAAATTAACAAGATTTTTTCAGAAATTTATCGAAAAGTGTTAAAAATTAAATTTAGAGCTTCAATTTTTAAGAACTTGGAATTATTTCCGTAACAAATCATCAGGACACATGCTTATATGAGCTTTTTTTAAAAGTTAGCTTGACAATAAGCCCAAATTTTTTCTACTCTTTTAGGAAACACCCCAGTGCAAGATTTCATTCATTCATTAAATTAAATTAAGGTATCCGACTAACCTAAAACCATGATTTTTTTCAAAAATTGGCAAATTTTTTTATGACTTTATTTTATAGACCATTTTATTAACTTAATAACAATACCAAGTATTTTATTTTCCCTCCACTAGAACAAAAACTACAAGCGTTTTAGTAAAAGCAAATGCCATAACTTTACACAAGATGTCAAACTTTAAAATGCGTTTTACTCGAAATGTGTTTTTTTTTTTCGAAAAACTCAAACTGGGACCGCGATTGCTCAAAAAGTTTTGAAAATAATTAGCTGAAATTTTTTGCTTATGTTCTGCATAACTGTAGAAGTGTTTTGATCTTCAGATTTATCAATAACTGTTTTATTTCAAAATTTGCAGTTCTTTATGTGAATATAGTCAATGTTTTTTTAAGCAATTTCGTATAATGACTTAGATAAAGTGCTCTAGTTTTTGCAAAAATTAAAATATCTCTTATCGTGAAGGTCTCTTCAAACAGGAATAACAAAGTAACACATCAAAATTGAAAAATTGTGAATTTGTTCATAAAATCTTTGTACAGAGCGGGCCCCGTTTATGTAATTTTTCGTACATTTTTACTAGTTTTTTCCCATTTTAATAATAATAATTTTTTTTACCAACTTTAGGATTTTTTCCTTAAAATATACTAAATAAATATAAAAATCACAAAAAGATCTCCATATCTCCTTTTTTTCAAAAAAAAAAAAAAGTTGTCGCAAGTAGTCGGATACCTTAAGAGCTTTTATAGAAGGCATTTTCCTCTAAAATGTGAAACAGAAACTGGGGACAGGAGTTAGTGAACATTATATCAAAGGATCAAATGAATAAAATTTAAGTTTTGTACTTATCACAGATAATACACTCTACAGTTCTGATTTAAACAAAAAACAACGGCAACACCTTTTCACTAAAACTCAATAATTTCTTGCACTTATCTTGATCGTGTTACCACCATTATTGGTACATGTTAAATCAAAATTGAATGAACTTATTGAATAAGAATGAATTTTCATATTTTTCCTTATATATACTGGTCAAGTTGCGGAAAAAATGCCGCAACCCTTTAACTGGACCGAGATAGTACAGGATTATAAGGATGCTTGGCCATGTCATTAACGATCAAATTTAAAGAGTGGCTACTACATGCTCCTAGAGTGTTAGTACACTCATGTCCATAAATTAAGGATAATGAAGTTCAGGCAAAGAAAGCGATAGAAGCAAAACAAACTTGACTTATTTATAAAGTCTATTTATTAAACAAAAGGTAAAGAGCAAAAAAGATGCTATATGTTTGACACAATTAACAAAAATTGCGAATTTTACTCCCTGGAGCAAATTTCAAAAAAGAACCTATTTACAAAAAAACAGTATAACATGGTTAGTATGATGGTTAATACGGAGTGTGTCTCCCGGACGATGCAATACAGGCCTTACAACGCCTAGGCATTCTGAGTATCAAATTATCAATCTGATCTTGGGGAATATTACACCACTCATCAAGCAATGCCCTCTGAAGTTCTGGTAGATAGGTGGGAGGAGGTTGACGGGCTGCAATTCGTTGGCCAAGCATATCCCACACATGCTCTATTGGGTTCAAGTCCGGTGAGTATGCTGGCCAATTCATACGGGTGATATCCTCCGATTGAAGGCATTCGTCTACAATGTTTGCACGGTGAGGACGGGCGTTGTCATCCATAAACAGAAATTTAGCACTCATGGCGCCCCGAAACAAACGTGCATGTTGTTCCAGAATGACATCCCGATAGATGTGGCCTGTCATCGTTACACTCTAAACATGCAGGTCAGTTCTGAAACCAAGAATAATTCCTCCCCAAACGAGCCATCCTACACCACCGTAATGGTGTCGTTCAATGGTGTTCTCTTGGTGGTAACGAGTACCTGGAGCTCTCCATATTAAAGTCCGATGAGAATCAGACTGCAAACTAAACCTGGACTCGTCGGAAAACATCACACAAGACCACTGTTGCGGTGTCCATAATGCATGCTCTCTACTCCAGGTTAATCGCAGGCGACAGTGAGTTGCGATAAGTGGAACACATCTGACAGGCCTACGAGCATATAGACCAATCTGCCCTAAGTGTTTGTACACGATCTGCCTTGAAACTGTCGTACCGGTAGCTGAAGAGAGCTGACGAGACAGGTCTGATGCTGTGCTCTGTCTGTTTCTTTTGGCAGTAACTGCCAAATATATATATATATATATATATATATATATATATATATATATATATATATATATATACCGGTCCTCATTCGGTGTTGTAACTCGGGGCGACCTGTGCTGTAACATCTATTCACATTACCATCATCTTGGAATCGTTGCCAAAGCCTGGAGATGACACTCTGGGTGATTCCGAGTTCCTCGGATACTTCCAGCTGGGTACGTCTACATTCCAGTCGTCGAATAATTCTACCACGTAAAAAAATTATCCAAATGCTTCCTTTGTGCCATAACTATGCGGTTATTGCACTGAAAGGCTTTTAAAGCGCTTGTGAACAATTTTACTTCTTTGCCACTATTCCTTGTATACCCCTCTCTTACACTCTCGTCATTGTGACGTACTTTCCGCGCCATCGGGTAGTTTCCTGTAATGTGCATATTCTTCTTCAAGATGTGTGTTATAATTCTACAGGTGAAATTTTTATTTTAGAATTCAATTTCTGTGTGATTCTGAATTATCCTTAATTTATGGACATGAGTGTAGATTGAACGCACTACTTTCAGATTCTACCCCTGATTTCTCGCCTCTTATATTGGCTCCGTTACCGTAGGCGTATCCAACAAATTTAGCCCTAACTTTTGAAGTTTCTCAACTGTTAAATCTGAAAATTCTTTTCCAGTCAATCTTTTAACTGGAAGGAAACCTAAAAAATTCTCTTTTATTTCAACGATAACTTCATTAGGATAAGATTTCTCAGTACATACATATCTTACCAGAAATATCAATGGTTCAATCTTACTAGAATCAAAGGCTCAATATAAAATTATTGAATAATATTTGGCATGTTCAATTTTATGAACAATACGTAATTTAAAATTCTCGTGTAAAAGAGAAATTATTTCGTTCTGAGTATTTTTCCCTAGATAGTGTACTTTAGCTTCTTCCCTTTTTAGCACTCTTCGGGGATGTTCCTCTATTATTGGATCAAATTTGGCAAGTAACTGAATTATTTGTAAAAAAATACCATTATACACTCAAGAGCCAAAACATTATGACCACCTGTCAATAACGAGTTGGCTCACCTTTGGCGTACAGCACAGCTTCAACCCCCCTTGGCATGGATGCCACAAGTCCTTGGTAGATGGCCGGAGACAGATTGTACCAGATGTTTAAGCAACGGTCACACAAATCCGAGATATTGCGAATTGGTGGTCTTTGAACTCGGAGTTGCCGTCCCCTGACATCCCAAATGTATTCTATCGGATTGATATCCGATTAGTTAGGTGACCAGGACATTAATTGGAATTCAGCATCATGTTCCTGGAACCACTCCAACACAATTTTAGACTTTTGACACGGGGCGTTGTCCAGCTGGAAAAACATAGGCCATGTAAGGGTGCAACTGGTCCGCAATCATTTTCAGATACCCTGTAGTATTCATTGTCTGCTCTACCACAACCACGGGTCCCAAAGTCGCCTAAGAGAACATCCCCCAAAGCATAATATCACCACTACCGGCCTGTGTATGACCTACTGTACATTGAGGGAGCAACTGTTCTCCTAGATGACGGCGTATCCTGACACGGCCATCGGCGTGATGAATGACAAACAGTGATTCATCTGACCAGGCAACTTTCTCCCACTAATCCATGGACCAGTTGCAATGTTCCCGGGCCAAGCGGAGTTGGCGATGACGCTTGGTCAGCAAAGGCACACGAGTGGAACGTTTGCTGCGTAGCCCCGTATCCAACAGTGTCCGCTGAACAGTGTGCCCCGATACTATTCTACTTGGCCCTGCATTGTATTGGGCTGTCAGCTGAGCCATTGTCTGGCTCCGGTTTTGCTCCGCCATGCAAGACAGTCTCCGAAGACCTTTTTCTTTGATAGAGTGTGGACGCCCAACACCATGTCGTCTACTGCTGGTTTCACCGTCATTCATCCACTTTGCATAAGTACTAACAACTGTAGAACGCGAACAACCCACGAGTCGTGCAGTTTCGGAAATACTTCTTTCGAGCCTTCGAGCCATTACAATATGCCCTCTATCAAAGTCGCTTAGATCCACAGCATTTCCCATCACTCACAGAAGTAAGTGAAATAATGATTCTTCAGACTCTCCAGCAGCAGTTAAATACCACTTCCACCTGATCACGTGCCTTCCACGTCATCCAGGTGAGTTAATTGCAAAATGTAAGGGTGATCCTAATGTTTTGGCTCTTGAGTGTATATTGGAATCGTTAAATTTGTCACACTTACCACGAAGGGCTAAGCAATTTTGAAGCAAGTACCTTTAACGTTGCTACAATACGTAGGAGTACCTCGCACCAATAACCACAATAGTAAGTCTTTTCGAGTCACTGTCAATTGTTTTAGAGCATTGTATAATCGCTGACTAAATTCAATCCAAGACTTCTGGCTTTGACTATGGTTTTTTTTTTATGTTTCATGTTCTTTTAAAGTATGAGGTGTTTCCAACTTTTTTAAAATCTTCCATGGAAAGAGAACTAATGACGCAGACAAAAAGTTTGCAGCAAAAACAATATGCACAGTTTTTTTTTCTAATGGATTAACGATTTACGCATAACCTTTTCACCGTTTTTTAAAATTTTGTTATAAAATTTTGAGCTAAATGTTGGACCGGCGTCGTCATAAAGAAAACTATACTTTGTCAATGGCTTATATAGGGTCCTTCTTTTATCAAAAAACATTTATCGGTGTCTGATAGAACATTTCCTGGATCTGAACTAAATATCATTGTCAGAGTATTGTGATTTGGGGGGAATTTTCTTGGAGGAGTTCCTACAACAGCAGTGCCGATACCTGCTCTGTTTATTTGATCTGCAACATCTTTATTATGAAAATCTAAATCAGATTCTGATTCTATACTGTTTACTATTTTTAGTGTCTTGTAAGTAAACTTTCCGTCTATTTTTTTAAATGGTTTTCGAGTCTTATTCTTTTATATTTTTCACGCCCTCCCTCGGACATTCTACAATTTTCAACATCAATTAAGTAGGAAAAGTATTTCTTACAAACAAATTTTAATTCATGAACCCGTTTCAATTAAAATTCGATAGGTTGGAGATTTTCCAAAATATATATCGTAAATTTAAAACAAAGAATAAAGAGTCCCTGTTTTACTTTTGTTGAAATACACTCCTTTTAAATTTATGTTTAATGCATTTAGAATTGGTAACTACATGGTAAGACATTCTAATGAAGTAGATTTTTCAAAATTAAAATTATGAGGTCTGAATTTAATTCCCCCCCCACACAAACCCACATGTACATCTGTACATAGAACCCACAGAAGATAGAATGGATTTACATAAATTTTAATCTAAAAAAATAATTTTCTACTTATACTGCTCCTACAGAAAAATACTTTCCTTTTTTCTTATTATATAACACTAGAAATTTATAATCGTGATAAATACTAAAATTAACACATAAAAATACTCAAAAAGACAACAATATTTAAAATAATAGTATAAAATACATTATATTTCTCAAACGAATAAAATTCTGTCTTTCAGCTTCTGCAAAGAAAGAATGTCATATATATATATATATATATATATATATATATATATATATATATATATATATATATATATTTCGAAATATTTTTAATAATATTTAAATCTTAACACATGCAATCTTATTTAAAAATAAATTTATACTAATGAAATAATGGTGCTAAATTTATTTCTAGATTGAAAAGGAAGAAAACATTTAAAAATAACTCACCTATTATAAACCTAATTCCCAAACTTTTCCGAAAGAATTTTTAAGAAATGCCTTTTCGATATTCCTCTCATCAATAACACAATTACTTTTAAAAATATACCTATAAATGAAAAATAATATTAAGTTTCTTTTGTATAAAAAAAAGAGAGAAAAAACCCATTTCTAAAAACACATTTGTTATATTGACTTAACTTGATTATTCAGAAAAATGATTCACGTGTGATTAATAATTCAGAAAAAAATCAAAATTTACAATAAACAAGATAAATGCAGCACAATTTTTTTAATACTGGGAATAATTATGAAGATTGTGCAATGTCTAGTTCCGGAAGTGGAAGCTCTCTTACTGAAAAAATGTTGCGTCACAACATATTATTTCGATTTAATCCAAAGATAAAATTTTAAAAATCCATATACTCTTAACTATAACTATGAGTACATATACACCTAGTTTTCTTTTAATTCAGTAAACTTTTCAGTTAAAATCGTTATTCACCTAAGCGAATTTATTTCTTACACAATTTATGTATATACTAGCTGGTATACCCGTTCTTCGCACGGGTGAACTGAAAAATTAAACAACACAGATTGAAGGCTAAAGAAGTTAATTTTATGTGAATTGCAAATTAAACATAAAAAGCTTTTTGCATATCACCTTTTGCAAAACACCTTTGTTAAATTTAAAGTATGTAGATCTAATAGCTGATAAAAAGGACCCGTAACACTCTTGAGGGTCGATTTTTCAAAATACCTCCCTAAGCTGATCTCTGCTCAGCAAAAGTAACACATTGTTAAAAGTTGTGTGTAATGAGCGCTCAAAATAGTGTAAATAATTTATATCTGAAAGTGTAATACATTAATAATACTTTCTGTTATATTTATTTTATGTTAAAATTGTAATATTCGCAAGCAATGCCGTTTCTTAAATTATAATGACGATTCAACGAAAAACATAGCAAAATGTTAACGTTAGAGTCAAGTTGGCACAAATGTCTAGCTACTTTCATAACTCGAGCTTTATTAGAGCTTTGTAAGACCCACCGTGTAGGGGAACGATGCACGTTATTACTTTATCCACCGCATTATGAGTTACTGCAGTTTTTTTCATACAATATTTTTTTTGGATCACTACATTGAAAATTAATGGGTATACATAAACAAAATACTCCACTTTGGGAAATTAAATCCGTTAGAGCTAATAAATTAATTAAAGATATTCCACTGTAAAATTAATTATATACACCGTTCACTTAAAATAAATAGTCAAATCGTTTTCTAAGGTCTTCATTAACATACAAAAACATAAGACATTTAAATTTTGTCATAAACTATTTTTTCGGGACAAAAATAATAATCTTTGCAATCCGCTGAAAACGCAATATCTGCTACAAAACTATTCGCCTTCCCCGCTAAAATACTCATCATAGAGCCCGTGCTGCCATATATCTTGGAAGGGTGAATTTCAAAGAATATTCCTGCTAAGTATTGGTAGAATATTCCTTCTAAGTTGGTGTGGTGTGGTAGTTAGGAGAAGGGGTGCCAGATCAGGTGTCGTAAACGTCACTTGACCATGGTTCAAAATTACGAGGTCCGTTGCCAAAAGCCCTTGTGTAGCTGAACAGTGCGACGTTAATATTCACTCACTCACTCACTCCAAAAAATACAGTACAGTAGTTATAATTATTTTTATACTTAGAAATGCAATATCTGCCTATTCAATTAAAATTATAGCGTTATAATTAACAACTAACCACAAACAAATTTTGAAAATTTGTCCAAATGATATAGTATCAAAGATAAAGTTTATTTACTTTAAGTATATATCAGAAGTGATAAAAGCATTTATTTTGAAAAAAGATCAATTTCTTACAACCAAATGTGCATAATAAAATCACAAAAAAAAAAAAATCAAATAAAGAGAGATTTATAACAACCTCTCCCTTCAAAACTTAGTTTTATTCTGAAATTAAAAAAAATTAGGGATTATGCTGATCACGGGAATTAATTAGAAGCGAGCGCCTTGCGTAGCCAAAACAAAAAGGGTTTCTTCACAAACAAAGATATATATATGCTGACGTGGGCTTTTTTGCAGCGCATGCCAGAATTGCTTGCAGATGGCAGAATTTTTTCCTACTTACTTGACAAATATCGTTATATTTTGGACACTTCACACAATATCTTTATAAACTATAGCCTATGTGTTATTCTGATGCATAAGCTGCATTACTGTAAAGTTTCATTAAAATCCATTCAGTTGTTTTTGCGTGAAAGACGACCAAACATCCTCACAAACTTTCGCATTTATAATATATATCTAGATATGTATATAAAACCAAAACAGATTTTACTAAACTAAATTTATTATTTTTGTATATATAATCCACTTTTTCATAAACGCAAATACAATAAAATAATCTTCAACACTTTATCTTAATATAGTAAACATATAATAGCACCTCCCAATAAGGAACCTAATTCCAGAAATTTAAACCCACTAGATCAGACATTGTGTATTTTATCCTAACAAATATTCTAAATAATGCAAAAAAAATTAGTTTAATTAGAAATTCAGGTTATATTATTCTTTAAAATAAATGATGTACAAATAAGTACATTATGAAAGGTTTTTATTAATTTGAAGTTAATAAAAAGTTAAAATTCTTAATTGAGAAAGTTTGATTAATATATAAATGTTTGAAATGAGCAATTAAATCTTGTATTTACAGAAAGCTATGGAAAATAGTCCATTGTACGGATCTTTTTGAAAGCCTGTGCATTGTGTCAGCCTAAGGACGCATTTTTCTTTTTTATGTAAATCCAAAGAAAACGCGAGCCCACGAGGTACAATTGCTTTATGCATTCTGTTTTGTCTATAAATCGAAGCGTCGAATATGCAGTGTTGTACTTTTGCCCCTCTATTAAGTTGCATTGATTTATTAGGCCAACGCTTTATTTGATTTATTGAAAGAAAAACACAAACTTGTCTTTGAGATCCTACAAAAAAAAGAAAAGAAAAAAAAGAAAGAAGAATCATTTATTTTTCTCTTATCTTATCTTTGAATTATTTTTTAGTGTCACTTAAACTGAATGTCCCTAAATGAGAGGTAAATAGATAGATAGGTCCATATTCAAAGAGACTGGTATCAACATTAATTGCGTCTTATTCAAAGTGTATCTTACAGGAGGTGCTACAGTTTTTGTATGATAATTAATATCTTTAAAAAATAAATAATAATTCAAAATTAAAAACATAATTACCTGTTGCTATTTCATACGATCTAAATGTAAGAGATTGATTTGTGTGTGTGCCAAACAAATTAAGTAACTTTACTCAAGAGTAAAATAAAACATCTCCTGTAGCTAGATATCTTCCAAAAATTCTAATTGTCTGTGTCCCTTTTAAGTTAGCTGACACCGGACATATTGTGAGTGGGAAGAATGTCCATTCTGACCTCAATCGCGATGGGGAGAAAGTTACAGAAGAAAATGAGAGAAAACACATAAAACATTTCGTGATTTAACAACCACACCATCCTCAAACCCTTCAAGGTTCAACACATAAAAAAACTGACAGTAAACGCATACAGTACGAAATAAATAAGATACTTAAAAATGCAATACCAGATTCACAATACTAAACACAAATATATAACTAGACATCGCAAAAAAAAATCAAATACATATTTAACAATAAATTCTATCTCAGTAAGCCAATCAAATATTTAAATGTGCATATAAATCCAAGTAATTCCCCCCCCCCAAGATACATTCATAAAACAGAAAGAGTGAACAATAACGTTTTAGCAGGCATAATTTTTAATTATAGATAAAAATAGAATATTGAAGAACTGCAATTTTTGCCGAGCGCTTCTCTACTACCATCAGCACAAAACAAGATAACACCGTTTCCCCTTTCTATCAGCCAGTGAAAATCATGCTAAGATAAGCATATCTATACCTGTATCCCGAGGTTGGGTGCCAATTTAATTGCTATGACAAATCGCCCCACAGTACAGTTTTACAAAAGATAAAGTCTCTTTTTTTACAAATGGTAGCGTTCTTTTTATAAAAGATATATTCATTTTTTCAAAAGATGTAATCGTTACAAATTTAGTAGCGGTCGGCATTTCAATTCAGTCTGTAAAATGATTATGTGTTCCAGGTTTCCAAAGACTGAATAATAATATACAAATTTTCATACAAATTTTTTTGAAAAAAAAAATTGTACTTTTTAAATTCGGTCTAATGCTGCCCCGGAAGTAGGTCCAGTTTTTCCGGCCCTAGAGCCGCCCTTGCTACTAACATAGAAAAATAGTGAACACGGTAACGGGCTAAGTGGATTAGGTGATATGAAATTATTTTTCAACTAGGAGATGGAGAATACATATAAGTGGACAGATATTTATAGATCGGGATTAGCTTGAATATGTGGTTTTTTTGTTTTTGTTTTTTAGGGCTATGTTATGAATCACTTGATTCGCCTATTTGATTATATGTTATTTTGTTACATTTAAGACTTTAAGAAAATACATAAAACCCGCATTTATTTTAAATATAGTACTAAAGTACCATTAAGTAATACTACTTAAAATAAAATAAAGAATTTTGATGACATTAATAATACTAGGTGAAGTGTTTTTCAAACAGGCTTTGCAACAAAAATAATTTGATCAAAAGAAACTGCAAGATTTTTTTTCTCAAATAACTCGATACCAAATAAAGATACAATAAACTGCCTTTTAATATAGAGGTATAACACTTGTGACGACTTACGCGTCTTTTCTTTAACAAGTCCTTTGGGTTCTTTGGGCCAGAATTAATGGCAACTCTTTTCCAACCAAATCCAAGAAACGAGAAGTGAAGAGATGCAAATAATATAGGATAAATATAGGAGTAAGCGTGATGGCAATGTAATGGTAGTCTAAAGGAATGTTCGACAATTAACGTGCGTTGTGGTATTGGATGATTATCGAAGTTCACTGTTCAAAGATTCGAGTTCTACGTGTCGTGGATAAACATATTGATGATTGATTAGAAGTTAAATGTACGGCTGCATACCACTGTAGATAAAGACAAGTTTACACTGGTGTGCAAAAATTAAGGACGAAGTCGAAAGATTAGCATATCAGCTGAACGAAGAGGCAGAGCGGACAGAAAGACCAATCAGGAGATTAAGTAAGGTGATGTACGGTAGCACATGCGCAGATATGCAGGTAGACGTAATGGGGGAGTGTCTGAGTAGTATAAAGCATGTGTGTCGGTGTAAGATCAGTATTTCTGGCAAAGAGATTGCACGCCGTATAGCAGTTAAAATCACACCGAGTTGCTGCCTCAGCGAGAAATGGCGAATAATTAATCTGTTAGACGACATCTGGATGCTTTTACCCGAGGTCGAATCATTGGGAAGTTGGAGGAAGGCCGCAGTGTGACAAGTGTGGCTGCAGAGTTCGGAATTGCTCACAGCATCGTTTCACGACTTTGGAGACAATTTCAAACTACAGGAACAGCTAACCGGGGGTTCAGTAGTGGTCGTCCACGAGGAACCACACCCGCAGATGACCGGTACATTGTCTTACAGGCCAGAAGAAACAGGCGGCAGACAGCGGGAGAAATCGCTAGACACACGACACAGGCGACTGGACGACCGATATCGCGTTTTACCGAGGCCAGAAGACTGCACGGTGGTGGTCTGTTTGCACGACGCCCTGTACGGTGTGTACCTTTAACGCCTGCCCATCGGAGAAGGCGTTCTCTGTGGTGCCGGGAACACCGGAATTGGAGAGACAATGAATGGGGACGAGTACTCTTTACAGATGAGAGCAGATTCAGTTTGAGTAGCGATTCTCATCGCATACTGATCTGGAGAGAGCGGGAAGCCCAATCATCCCTCGAACATCATTGAAAGGGACAGGTATGGAGGTCGCGGTGTTCTCGTTTGGGGAGGCATCATGCTTGGTAGTCGTACAGACCTTCACATCTTCGACGCAGGTTCAGTCAACGGGACCCGTTATTGTAACGAGATTCTTCTTCCATATGTGCGTCTTTTTAGAGGCGCTATAGATCTGCAGTTCCTTTTCATGGACGACAATGCACCATGTCATCGCACAGTAGCTGCCAAACAGCTCTTAGAGAGTGAGGATATTGAACGTATGGATTGGCCGGCACGATCTCCGGATCTCAATCCCATCGAGCATGTATGGGATTTTCTAGGCAGACGCTTGGCAGCTCGTACCTTACCACCAGCAACGATTCGGGAGCTTCGATTGGCGCTCCAAGACGAATGGGCAGCAATGCCTCAACAACTCATTGACACCCTCATTCTCAGCATGGGCAGACGCTGTGAAACCTGCCTAGCAGTCAGGGGAGATCATATCCCCTACTAAAGACCGGATGTTTCTTGCTGGACACCCATCACAGGGATGTTTCGGCCTTCAGTCGCATTGCGCTCCATGCTACTTTTTCAATCAAGCTTCTTTTTATCCCTCTGATTTCTCTTTTAGTAATTGTTGCTTCCATATTACACATGTCCTTACGTATTGGGGATCTTACGGTAATAAATGTGTTGATTTGGAAAGCTTTTGTACAAAGTTATATTGAAAAAACTGTCTCGTCCTTAATTTTTGCACACCAGTGTATTACGGAATAATATAAGGTAGGATTTTGATTACTTACTATAATTATATTTGAAGATTAGGCGGTTCAATTATTGATATAGGTCTGTATTATATTGTGTGTGTTGCGCATTGTGTCTCTCTCTCTCTCTCTCTCATCGTAGATTCTCTCATTAAGTAGTTATATTATATTTGTTCAAAGTTTAAGTTGAATATTTTAATAAAGTCATATTAAGATAAACTGTTTGATTCTAGTTCTTACGTTAATCCTACACCTCTAGCTCACGCTGATACTTCGAGGGATGTACATCACACACTTACATTAAAAAGGAAAACGGGTATTGTTTATAAGCGTTGTGAAACCATTGACACAAAAATCACTTCTTTCAAATATTTTGTTTTTCAAAATTGTAAAGCTATTATTAAATTGAAAAGTTTTAATTTCTCCAAATGTGCATAGTGAATTTAAACACTCGTGTCTTAGGTAATATTAACTATATTAGACGTTTACGAAAATCAACTTTCACAAAAAAAACTTTTTTGAGACGCCTTTGTTAAGCATCGATCTAATGCACCACTAGTTCCACTGATAAGCAAAAAATATTTTTTCTATTGCGGTATTGTGCCTTGGATTTCGCTATGAAATGAAGAATGTGTGTAAAGAGTCGTCATTAATGGAGAATAGACTTGCGCGCTGTGCACTAACTCTATTTTTCTTGAACTATGTTATGCTATTGAGAAATCGGGACTTATTTTGATTTTTCAAGAACTACTTAAAATTCAGAGTATTTATTCGACTTATTAAAAGTTTTATTTTGAGAAATTCACAAAAAATTTTGCTTGATCGATAAAATTATAGGGGCTAGCGGCAGCCCGCGTGCGTGGCACGCGCTGCACACCTGCTAGAATTGGCCATATGAAGCATTAATCTGATTATCAGACACCATTTATAAATTTTGGAGTGAAGTGTCATTTCATTTAATAGCCAAACTCCTTCAGTTATTACCTTTGGTACTCCTACGACGGGGATATTCTATGATCCGTTCTTTTGACCTTTTATGATGTCTGAGCTTACTTTTTGGAGGTGTATATACGATAATACATATACAATAATAATTTCCTTTGATTGCCTTCGTGTTTTGTGTCGTATTTGCATCTCATTCATCAGATCTCTCTTCAAAAGAATAAATTTGTGGTTCCATAAGCATTCTCTTCTAAATATCCCAGGATCTCGACTATCTAATCCGACAATAAAATTTTGTCAAATTGTACCCAAGCACTTGCAGCAAAGCCACAAGTGGGTCAATGCTTTGCTGATTAAATCCCTATATGTTACTATATCTCTTAAATACGCTCTTCTTAAATGCGATCGCCATTTCAATTGCAAGACCTAAAAGGAGGGATGATACAAATACATAAAATTCGCATGAAAAGAAGATGTTGGAATATGCAAACGATTAGTATCTAAGAGCAATCGAACAACACAAGCGAGAGAAATGACATCTCAAACTCTGCATAAAAGGAAAGTGACGTTACGGCTTTCTTATTCGGAATACCAATTTGAATGTTGGTGAGAAGATCGTGCTATGCCTCGTAAAAGAAGGAGAAAAAACTACCGACCCATGTCTAAATTCGATAATAGAAGGATCCTGCCAAGTGGAGAGTGCGGTTGATTGTGTTTGGTAGTATAGCAACTCTCAATGGGCAGAATATAATGACACTTATATGAATGTGGAATCCATAGGGTCAGGAGGGTCATTCTGAACGATCTCCCGCCACTAACGCTCAAGAAGACGACCTTTCAGAATTGTAAAGCTACATCACGTACCTTGAGTCAGAAAGTTGGTTTGCTTGCACACGACAAGAATCCTCACGGACGATGTCAGGAGTAGTCTGCATGGAGATCATTATTGTGACATTGTAACAAAGAACATCAATGGAACTTCAATCGAGGACTGCATTTGCATAATGATCCATGTCTGGAGAAAGCATTTCCTATTGTCATGCGTGCCCTGCACCTGGTGAGATGGATAACATAAAATCACACAGAAACACATAGAGAAATATACATTGCAGTTTGTAAAAAATGCAACATCATGAAAAAATCATCAGAATTAAATGAACTTTGCAGCAAACATCAATTATAAGATGTTACGTAAAATAGAAACATTTCAGAGCCACCGCGTATGCGTGGTGTGCGCAGAACTCTCTGAACTGATGCTGAAAGCGTATAAATAGAGGGCTGTAGCGGGACGTTGAAAATAGTTAATGATTATTTGTTAGTGGCGAACGCTTAGTGAGACCTAAGTATGCCTCCACGACGAAATAAGGAGAAATTCCAACAACTTACGGAGTTTGAACGGGGAAGGATTATTGACCTTCGAGAAGGAGGAACTGTTCCGCTGCTCGTGTGAAGCGGAACAGTTCCACAGTGATGCGAGATTGGAAGCAGTGGACCGACGAGCACCGAATAACTCGAAAAACTGTCAGGGAACAACGGAAGGTGACGTCAGCGCGATGATCGACACCTTCTCCCCATGGTGGTGAATGACTGTACAGCTTCCTCCAGGCAGTTGGTAGCACATTGGTCTACTACTAAAGGTGTACTAATGTCGGCTTCGTCGATTTGTAGACGTCTGCTGCACCGTGGATTGCGTGTAAGGGTGCCTTTATACAGGATCCCCCTCACGGCAAACCATTGACGGCTGCGTCAGCAATGGGCTCCTGATACAGAACCTGGCGAGTTGACTGACACCAAGTTGTCTTTTCAGATGAAGCATGCTTCAATTTGTGGGACCATGATGGCCGCATTCGTGTTAGATGCTATGCCGGTGAACGCTATGACACTTAATATTGTTTTTCTGCTTTGAAAATTTCGTCATTTATTTGTACTAATACAAGTCGTTTGTGAATTAAGTTTCATTTAATTCTGATGATTCCTTCATGGTGTTGCATTTTTTACAAAACAGTATGTATATATAAAGAGAGAAAGAGAGAGAAGCCCAGTGGCTGAGTGGTTAGTGCATCACGCTTCTACGCCGCCACAGGTCCGGGGTTCAAAGCCCGGGTTGGGCAAGGTTTTTTCAGCCTTCAGTGGATCGATAAAATGAGTACCAAGCTTGCTTGGGAACTTAACACTGGGGGCTTTCGCGTCAGACTGACCAACTGATCGGAACATCTGCTCATGCACCTCAGAGCCCAAGTTCGCATATACTGAGTTGGGCACAGTAGGTCATTTCTCTCATGGGCTGTCACGCCACTGAGTTAAGTTATATATATATATAATAGTTTTCTTTTTATAGAGTCAAATTTAAGTGACATCTTTTTCTCAAACCCCGACTAACACAAACTACATTAATTTTAAATAGTCGGGGCAAAGTGTTATGCCCAGACTTGTGACTTTAATTAATAGTACGGCTATAAAAGATAACATTAGAGAAAAAATATCGTCTTAAAATTGCAAAATTTAATGGCTAATGATGTGATGGAGAGTGTCATTGTTCTACATTTTCAAAAACGTACTCGTCCTCACTAACTGACTGATACAAGCTTTTATTTTTATTTATTTCCCAAAACAGATATATATATATATATATATATATATATATATATATATATATATATATATATATATATATAAAGCTGTGTATCGAGAGAAATCCAGTATATTTTTTTACCATTATATTACTTCCAAACAATGTTAAGAAAAAGATTTTTAAACAAATTTCCAAAAGAACACTTTCGCAAAAGTAGAAAAGTAAATATTTGCACCCAACTCATTTTTTCTTTTCCACGGTCTCTCAAAAAGCTTGTTAGAGTAAATGATAGGAGTGTTAAGAGTAAAAAGAGAGGTCCGTTCCACTTTCTACCCAAAGTGGTGCAGGAAGAAATTAAGAGAAGATACTAAATCTACTCGCCGTTAGCTTCGCTGGGTATTTCATGATGTTCTGTTAATATATATTTTTGATAGAAGTCTCAGCACTAAGAGTTCGATTGTATTAAAAACATTCTCATAACCCTGCGTGTGTGAGTTTCAAGTCAGTACCAAAAACTTTTGTAAGAAATTTGTTTATTTTGTCAACACATCTTTTCGCTGAGAGAAACGAACATTAAGTGACCCGATTTGATTAGACTGAAAATTTATTTCCAGAGCTGCTAAATAATCATATTTTTAGTTTATGTTTTCAATTCGAAAGTAAAACGCAGAAGCGTACATGCGAAGACTTTAATGAGCTAGGATTGGAAATGCTATGTTTGGAATATCTTTTCTGAGAAAATAATTTAATTTAACGCTTACAGTCCGGGAGATTGCACTTCTTAAAGAGTTGCCCCCATCGATAACCTTCTCGATGGCAGTCTTAGCAGCTCCACCCGCCATATTAAACAACCTGTATCAATTGCTAAACAATCGGCTCTAAACCAATTTCAACAGCTCATTCACGAAATTGTCAATCTTAATATCAATCAAATAATCAACGAAGCGCTATCGACAAGTAGTTAATCACTACTTGCTATCATTTAGCATCTAACTTCTCTCTCCCTCGAACCTGAAAGTTACTATTTAAGTACAAGCCTTGATTTGAATAATTCGCGTCTTCTTCGGAGGAAAGTTTTCAATAGAACAATATTTAAAGAACCATTATTCCCCAAGAGGATTAGTATGAAGCACGCGAATAGACCCGTTACAGCCTGAAACATCAGCTCATGTCCAAATACCATTACCATTTTATTCAATCCCAAATACCATTTTATACCATTCCAAAGAATTAAAGTCACCATACAATTGTTTTTCGTTTTTTTATTCTGTATTGCGTTTTCTACTTTTGTACTCAGCATTTTATGGCCATGATGGCTATCATGCAACGGTTCATTCTCATTTCTGCTTGTTCCCCTAATTTGTTCGAGTAGTGCATAAATATATGTGTGTGTGTGCGTGTGTGAGTGCGTTTGTGTGTGTGCGTGTGTGAGTGCGTTTGTGTGTGTGCGTGCGTGCATGCGTAATTGGGAAAAAATGTAAAAATAATTATGAAATGTTAGCCACTAACCATTTTTTAAATGTATTTATATTTATATATTTAACATTTATTCCTTTGACTTAAATATTGCATTCATAGCTGTTTTATTGATGTAACTATTAGGAATATTTCCAGAAGAAATGCTAGAAAAATTATTGATTAGTTATTCATTACTCGCACATTTACTTAAGTTAGATGAATCGATCTTCGTTAGAAAGCTGTGCTGGAATCCAATGAACGGCAAATAATGACACTTTGAGGAGATGAACTACTCACCGAAATATTTTTCGGTATTGGTTTTTTTATCAGAAAATATATATGTTATTTATTGCTCTTTTAAGATTTGCAACTTATTAACATAACCCATGGGCTCGGCTAAATAAATTTTCAAATCATGTTGAGATTTTAAAATTTGTTGTTGTGTTGTGACTTATGCCATCTGCCTGACGAAGTCAGGTCGAGGCCCGCGAAATTCATCGCGGCTAAGGGGCTAGAATTTTACGCCTGTCGTTAGCCTTAGCTTTGAGCACCATGCAGGTGACAGTACGTTTTTGCTCGGTTCCACCCCAATTTAGAGGGAGAAAACCCTGGGGGTGGTCAGGGGCCTCCCACCTCTCTTCCCCTTCCACCAACCACACGAGAGGACTTGCGGCTCGACGGTTATTTAGAGTACCCCCATGCTGCAAAGGCACTATACATTCACAAACATCCATGTCTTCTCCGGGATTCGAACCCAGTCCCCTCGGCACCGCAGTCAGCGTCGCTAACCACTAAACCGGTTGGGCGATTTAAAAATATGTACTACGTTTAGATCAATGTTTTTTTAAAAAAATATTTTACAAATTTGTATCAAGTATAAGGATCTAAAAACTAAATTAGAAGTTAGTTTTTGGATTTAATCTTTAAAAAATAGCGTTAAAGTACATCACCCGTGTATAAAAAGAAAAGCGACTTGATCGTGGAACGAATTATCTCCATGTGAAAAACAACCGCGTAAGAAAACTAAAAAGAATTCGGTGTATATTATTTAATTACGTTTAAAAATGTATATATGGAGCACACACAGCACATGTGTGTATGTAGCACACATTGTTTGCTTATTTATTTCCTTTTCATTTAATGATTTTAGGATATAAAATTGAAGACGATGGCTATGCACCGGCTGGAATTTTCGCATTGTTATCTCTGAAATGGACGGTCGTGATGTTTTTTGAAGGCAAGAAATATGAAAAATTGTTGCGCTCGACAGGTGTGGAAGAAGCAGTTAATAGAAAGCCTCCAACGTCATACAATTCTGTTGAATCTGGAATTGTTGATTGAATCATATACTTTTATAATCAAAAGAAATACGAAAAAAAGGGAATGTCTATTGTTCGTCTAATGTTGTCGATTTTCTAAGAAAACAGATGATAAAGAAATTTATTGTAAAGTTTCAATACTACTCCAACTAGTCACTATGCTAACATATTTATTATGAATGGCTGTATATATATTCTTAATAAAATATTTATACAGAATATTTATTTATTTATTCCTGAGATTGTAAATCAAAATCTTATTAACTTATTTCAGATATTTTAAAGTTTTACACAATTACTGCTTATTATTTGTAATTTCACAATATCAGCAAACATGAAAACTTATAGCTAAATAAAAATTACTCGTATAAAGGTGTTTTAACTATTACTTGAAATACACTGAAGTGCCACTGAATTAGGGATGCCTACCTAGTAAGAGTTGGGCCTTCTCTGGCCTTGATAACGGCTGCCACATATGAGGCATAGATTCAACAAGTTTCTGGAAACGTTTCCCGGGAATGACTTGCCCAATATGGCTAAAGCTGTCCAAAACTCAGTAAGGTTCGTTGGTGCTGTGTGATGGCCTTTCACACCTTGTCCTAACACATCCCAAAGATGCTCAATAGGATTTAAGACTGGGCTTCTAAGTGACCAATTTACAACAGAAAAGTCAGATGAATGCTCATCCAACCAGCCAGTAGCCCACCAGGACTTGTGAGAGGTACAGTTGTCTTGCTGAAAAATTCCATTACCATGACGAAAACAGAACAGCATAAACGGATGGAGGTGATCACCTAACAACTCTAAGTACCGAATTGCATTGAGGGAAGTTGGTACATGCACCAAAGATCCTAAACAGTGCTACGAAAAAATACCCCAGACCATGATTGAGCCACCAAGCCCTTGTACAGTTCCAACCTGGCATACAAGAACCATGGCTTCATAAGCCTGACGTCATATTCTCAGCTTCCCGTCGGCGTTAAGTAATCGGAATTGAGACTCATTACTCCATGCTACTCGTCTCCAGTCTTCTACACTCCAGTCTCTGTACTCTCTTGCCCATGAAAGACGTACAGCCCGATGGCAAGCATTGAGCAATGGTACTCTCGTAGGTTGATGGCTCCCGAAATCCATACGGCGAAGCGAGCGTTGAACAGTCCGTTTATTGACTCTACGATTGGCACCGTCATTCAACTGGGTTGTAATTTGAGCTAATGTTAGGCTTCGCTAGCTACGTACAATACGTCTGAGCCGTCTCTCACCACGCACTGCCAAGGCTAAATGTCCTTTGCAGTTTGCCCGATCGCTAGTTTTTTGTCTACCATCCATGTATTCTTGGTATACTTTTGACACTGTCGACCTTGAAATTCCTAGCTGACTGACAATTTCAGAATTTGAATGGCCCATGCTTCGCACACCTACGATTTGTCCACGATCGAAGGCGTCTAAATCACGCAGTTTACCCATACTGGCAATTCCAACAACTACTTCAGAACAACCACAGTACGCGCTATATATGCTGTTACTACAGCACCCTCACTTGCGCATAAATGCACAGCGCAACATAATTTTCATAGTCCTTGCTATCCCTAATTCAGTGACACTTCAGTGTAGATTATACAATGTATTACATTCTGAAGAAATAACTGAAGCTCACTTCTAGGTTGAAATAAAATAAAACAGAAAAGAAGGAATCCAAGAAATATTTTCGTATATTCATAAATAGTACGCTACTAATATTATTCAAACAAAAGTATTTTAAGAGCAGTATTCAAATAGTAAATCTTTGAAACTTATAGTATTTCCTGGATCAAAAAAATCAACGATTTTGAATGACCTCGTGCTTTTTCACTCCATCTAAAAGAGTTTTAAAATGGATGTGCTTTATCAATTATAAATCATATAGTAAATTTTTTCTCATATTCTAAAAATTTAATTAATCCTGCCAGCTTTTTCCATCTCTATCAAAAAGAGATTTTAATAGGGAAAGTTATCTGTATCCTATCTCTAATAATTAAATAACTAAACTAATTAATCGTTAATAATTCAACATATTTTTTATGATTCGCTTTTTAATTAAACTAACATGGAAACAAAAGATCTCATTAATTCCATTTTGTAACCAATTAATCAAGTTGCAAAAATAATTCAGAATGTGTATGTAAGATGTGATACGAAACTACAATGGCCCTATATTAAAAAAAGATTTGGATAAATATAAATCAGATTAGATTTTTTTATATAAGTTTTTAACTATACAATCAGGGAGGAAGGTAGCAGAATTGCGATTATTTTTCGAATGATTCTCTCTCATCGCACAAAAGGTATTCTTCCAAAAACTATCCAACTCGTTGACTGCCACGGTGCTTTTCAGAATTCTGATGTAAAAAGCCTTTTGCAACTTGTTATGCAAATATCCTAGAATTCATATTTACACTAATGCACGAATTTCATCAAAGCTGCATAAATATACAAGTAAATTAACTTCTCATAGTTGGTATCCTAGGCCAGAGATTGGCTGACTATTGAAATGGAAGAGCTAAATTGTCAATGAAATAAGATAACAAATATCAAAGAGCTATTTATATGCATGCGCACCTGCAAGAAAGGTAGCAACTGTGACCTACACTGGTGTACAAAATTAACCCTCTCACTGCTTAGTGCTACGTGTACTTTGCCCGTGGAAATCGTGGGATGCGCAGCGAAAGGGTTAAGAAAATTTTCAGATTGGGTCGATTATCTTTAAAACTACTGGCAGGGGCGTAGCTATTACCGTGTCGATGATACGGGGCCCTCAAGCTACAAAGACCTCAACATGTGTAACTACAGTATCATTAACATTTCTAAAAAAGGGCTCGAAGGAGTTTTGATACGGGGCTCACTGAGAACGCCAGTGACTACTGGATATATAATTAATGAAATGTGTCCATAGGGTTGATATAATACAAGAAAATAACCATTCATCATTTATAATACACAATTTATATACACATTTATAATACATCGTGTATAACACTCATTAGAGTCTCGGAAGGTATAAAACACCACTTGTAGAATAGAACCAAAAAAATGGTTAATAGGGGGTATAGTCCCCTCTTACAGGTATACAGGCCCCGTACCGTGATTTTATACGGGAAATAAGGGAGTTTATGAGTTCCTATGACAGTTGCTCACACTCATTGCACCCTGCTTTTCAATTTTAGGCATGATTGTCTTTTGTTAAGCTGCTTCTTAATTTAACTTTATTTGATTGCTTAGATTTATTTGATAGCTATGTTTGTTGGAATGAATATGTATTGGGTGTAAAAAAAATTATGTCATTTTTTTCTAAAGAAAAAAAATTAATTTTTTTCACATTTTATTTAAAATTTAATCTAATATATAATGTCCATTGAGTTATAACTGTCTGTCAACGTTATGGCAGCTTATCTAACCCCCTGGAAAAGAAATTACCTGTTTTGGAGACAAAAATTATTCTTCTACTGCCATTTGGACACCCTCACAATTTATGTATTCATTTGCATCAAGAAATTTTAACTGCAACTTGAACAGATGATAGTCAGAAGGTGCAATATCAGGAGTATATGCTGCCTGCATGTCTACAATTTATCACATGTATAATATTAATAGTTTTAAATTTATAAATTTCCTTAAATATTTTTTGAACTTCAAGAGCAAAATCGTACCTAAGAAGATATTGAGCAAAATAATTTTAATGGTAATGACATGCATGAAAATCTATAAAATGTTTCGAAGTTTCTATATTACAGTATCTTATATAGTGATGCGACGCTGATTTAAACTTATTTAATTACTTATTTCCAAATACTAATTTCGTATCTTCCCAGGTTCGTAAGATACATCGCATCATGGCTTAAGTTAAAATTAAACACTAAATCTCTAAAGACATAAAACAGTACTCTAAATTAAAAGGCCGGTTCTTAAAATAACAATTAATTTATTTTAATTAACATAATTAAATTTGAGTAAATGTACAATATGCTGCATAACTAAATTGAGATTCTACTTTTAGCTTTTGAGAGGGTGTCGAGTTGGAAGGAGTGGGACATGGTCGCCGCTCGAAGTCTCGCGGAGTCTAGTTCAAGGCCTGGATCTGATTAGTTTGTCTCTCTGTGTCCAAGTGTGAGTGTGAGTGTCGAAATCGGGGTGCATCCCGTTTTTGTTTTGTGCCGCTTTACAGCTATATCCTAGAGCGGACTATATGCCTTCTCAACTTAATTACCGCTCATTGGTCCGGAACCAGAGCAGAGATACAGCGCAAAGGTCGTTGCCTTTTTGTTGTCTTGTTTTCGAGCGGGAAAATTCTCTGACACTCCCCAATTATTTATGGGTGTAATGAACCTTGCAGGCGTGAGAATGTAAGCACCCTTTGCTAAAAAGTTCGCCCTCAGAGGTGGGGTAAGAAAACACATTCCACCAAAATCCGTTTCCTGTAAACAGGGCAAATATAAAAACTGCAATTGTATCTTGGGGACCGGCGACCTCCCATCAATAGTATAAATGGAATCTCTTTAAGTCTTAGAAAGTACAAAAAAAAAGAATTATGAAAGAAACTTTTTTAAATGACCCTTATATATGTAGGGTTATAGCACAATTCTAGGGGTATTTTAATGACACTGATTTTTACTAAAAGTAACATTTAATGGTGGACATTTGTTGCAGGACTACACACTACTATACGAAAACATAGAGAAATAATGAATAACATTTAGAAAAACTTCTAACACTCAGCAATGGTACAGTTCAGCTAGTTGAGTTCTCGCACAACAGTTCACTGTAGTAATACTATTCTTCACATAGTTAAAGATGGTTTATGAAGTTCAGGTGATGTCTACGCGTCTCTTCCTTTATAGTATCGAACAGCTGGATCCTACACGGCCAGTTCCCGGTTGCTTAAATCTGTTTCTGATCTCCGACCTGGATGTCGAGTCCTCCCTCGCTAATTATTACCCTTCTCTCGTTAATTCACTGGTGGCTGCGTCGCCAGCGCCCTCTAGAGAATGGTCTCTGTGGAAAGTACCACATCTTCTCGACTTTTATAAAGGCAATGTCCTCACTGCTCACGCACTAAGGATCTGAAATACACAAACTAAAAAAAAAAAAAAACATAGAATAGCATACAGATACACAAATATTTTTTACAAGTTTATTCTTCCTCTTTCCTTAATGCTTAGTCCAGAGCTTCATCTGGTTTGTTGATGCTGAAGTAAGATTTGGCTCCTCATTGTCTCTAATTTTGGCTGCATCATATCGGTCATGGAGTTCTACTTTGTTCACTTGTTAGAGTCCAAAATATTTTATTCGCAGTTTCAATTTGTTTCCAAACTGAGTCCTCATGATTGCTACCAACTCTCCTTTCTGATACTGGTGAGCTTCTTTCCGTTTTCGGTTGTAAGTTCTCCTATTTTCCTCTTGTATCTTCAAAATGTTCTGCTTTGCCTCTCTTTTCAGGTTATCTCGCTGTTAATAGAGTTGTTCTTAACTCTCTTCTTCAAGCAGATTTCTTATCATGATATCTTCAGGGTTCTTCATTTTAATTTCTAGGAGCAATTCAAATGATGAATACTTTATACTGCGAGAAGATACACTGTTCTGCCCACGTTGTAGTGAATCGACATGCTTGAACCCCTTAGTAGGGTCTTGGATCGACATCTTCGTCAACACTGGAATCAGTACTCCAAAATTCCAAACCTCGTTTATCGCAATATCAACAGTCCTCACAGTCCACATAGTAGCCATGCACCCATTTTCTATAGATTTATAGCTAGGGGTATTTTAATGATGACACTGGCTTTTACTAAAACTAACGTTTAATGGTGGACATTTGTTACAGGACTACACACTACTATACGAACACATAGAGAAATAATGAATAACATTTAGCAAAACTTCTAGCACTCGACAATGATACAGTTCAGTTAGTTCAGTTGTTGCTCAAAACAGTTCACTGTAGGCACCCACGAACTTCGGGCCACGATAACGTCACATTTTGAAACTGTTCGATGGCTTTGGTTTCTGACCTCGTGATTTTGAATCAATGACGACGCTTCAAATGACAGCCCACTCTCAAAACTTACACACCACGCTACCATGGGATGCCTAGTGATTGGTGTGTTATGAGAGAGAGAGAGAGAGTTCCACTACAGATTCGCCGTGTAGAGGAAACGTTAAATCTGTCGAGGCTCAAACATCCTCTAGTTGGTGAAGTTAGAAGAGAAGGGTGCAAGGTCAGGTGTCATCCTTGTCACTTGACCATGGTTCAAAATGACGAGGTCCATCGTCTTCGCCCTCGTGTAGCTTTATAGTGCCACGTTTATATTCACTCCCCCACGTAATCTTGAGGACTTTGAGCTGCGACAGATTTAATATGCCCTCTACGTGGTGGGTCTTCAGTGGCAACAGGACTTGAACCCCCAATTCGACAAAGCTGACCATGCACTCGCAACCATGGCCACCACTATCAAAGTAAACAAAAGATGGAAGAGATCTTTGCTACTCCATATCCCATAAAACCTATAACTGTGGAATGAATAACATATAGATTGAAAATGTATTTTTTTTTCAAAGAAGGAAATCTTAAAAAGAAATTAGTTTGATTTTTGATCAAAATATTACTTGTTCTCTTGAAACATGATTTATGGATTTTTTAAAGGCACACACAATTTTTAAGGAACATCTTATGATGAACTGTTTTAAAATTAATTATTGTAAATTCTTTTGACACTGGGGACGTAGCTACCACTGTATCAGCCATATCAATGATACGGGGCCCCCAGGCTACAAGGGCCCCAACACGTGTAAGCAAAAAGTCTTAAAATGTTATCAATAACATAGCTTTTTTTTACTCTTAAAAATCGTCTATCACTGTTTTCAAGCGGTTAAAATTTTTCCATGAACTTTACATGTTTTTTTCCCACGATAAGAAATCTTTAAATGTAGATGTCGTTTCACTCAAAATAATGAGAAAATAAGGAATTGTACAGAATCAGAAGAGTGATTTTCTTGAAATGATTTGTTACTGCATATGTAATTAATGAGTTGCTGCAGAACTTTAAAACCAGGTAGTAGAGGTGTAATATAATAACAAAGTGAACGTAATAAAGATGCTTAATATTTTTATCTTCTGAAATACACTCATGTCCATAAATTAAGGATAATTCAGAATCACACAGAAATTGAACTCTAAAACAAAAATTTCACCTGTAGAATTATCACACACATCTTGAAGAAGAATTAGCAAATTGCAGGAAACCACCAGATGGTGCAGTAGTACGCCACAATGACGAGAGTGTAAGAGAGGGGTATATAAGAAATGGTGGCAAAGAAGTAAAATTATTCACAGGCGCTTTAAAGGCCTTTCAGTGCAAAAACCGATTAGTTATGGCACAAAGGAAGCATTTGGATGATTTTTTACGTGGTAGAATTATTCGACGACTGGAATGTGGACGTACCCAGCTGGAAGTATCCGAGGAACTTGAAATAGAGTGTTATCTCCAGGCTTTGGCAACGTTTCCAAGATGATGGTAATGTGAGTAGATGTTACAGCACAGGTCACCCTCGAGTTACAACGCCGAATGAGGACCGGTATATTTGGCAGTTACTGCCAAAAGAAACAGACAGAGCACAGCATCAGACCTGTCTCGTCAGCTCTCTTCAGCTACCGGTACGACAGTTTCAAGGCAGATCGTGTACAAACGCTTAGGGCACATTGGTCTATATGCTCGTAGGCCTGTCAGATGTGTTCCACTTATCGCAACTAACTGTAGCCTGCGATTAACCTGGAGTAGAGAGCATGCATTGTGGACACCGCAACAGTGCTTTGTGTGATGTTTTCCGACGAGTCCAGGTTTAGTTTGCAGTCTGATTCTCAACGGACTTTAATATGGAGAGCGCCAGGTATCCGTTACCACCAAGACAACACCATTGAACGACACCGTTGCGGTGGTGCAGGATGGCTCGTTTGAGGAGAAATTATTCTTGGGTCCAGAACTGATCTGCATGTTTAGAGTGTAACGATGACAGGCCACATCTATCGGGATATCATTCTGGAACTACATGTACGTTCGTTTCGGGGCACCATGGGTGCTGAATTTCTGTTTATGGATGACAACGCCCGTCCTTACCGTGCAAACATTGTAGACGAATGCATTCAATCGGATGATATCACCCGTAAGGATTGACCAGCATACTCACCGGACTTGAATCCAATAGAGCATGTGTGGGATAAGCTTGGCCGACGAATTGCAGCCCGTCAACCCCCTCCCACCTGTCTACCGGAACTTCGGAGGACATTGCTTAATGAGCGGTGTAATATTCCCCAAGATCAGATTGATAATTTGATACTCAGCATCTGATACTCCCCTGTATTGCATCGTCCGGGAGACATACTCCGTATTAACCATCATACTAAACATGTTATGCTGTTTTTTGTACATATGTTCTTTTTAGAAATTTGCTCCAGGAAGTAAAAATCGCAATTTTTATTAATTATGTCAGAGATATAGCATCTTTTTTGCTTTTTACCTTTTGTTTAATAAATAGACTTTAAGAATAAGTCAAATTTGTTTTGCTTCTGTCTCTTTCTTTGCCTGAACTTCATTATCCTTAATTTATGGACATGAATGTAGAAATAAACTTATTTCATTTATGATATACTAGCTGGTATAACCATTCTTTGCACGGGGGAATTGAAAAAATTAAACAATACAGATTAAAGGATAAAGAAGATTTTAATGAGCTAATTTTACATAAATTTCAAATTAAACAAAAAAGATTTGCATATTTCAGCTGAACAAAAAAAACATACGTGCTAAATTTTAAGTCTAAAGGTCTAATAACTGATCAAAAGGATTTTTTTTATTTATATCTCCCCATAACTCTCTTAAGGATCGATTTTTGAAAATACCTTTCTAAGCTGATCTCTGCTCAGCAAAAGTAACACATTGTTACAAATTTTGTTTAATGAACGCTTAAAATAGGGTAAATAATTTATATATGGATGTGAAATACGTTAATATTACTTTCTGTTGTATTTATTTTACGTTAAAATTTTAATATTCGCAAGCAACGCCATTCCTCGCCATTATAATGATGATTCAATGGAGACATAGTGAAATGTTGGTGATAGAGCCAAGTGGGCATCATTTTTGGCGACCACGTTGTCAACTTGGAGATTAATGGAACAGTGCAGAAGTTGATATGCAATAGCGCCACCTGGTGGGGATCTGCAACAAATAGGATAGCGCAAAGCCTTCTCCACAACAAAATACATATACATGCCAATTTTCATATTGAACGGTTGATCGGTGATGGAGTGATGCATTTCACATATACAAACATCCATTTATATATAGAGAGAGAGAGATTTAATCATAGCGCAATCATTAACATCATAGTTTCATTCACGCAAGGTAAAAAAATAATTCATTCATTTTTTTTTATCAGGCACTGTTCTAGCAGATTATCTGAAAAGTGGGCAATTTTGTTTAGTCTGCTGTTCTGCATCAAAGATTAGGTATTCCATAACTTTATAAAAAATGCAAGTAAAGTATTGTATGTTTACTTTATGTTTAGATATATATATATATATATATATATATATATATATATATACATTATGCTGTATGTTTACAGTATGTTTCGATTGATTCGAGGTGTCATCTGAGCCAATAAAAAATGTATCGATATTTTGATTATTTTTAGGGTAGCATGTTGCCTTAAATTGTGCCTTTTATTTCACTCTGTTAATTTTATTTCTTTCATTGGGATTATTTGAGTGGTGAACTATTCAAAATATGAGCGAAAACAGATTATACCCTAGTGGCACTTTAAAAAGCAAAATTAAAAAAACTCAAAGAAATTTCCAAAAATTTTATCTTTTTTTTAACAAGTGCGACTTATGTGAATTGTAAAGGTAAGATTTTTTGTCATTATTTCCTTACACTGTATAATACAGTTTATTATAATTCCGACTTGAGTCTCTTGCACGGTTGAAACGCTACATGTAAAAACACGCCCAATCGATACTCTATTTGTATGGTAAGAAAGTTCCATTTATTATGCAATCAAGAACGTATTTTAAAAATCATGTATCGTGAATGTTTCAGTCATTCAAATAATTCAAGAGTTTTAAATAAGTGTTTGAGCATAGGACAAGATATGGATGAAAGAATCAATTATTCAAATTATTCCTTGCATATCAAGTATTCATCAGTACTTGAGATCAGTAGAATTCAGTTTGAAGACCTACAATGCTGAAATCCAATGAAGGCTCTGAATTTATAATAGTGTTTTGAGAAAATGAATTACTACCTTTTCAGAAATATATTGCGGTTTCAATTGTCTTCAATCAGAGAAACTTTTTATTATTTATATAGCTGTTTTGGTTTTGCAAATTCATCATGTAATTTCCAGTACCGAACTAAATAAATATTCTTATCGTGAGATAACTTGAAGTCTTAGTCCAAGTTTTGAATCCTATTTTAAAAATTATTTATAAGATTTATACGAAATGGATCACAAAAGTTTAACTATTATCTGAATTTCGGCCCAAGAGCAATGCTTAAAATTAAATTAATCGAAAAGGAGAACACAATCGTGAAATTTTAAAACTGTATATAAAAGGATCATGTAAAATAAAGTTGATATATTTTTTTTATATATTTTTGCTCAAAATCTTTTATTTGTTATCATAAGGGAATGAAGAAGGCATCCAGTTGGGGAAATTATTGTGCAGTGTTTAAAGACTTTTTTTAAAAAAGAAAATCAGTATTATCATATAGATGATTTATATTTCTTAAATTACTTAAAGTTATTTTCATTTTTTCTTAATAACAAAAATTTCTCATGGGGAGAATCTAAAAAAATTAAATTTTTATGATTGGTATTTGTGTTTAAATATTTTGATCAAGTGATTAAGGCAAATAGTTGAAGAAAATTATTATTTATTGCTTATTCCTGTGGCTTTTATAAGTGGAAGCATGTTCCTAAATTTAAGATCTGATAACGAATAAGTTTTTAAGTTATTTCCAGTTTACTTTCATGTTTTAGTTTCGGTTTCATTTTAAAAAAATTTTCCATTCTTAAGAAAATAATTAAAAATATTTTTGAGCCCAATCAATTCTTTCATCTTAAAAGGTTAGTAATTTCAATTTTCACTACTAAGTCTTTCAAAGTTAATGTATATTATTGCTTTTTTTCTAGATGGGTTGATAACCCGAAATCGACAAAGATTTCGGAGTCTACATGATCTCAGTAATATTTTTTCGAAATTTTACAACCAGATAAACTTTTCTTCTTTTCAAATAAAGAAATAAAAGAGCAGGCCACAAAATGAATACAAAAAGGACCTAACACCCAGTGTCTAGGAACAATTAGTATCTTTAAAAGGTGGTTTAAAATCCAATATTCACAAAATCCATTCAATCAAAGAGCTTGCAGAATTACAATGATTTCATTTCAATATACTCGCTTCCAGTTGTCAGGATATTATAACAGCATGTCTGCTATTTTTAGCTCTTCCCCTCACAAGTGCAACAGCTGAAAGAAGCTAAAAATTATTAAAAACTACCTTAGAACTTCCACAGGGCAAGACCAGTTATCAGACTTAGCAATATTGTCGATAGAAACTGAACAACTGAAAAAACTAAAATCCTCTTCTACTGTGGACATTATCTTAGTTCCTTTTAAAGAGAAAAATATCGAGAAAGTACCTATTAAACCCCCAAAAGTACTTAATTTTTGATTAATAAAGTTTTTTACGTATATCTGTGTGTAATTATTTTGACGCTTTCAAATAAATTTTGTTTATGGGATCATTTATATATATATATATATATATATATCTGTCTCAGTCCCCATCGTCAAGTATCAAACTAATCACCCATTTATGTCTTCCGAACATATGGCCTAGCCAATAAACATGTCTAATTCCAGATCGTTAGATTTAATAGTCAACATATGTCATCATTAACTTGCAAGCCCCTCTTCAAAGTAGCGATACTTACCATATGTTTTTCAAATGTTATCCACTTGAAACCCCCACCATGGCGTGCTTTTTCCTCCTCTCTCTGTGTCAGAACAGATGTACAAATGAATGAATAAAGGTCGTTTTTTCACTTTTCTAACTTTAAACTGATTCTGTCTTAAAAATCATGACATATATATATATATATATATATATATATTTATAAAAGGGGCCCCCGAAGGAATTTTGATATGAGGCCTACTCAGGACTAGGCAATCCTCGTAAATTTTTCTGACTCTGTAATTTACTTTCTCAATTTGAAATTTGAATTTAAATTTAAATTTAAATGTAAAAATGCAGTGAATGTAGGATTTGATTTTCGATTTTTGAAATAGTTACAGATTTTTTAAAACTGTTTGCTTTCAAATGACATTTTAAATGTTTTTTCTTCTGATAGGGAAAAATTGAATTCTTATTATTATTCAAAGCGTTCCGAATGAAGAGAAGGGCAACAAAGCAAAGTAAGTTGATAAATGACGGAAACGGGTGTTCGTTTACCTTTCCTCTTGTTTTGTTGCTGATAACAGTTTCAAAACGTATTTTCTTTTTATCGCATTTTCCCTAACAATATTCAAACTGCTACCTCTGTGAGAAGGACTGGAAAGAACAGTTCTTGTAACTCAAGTAAGTTTGGTTTGCTGATTGTTAAACGACAACTTTTTTTCATATTATTTCGTATACTTACAGATAGAATTTTGTTCAATGGGTTACGATTGATTTGAATTAGTTTTTATACAAGGAAGAAATGTGAAATACGTTATAAAGGCGGTAAGACGACAAAAAATATTTAAAATAAAAATGTGAAATGAGTGAGACGTTAAAACGTATCCAATTATTTGTTGAGAATTCGTAAAAATATAAAATAACAAAACGTCCATTTTGAAATTACAAAGTCATTTTAGGCTTATTTTAGTGCTTGAATTTCATTATAAATAGCCTCTGTTATGTATTATTAATAGTCTGTAAAATTTTCCCAAAGTATACGAATGGTGTAAAAAAACAAATGCTAATAAGTGAAACCAAATGCTATTTTATTTTTAAAATAATTTGAAAATTCTCAAATACTCGGATTATTACAGATTTGGGTACGTGCGGATGTAATTGTTCAAAAAATCAATGATACCAATTCTACCAGTCTTTCTTACCACAATTAAGGTTTTCTTCAATTCAAAAATCAAATCACTGCTCGAAAAAGATAGTATGCACCAAACTAATACACTATTTATTTGAATTATAAAAATGATTTTAATTAGCATTAATAGCCTGTTGGACAGGAGAAATTATTTTAAATCACATGAATAGCATAAAAAACTCATAAAAGGGATCCATCCATTTAACGATTCAATTATTATTATTAACCAAAAAAAATCGAAAGAAGAAATTCACTTCAAAATATCACAAGAACATTTTTGAAATAAAATTTGTAGTTCATACAACTTGACAGATTTGGGAATAGCTTTAAGATTCTTTAAAATCAGCACATTTACATAAAAAATATTTTAATGTATCATTTGTATAAATGGATTTTAAGAATATTTAAGAGTATAATTTTCAAAGGCATTGGTAAACTTTGAGTTCGAAATTTTGGAGAAAAGGTTAAAGAATTATATCTTTACAATTAATTTACTCTTTAAATATTAAAAGCATCATATTGTGTAGTTTATCATTTTTTTTAATATGTCCAGGCTTTCTTCACAATCTTCGAATATTTTGTGATTACCATAATTCATCTCTTATACCTTTTAAACAGGCTAATTTTAAGTACTAAATTTTAAAATTCCTTGAAATTAAATTTTTTTTAAATTCATCAATAAATTTTCCCTTTCCTTCACAAAATCAGCACTTCTCTAATACTCTTTTTCAAAATGACTTCCACCCCTCCCCCTCCACCGCTTAGCCTGGCGTTGCTCGGGCTTTCTCTTTTCCTCATGACACCAGTATTTCTGTGTGTGTGTTTGTACGAGCACAATGTGAGTGATTTCTAAAATGATGTCAAAAAATTTCCCTTTTTCGAAATTTGTTCCATTCCACTTATTTTTTATTTAAGACAGGTTTCTTCCCCTCTCTATAGCCCGAACACGTTTTTTTAGTGTAAAATTAGTGTTCCATCTTCCTCTCCTTCTCACAGATAAGATACAGCTTCAAATTTCGATGTATGACATATAAAAAAAATATTGCGTTAGAATTAAAAAATTATTAATGTGAAGCAATAAAAAGAAAACGATTCTGATGCTAAGAGTAAAACAAAAAGCGTTCATAATTTTTTAATAATAGTTAGTTTCTAAGAATCTAAAATAATAAAATAGATTTCAGATTTTCATGAATCAATCAATCGTCCAATTTTTATCCAAAATAATAGACGATGTACTTTTTAATTAACAAAGAATTCATTTCGTAATGAAATAATACAAATAATCCTTTTAAAAAACATATATATATATATATATTAAAATCAAATTTTTATAAGTAATAAATGAAAGAAAAATTAACAGATAGCTATTGAAACGATTGCTTCTTTTCTGAACGTTTGATTAAACATATAAATATATAAGTTAGAAAAAACCAGTATGGAGAGAGAGAGGGAAAGCATATATATATATATATATATATATATATATATATATATATATATATATATATATATATATATATATATATATATATATATATATATATATATATATATATATATACTGGTGTGCAAAAATTAAGGACGAAGTCGAAAAATTAGCATATCAGCTGAACGAAGAGGCAGAGCGGAAAGAAAAACCAATCAGGAGATTAAGTAAGGTGATGTACGGTAGCACATGTGCAGATATGCAGGTAGACATAATGGGGAGTGTCTGAGTAGTATAAAGCATGTTGTCGGTGTAAGATCAGTATTTCTGGCAAAGAGATTGCACGCCGTATAGCAGTTAAAATCACACCGAGTTGCTGCCTCAGCGAGAAATGGCGAATAATCAATCTGTTAGACGACATCTGGATGCTTTTACCCGAGGTCGAATCATTGGGAAGTTGGAGGAAGGCCGCAGTGTGACAAGTGTGGCTGCAGAGTTCGGAATTGCTCACAGCATCGTTTCACGACTTTGGAGACAATTTCAAACTACAGGAACAGCTAACCGGGGGTTCAGTAGTGGTCGTCCACGAGGAACCACACCCGCAGATGACCGGTACATTGTCTTACAGGCCAGAAGAAACAGGCGGCAGACAGCGGGAGAAATCGCTAGACACACGACACAGGCGACTGGACGACCGATATCGCGTTTTATCGAGGCCAGAAGACTGCACGGTGGTGGTCTGTTTGCACGACGCCCTGTACGGTGTGTACCTTTAACGCCTGCCCATCGGAGAAGGCGTTCTCTGTGGTGCCGGGAACACCGGAATTGGAGAGACAATGAATGGGGACGAGTACTCTTTACAGATGAGAGCAGATTCAGTTTGAGTAGCGATTCTCATCGCATACTCATCTGGAGAGAGCGGGGAAGCCGCAATCATCCCTCGAACATCATTGAAAGGGACAGGTATGGAGGTCGCGGTGTTCTCGTTTGAGGAGACATCATGCTTGGTAGTCGTACAGATCTTCACATCTTCGACGCAGGTTCAATCAACGGGACCCGTTGTTGTAACGAGATTCTTCTTCCATATGTGCGTCTTTTTAGAGGCGCTATAGATCTGCAGTTCCTTTTCATGGACGACAATGCACCATGTGATCACACAGTAGCTGCCGAACAGCTCTTAGAGAGTGAGGATATTGAACGTATGGATTGGCCGGTACGATCTCCGGATCTCAATCCCATCGAGCATGTATGGGATTTTCTAGGCAGACGCTTGGCAGCTCGTACCTTACCACCAGTAACGATTCGGGAGCTTCGATTGGCGCTGCAAGACGAATGGGCAGCAATGCCTCAACAACTCATTGACACCCTCATTCTCAGCATGGGCAGACGCTGTGAAACCTGCCTAGCAATCAGGGGAGATCATATCCCCTACTAAAGACCGGAATTTTCTTGCTGGACACCCATCACAGGGCTGTTTCGCAGTCGCATTGCGCTCCATGCTACTTTTTCAATCAAGCTTCTTTTTATCCCTCTGATTTCTCTTTTAGTAAGTGTTGCTTACATATTACACATGTCCTTACGTATTGGGGATCTTACGGTATTAAATGTGTTCATTTGGAAAGCTTTTGTACAAAGTTATATTGAAAAAACCGTCTCGTCCTTAATTTTCGCACACCAGTGTGTGTGTGTGTGTGTGTGTGTGTGTGTGTGTGTGTGTGTGTGTGTGTGTGTGTGTGTGTGTGTGTGTGTGTGTGTGTGTGTGTGTGTGTGTGTGTGTGTGTGTGTGTGTGTGTGTGTGTTGTACTTAAAAAAACATTGAAAAAACCGATCTGATAAAAACATTTTGATATTTTATTTTGATTTATATAAACCTTTTTCATTCCTCTAAAAAATTTTTAAACTTAAAAAAGTAGCGTAATACGAAATTGAATGTCTCTTTCTCTTCAGTTTCGAGCCTGGGAACTACCGTTTTATAAAGTAGTGGGTTAAACAACCATGCTGTCAGTTCCTTCAGGGTAGAGCAGTAAAAATTCTTTTAAAATAAAGTAAGATTTTTCAGTTTCTCATTTCGATATTTGTTAAAGTAAAAAGAAATTTTTCGGGCTTCATTTTTAAGTTAATGCTTTCAAACTTCATATATCTATTGCAAACAACGGTAATTTTTAAACAAAAAACTTTAAAAAAAGTTATGTTTACATATTTCTCGCAAAAGGAAAAAAACGAAAAACACATTTTTTTAAACCGTAATTTTTAAGATATTTTTATCAATCTTTGTACAGATTACGTATAATATTGTTCTACACACGGAAAAAAGTTTCGTGAGATTATTTTTATAAATAAAGTTATTAAGTATTTAAATAAAATTTTGAGTATTTTTTGAAAAATCGTAAAAAAACAGTTTTTGACATTAAACTTTTTAAATGTCTGATTCTAAAAGAGAAAAGCATGAACTTTTTTAGTGTAAAATATTTTTTTCATTAACGTGAAAGAAAGTGCAAGCGGAGCCATTTAGAAATCGTATTCATAAAAACGTATCGATTTCGACTCATTTTAAAAAAATCGTAAAAAATACAAAATATAACTATTTTGTAAAATAAATTATAGCATATCGTGGCGAAATAAATGATCTTTCCGAATCTGTAATTATGTTTTGTGTGAGTCTCATGAAAAAAATTAGATTACGTTTTAAAATCGTCTGAAAAAAAAAGAAGTTCCGAATTTTTCCCTGGCGATGAAAAATGGTACTAATTATGCATTTTAAGGTTTTTAGTTAATATCTTTTTAACTAATTGGAGTATTTGAATATAAATGGTCAGAACGGATTCCTCGGATCATTCCCAAAATTTTGGTACCTTTGGCGAGTTTCTGCGTCGTGTGGTTCGTAAGAAAATTGGGTCACACAGATAGATAAAGAGTGTTTTTTTCCAGGTATAGAAGTTTAAGTTCGTATTACTTTCCAAGATGGCGACCGATTTAACATCTGTCAAGTGATTTATTCTCAGTTTGGTTTGGCAATTCATCAAAACGATCATCAAGCAAGGCGTAGATTCGTCGAATGGGCCCAAAACGAGATTGCCGTTGTTCCTGATTTTCATAAGCGGATTTTGTTTAGCGATGAAGCGCACGTCTGGTTGAATGGCTACGTCAGCAAACAAAACTGCCGCATTTGGAGTGAAGCTAATCCACAAGTGTATGTCGAAACACCGTTACATCCAGAAAAACTGACTGTTTGGTGCGCTTTATGGGCTGGTGAAATCCTTCTTCAAAAACGATGTAGGCCACAACGTTACAGTCAATGGTGATCGGTATAGAGCCATGATTACTAACTTTTTCATTCCTGAATCGAACAATCATGATGTCCAGGAGCTGTGGTTCCAATAAGACGGCGCAACATGTCACACAGCTCGTGCCACAATCGATTTATTGAAAGACACGTTTGGTGACCGCTTAATTTCACGTTTTGGACCTGTGAATTGGCCTCCAAGATCTTGTGATTTAACACCGCTAGACTATTTTCTGTGGGGCTATGTAAAGTCATTGGTCTATGCGGATAAACCACAAACGCTTGACCATTTGGAAGACAACATTCGCCGTGTTATTGCCGATATACGGCCACAAATGTTGGAAAAAGTCATCGAAAATTGGACGTCCAGATTGGACTACATCCGAGCCAGCCGTGGCAGTCATATGCCAGAAACCATATTTAAAATGTAATGCCACAAGATTATCTTTCGAATAAAAAAAATTCATGTCAATCGAATAATACATCGTTGTTTTATTGCAATTTAAAGTTCTATACCTCTAAAAAAACACCCTTTAGATGAAAAGATAGATACGTTTGTTCAACTTCGGATTTTAATAGTGTAGATTATTTCCCCAGTGCCTTTAAAAATTTTATCACTTTATTGAATTTTAGCTTCATATAATGTTCTCAGGAACCGAATTGTATCTAATCTTATATAATGATGCCTATAAATACTTCAACTTGATATAATGATGAAATTTTTGATAACTCGTTTCTTCATAAGCATAACACACAATATAGTAGTATTTTAGTCAACGTTTACATGAAGATAGTTAAGGATGAAACTACAAGAAAAAATACATAAATCATGTTAAACAGCAAAGTAGATTTAAATTGCAAGTCGTTAAGAATTTTGTTCCTATAAATTGGTGTATGAATACTACTACTCTCTAGAAGAAAATTTTAATTATGTAAACAATAGAATTATCCCAGTTATAAAAAAAAATATTTCCACATCATCCATAATAATATGTGAAGTTGTTGTTAAGTAATTTGTAGAAAGTTAATTTTGAATGGTTTTAGCATGGTTTTATTAATTAGTTTAGTAATTAGGGTAAAAAATAACTAACACAAACATTGCCTCTGAAATAATCAGCTATATCTCTATATAAAAATAACTCATAATTATTAACATATTGTTTGGTTGTAACATAGAAGAAGACCCTGCATTTCTGTCTTACCCCGCAATTCTTCAATTCCTGGCGTCTCCCTACAACTTCTCCCTGTGCTTTTGGAGATCCTTCATTAGACCTATCTGTCTCCCCATCGCCCTCCCCCCTGTCCCTTGGATGATAAATTCGTTTGTCGCTGGCAAAGTTTTTGCAGGTTCGACCCCGGCCCAAATTGATAGATTTTCATGATTAAAAAAAATCGACAGCGTCCATTTCGTATGATTATACGACAAGTAAAAGCTCCCTTGAGTGACTTTTTGGCTTTGGTGCTCTCGGCAAAATTAAATTGCTAGTACAGTTTCAGAGCTCAACTGCCTGCCCCTGAGGAGGAAATTGGGCTTCAAAATTACCTGCAGTGATTGGTGTACTATCTATATGGTGCTGCACTAAAAAGAGATACCAGCTCTCGGGGAATGTACTAGGTCTGCAATGGTAAAATACCACCTATACGCAGCCCCATAAGAAATGAAATACACACTCGGGTCACAAAAAATATATGAACCCAGAAGGAAACGAGCTACCATCCCGAAACTTAAGATTATGTAGTGTATGAGGAGACTAGCAAATAATTACAAATTCAAAAGAACAGATAGTTTTTTCAGGTATGACATGAGAAAGGTTGCAAATCAGTGGGTAGTAAATCCATCTCTCGCAGCTGTACAAGCTGAAATACGGTATGGCAATAAATCAGTGAGATCCCCCATGACATCCTATGGAGGTTCATGAGCTAATTTTTTTATCTTGGCAGTTTATTCAAAAGTAATTCACGACGCTAGCAGTTTCCTTTCAAGCACATCCCAAACTAGTTCCATTGGTGTGAGGTTTGGTTACCTGGCAGGCCACAGGTGTACATCGTATCCTTGAAGACATTGTTGGGAAAGTCGCGCAATATGTGAACGAGCGTTGTCTTGCTGATAAATGGCACCTGGTGGACTTGATAACATAATCAGTACAAATGGCGTTTAAATCTCGTCCACGAAGCTGCGTGCCGTCAAAGTGCATGGAAGAACTACTACAGGTGTGTACCAACAAATCTCTTCCTTAGGAGTCAAATCTTGTATAATCATCGTATGCCTCTCGACAACAAATGCTGAATCAGACAGGTGGCCTGGCTTCCACCACACTCGTATGCACCAGTCATCAGCATTAAGACTGAATGATGATTCGTAGCTGAAGATCGCCTCCAGTCCGTTACACTCCATCATGCCCGAGGTCGGTAAGTATGTAATCAACACTTCCCAAGATGTGAAGTCATTGATAGGCGTCTTCATCGTCGTTGTCTCCTTATACCTGCGTCGGACATTCGTCTGCGAATGGTTTCCCTTGATACCACTGAATGCTTGGTAGGTGGTACATGCGATTGAACCGATTCTAGAGACATTATTTGTGAAGACGTGGTCACTCTTATGATTGCGTGACCATCCCACGCATTTGTGTTCCTGAGGCAGCCTGACTCTCCACGATGGTAGACTTCCCCATCCAGGATCTATTATTGGCAACACCGAACAATTACCATATCGTTCCGACCGAGGTGGCTGCTGATGTGTCTGTTCAACCAACCTGCTTCTTTTAGGCCTATTATATGCCCCCTCTAAAAGTCAGAAAATTGTTCCTACTGACGCCAGTTACATCTCCAACGCTTCTCCAGTCACAATATCATCCATCAAAGTCGACAGATTTGTTTGAATAACCCTAAGACTCGAGCAATGATGCTTTTACACTCTCCCAGCTGCGCATCTTACTAGAGCGTAGTGCGCTTGTGATGGAGGGGATCTTTCATCCATCAAAATAAATATAATTTATTAACAAGTCTCAACAACCCAGGTTAGGAAATGCACCTTTAAGTTAGTATGGGAGCAAAAGCAAGGTAGGCGAGATAATTAATATTTAGTTATAAATTGAATAACTTACTCTTGGAACGTCTTGGCAATAAATGTTCCAAATAATCGAAATTCCAATCTTAGTTAATCTACTTCAGGCTGAAACTATACCAATTTAAGTATCTAATTGACCAGATCATCAATCTTCCAATTTAAATATTAAACAAACAATCTACAAATCACTCTCAACTAGCTTTCTATTATTTTGCATTAATAACTAACTTCTATCCTCTGCCTCCTAGCCTCACTATCTGTATATCAATCCTAAAAGTTAAAGCTAAAATATAACCCTTGATTTACATAAGCTGCGTCTTTTTCTTCGGGAGAAAGTTTTCAATAAAATAATATTTAAAGAAACGGGTTTTTTTCCAATATGAGGAGTAGGAACCCCAGTAGGTGGTACATGGAAAGACCCGTTACACACTTACCCTTGTCTCATTGATGTCAAAATTTTAATGATTTATATATCTCTTATCGGACTACACTCCTGTCAAGTTTCGTAGCTTTATTTCTTCTGGGGGGCACATATTTTTTTATAACAGAATGTATATATATACAGGGTGTTTCAGCTAAGATGTTACAAACTTCTAGGAGAGGTAGGGGACAACAAGACGACTCGAAGTATATAGGCAATGCTGGGTCGGAAATGCTTTCCTAAGGCTCCACGCGCCGACAAAATTTAGGGTGCAAAACTTCAACTGGTCTTAAAAACTGGAAAAATTGTCGAAACGCTTTGGGTTTTGGTCAAAATTATTGTTATTATTTATTATTTCATAAAAAAAATTCTGAGCAATATTGCTGCTAAAACATTGCTAGAGGGCGCTTTAGACTTTGGAACGCTAGGAAAAAAAAATTTCAATATTTTTTTAAGTTTTTTGATGGCTTTCATAAGTTGAAACTTTAACTTGAATTTTGATACCAGATTTGGTATCCTCCGGGGAAAATTGATGTGAAAAATCGAACATTGTTCAGGGCACTTAAAGCACAAACGGTGCTAAAAAACGAGCAAAATGTTGGATTTCGGTGCGGTTTGCGCGAAAAGCATTCCCTTGCTGACTAATTTGTTCAAAACAAATTTTGACATTGTTGCCAAATTTAAAACCAGAGGTGCTTCAGACAAGTAAAAAGGCATTTCCGACCGACCTTTCCTATGTGATTACGAGTCATCTAGGTGCACTCTTCCACCAACGAGGTAGAGTACACCTAGTCGACTCGGAATAACATAAGAAAGGTGGTCCGGAAATGCCTTCCTGAAGCAGTAAGACCATCGAAAGACTGATACGTAGCCCAGGAATTGCAAGTGTCGTGGCAGTGAATAAAGCGAGCAGGGTTCTCGGCGAAAATTTTAGCGAGAGAGTGTTAAAGGCAGAATATGCAAATTTCACCGTCGAGAGTTGAATTAGCCGCCAGAGGGACAGAACGATAAGAAGGAGTCCGCTGGAAGGAAGCTTTATTTCCATCGCACACAGACTGGCTGTACGATGGCAGAGTACACGAACGCAGAGAAAGCAGATATGATTCCGGCGTACGGGGCCACAGATTGCAATGGTCGAGCCGCTCAGAGGTTGTACGCCGAAAGGCATCCTGTCTGGCGGACTCCTGCTCATACCATGTTTGCTCGCCTACACCAACAATTATGTGAGACCGGTTCATTCCAGAAGGCAGCACGTAATCGAGATCGGACGGCACGTACCGAATTGAAGGAGAAAGTTGTACTAGATATGGTAGAGACCACTCCCAGTTTAAGTACACGAGGTATCGCTAATGAAATCGGGATTTCATACAGTAGCGTTTGGAGGATTCTCGATGATAGTGCCCTGCATCCATTTCACTACCAGCGCGTCCAGCCACTAAAAGAATGTGACTTTGCACCTCGTCAGGCCTTTTCACAGTGGTACTTGCAGCAACGAATTGAAAATCCCTTTTTTGCAGCCTCCGTGTTGTTCACAGATGAGGCGTCTTTTTCGAGAGAGGGTATTTTCAACACCCATAACAGCCACTCGTGGGCAGCAGCGAACCCACATGTAACACGTATTGGGGCTGCACAGGATCGTTTTCTGGTTAACGTATGAGCTGGCATTCTAGGGGATCATCTAATAGGACCCTAAATTCTGCCTGATCGCCTGACTGGTCCACGCTACCTGATATTCTTGGAACAAGTTTTGCCAGAGTTATTGGACAGCGCACACGTTACCGCTGCGACTCGTACTTCGATGTGGTTCCAGCAAGATGGAGCCCCCGCACATTTCAGTATTTCTGTTCGAAATCACTCGGATGCAACATGTGGTGAACGATGGATTGGCCGTGGAGGTCCAGTGCATTGGGCTCCCCGATCGCCAGACCTTTCCTGTCTGGATTATTTCTTCTGGGGGGAAATGAAATCCTTGGTGTACGATACATCCGTAAACAGCGCCGAGGAACTTGTAGCACGCATCAGTGCAGCAGCCGGGGAAATACGAAACACTCCAGAAATGTTATCGAATGTTCGACGCTCCATGAAGCGAAGATGTGAAGCCTGCATCACATACGGAGGGCGTCAGTTCGAACACCTCCTTTGACAGCAGTTTTTCCTTCTTTTCTTTACTTTTTCTTTTATGATTATGCATAGCAGTTAGTAAACAGCTTTTTTCCTCCTATTTTGAATCTTTCCTTTTGTTTTACTTCTTGTGATTTGGTACTTGTGTTTTTTACCCTCTTTTACTAAAATTTTTTGCTATAAAATTACTTTTTTGCAACACAGACCAACTCGAATCTCATTTAGGAGGAAAAATTGCTAGTAATTATTCGGCTTACACCCAACCACAAAATTATCCAAATGAGTTTCCAAGTTGCAATGCCTAAAAGCGCCCTCTGGCTTTGATTAATGGCTACCAAGTCAAAATTTATTTTGAACAAATTAGTCAGCAAGGGAATGCTTTCCGCGCAAACCGCACCGAAATCCAACATTTTGCTCGTTTTTTAGCACCGTTTGTGCTTTAAGTGCCCTGAACAATGTCCGATTTTTCACATCAATTTTCCCCGGAGGATACCAAATCTGGTATCAAAATTCAAGTTAAAGTTTCAACTTATGAAAGCCATCAAAAAACTTTAAAAAATATTGAAATTTTTTTTCCTAGCGTTCCAAAGTCTAAAGCGCCCTCTAGCAATGTTTTAGCAGCAATATTGCTCAGAATTTTTTTTATGAAATAATAAATAATAACAATAATTTTGACCAAAACCCAAAGCGTTTCGACAATTTTTCCAGTTTTTAAGACCAGTTGAAGTTTTGCACCCTAAATTTTGTCGGCGCGTGTGTTGTACCCTACCTCTCCTTGAAGTTTGTAACATCTTAGCTGAAACACCCTGTATATATATATATATATATATATATATATATATATATATATATATATATATATATATATATATATATATATATGTATGTATACATTTCCTAATAATTTGCTAATATGTAATATTTTTGATAAAATAGACTCTTTTGCCTTTAACATTATAAAAATGCCTTTAATGGTGAAGTAACCTACACCTATCAATATTTAGAAATATTATTTTAAATTTTATGAAAAGAAACAATGACTTAATTACTGATAATATATTAAAACAAAGTAATTTTATTAAATTTTGCAATATTTGTCTGGAATACAATTACCTAAGTAAATTTATTTTTAAATATATTTCTATCCTGTATTAACTCTATTTTTAATATAGACTATTAATTTATTTATAACATCTTATGATTAGTTTAATTTTAAAATATCTTTTGTGCTTAGTTTAATTGCAAAATAACTATTTAGATGGCACCACTCTTTTTTTATTCTTGTGTTAACTCGTCCATTTTCCATTAGTTAGCACGGGAATTTTGTATAAGATGCATGACTGCGCGTATGTTGGGTTTCATTATTTTATATGTAAGATTTTATATTCTAATATTTTTTCTTATTATTCCTTTCTATGAGAGAAACGTTATTGTTCTCTTTTCATATTACTTTACTGTCTGGTTTATCATCCACATGTGTTAGGATTAGACTTAACTTTTCAACATGGCTCTGTTTTTTCTGTTATGTCGAAAATTTCTGCTGTACGGGGAAGGTGGATCCATAAAGCATTGCTTGGCTCTCAATCGCTGGCCTTATTCAGCGACAGCTTTAGAAATCATAATAGGTCTCCATTTTAGTTCACAGACTATTTTTATATCTACATTGGTTATGTCTCTTGAACTCCAATTTCTTTCTTCTTCGGCATTGGAGGTAATACAACTTTTTCACTTGGTATCTTATTTTACTTTATTATACTATATATGTATATATACAGGATGTATCTAAACTCTTCGGCAAATCTTTAAAGGGTGATAGTACACATCAAGACAAACAATATTAAACAGAACTTAGGGCCCCAAACGTCTTCCGAAGGAGATAGGTGCCATTAAAGTTTAGGGTCCGAAATTTCAAATGATTATAAAAAACTGGAAAATTGGTCGATTCGTTAGCGGTTTTCGCTAAAATTATTCTTTTGTCAGTATTTTCTTGAAAGATAAATTTAAAGATAAAGTTAAAAAATGTCGACAGAGGGCGCTTTAGACTTTGGAGTAACGAACAACTATTTTCTTACCGTTATTTTTTGTATTACATTGAATGTTTTCAAAAGCTTAGACTTAAATTTTGAGCTCAAAATTTGAATCGTTGGAGGTGAAAAAGTAGCGCAAACGGAATTATGTTCAGAAGAAGAAATTAGAAACTCCCTTCCCTCTGAACAGAGTTCAGTTATTCATGATCTCAGTGTCGTAAACCAGGTAGTAACTACTACCTCCTACTCGTAAAATAAACGAGAGAGGGATGTCAAAATATATAGAATATCTAATAATAGAATATGGAGATAACTGTATCTAGGAAAAATGATAAAAGTATAATAATAAACTAATATTTTATTCTAAGGAATTTTAATCCTTACTATTTATAAATTCTTTATTCAAATAACTATTAATAAAATTAATTGGGTATTTTTTAATTAAGCAATATTTAGTGAAATGTTTATAGTTTTTTATTTTTTCTCATTTTTTTGAAGGTAGAAATTTTTTGCGTTGTATATAGTTAATAACAATATTTCTGAATATAGAAACATGTACATTACTCTCTCAATAAGGTACTTTTATATATAATATTGAACTTAAATTCTTCTCTTTTACCATTAATATTAGTAACTTATCTTTTAATTTGATTTCAATATCAAGAAAATTTGCTTCATAGGTGTTACTATTAGTCTGTTTTAAATTAAGATATTGTGGAAAAAAATTTAAGTTAAGTTTAAAATTGTCTTGCTTTCTAAAAATGATAATATCATCTATATAATGAAAAATGTAATATTCAGAATTATCAATGAAACTTTTCAAAATAATGTAAATATAAATAAGCAAGACAGTTGCTATATAGCTGGTCCACCTTCTGGCAAACCCTTAATCTGTTGATAATATAGTTGCCATTATAAAATATATAGTTCTGTTTTAGTACAAACCTAAGTACAGAACCAAATCTATCATAAGTAACACTTTTAAATAAATTCTCTTTATGTAATTTTAAAGTATTTTTACCATATCATCAATAATGATAGAGTTGAAAAGATCTTCAAAATCTAAACTATAGATTGAAGAAATCTTTTTATCTTTAATTTTTTCAATAAGCTCTTTACTATTTTTAAAAATGGCTGTGGATTTAAGATTATTTATTGTATCTTGTAATATTTCTCTCTCTCTCTCTCATGGAGAATTTTGCCTGATTTGCTGATATATGTATTAAAACTATTAGTAACTGTTTTATACTTGACTGAGTCTTTATGAAATTTAGAGTAAAAAATACATGAGGAAATTTAAAATTATTATTATTAATTTGTATTCTTAATTGTTTATAAAAAGCCAAAATGCGATTATTTATTTCTCTATCAGAAATTGATGATTTAATAAAAGCTGTATTATTATCAAAATGTTTGTTGATCGTTAAACTATAATAGTATTTAAAAATGAATGAAAAATTTCCTGGCACTTTATCAACATTAACTATTGTAAATTTATTTTGCAATTTTTTAATCTTATTTTTAATATTATTATAAAAAAGATATTATTATCTGTACCAAAGTTATATTTATTAAGCTGTTGTATAATATTACATTTGAAATCTGTGAATGCCTGTGTTAGACATTTAAAAAGTAAAACCATTCGAAATATTTTTCGGATCCAAATTTTTATGATCTCCTTGTGTTGTTTTTCCAATCCCGTTCCATGATCTCAATGAAAGTAAACACACTGATTAGAACCCGATCTTTTTGCAAGTTTCGTGATTTGTGGTTCGCAGCAACTGCAATGCAAATCGAGCGACTATTTAAACTCGGCTCATGTTAGTTTTTCAGGAGGGAAGGAGAAAAAGAAATATAAGAAGTGTGTGAGTGTTTTAACTCTTAGAGGGAGAGAGCGGCTGGTTGGCAATGCAACTGTATGTTGCATCACCATTTTCAGATTATAAATTCATTTTACAATATTAGACTGTAAGAAGACGGTTCGAATCGGATGTCTGGTAATGTTGATTTTTGAACTTGTTGTTTTTTTTATCGCTCCAGTAACGAGCACATTGACTTTATCATTGATTATTAAAAGCCAATTTTAAGAAACTGCTTTCGTCTTCATGCCTCCTCGACACAAAAATTTCACTGCTTGCTTTGCCAAAATTTGGGTTAGTTTACCAATAAGTGTAACAAATTTGGTTATGGGCCCAGTCCATGTACTGTGTCGAGACAGGCTAAGCAGTTGAACCAGGCCATGAACTTTGTCTATTTAAATACTGTTCCAGTCTAGAACTATTTTTTATGAACTCTGTTGCTAGTACGCTAAATCGAGTAACAGATATGGAGTTTAACAACCAGATATCAGTGTTGACTCAAAATAACTGGAACACATGGAAGCATGATATGCAAGTACTCTTAATGCATTATGGTTGTTGGCAGTTTATAATACAGACCAAGCCAGAGCAACCTGATGAAGAGGCAACATACAAGGAAAAATTAGATCTACAACTTCGTAAGGATAGATGTTATACGTTGATCTATACTAATGTAGCATATCCTATATTTTAACTCACTAGATGGTAGCACCTTACAATGAAGTGTACATCTAGAATAGTACTAGTTTTCTCCGCTAGGGTTGCAGTATATATACGTTGTGCTCATGGGTAATCTCTCTCTCTCTCTCTCTCAACACTCGCAGATGATTTAGAACATGTGTCTATAATAAAGTAAAAGTTGTTAAGTTTTATCCGATTGCATCCTGATTGAACATTAACGCAACATATCCTTCAATGGTGACCCGCATGAATAAGATATTATGGCATTAAAATAATGCTTTATTTTTAAAATTTTCACGAAATAGCTAAATATTGCGAAAGAACTGGTAACCACGTGTAAGCTTCAAAATGAATGACGTAGGCGCCGTCAAGATACCGGCATATAACTTTCACGATCCTGCTCTCTGGTTCACAATGTGCGATAGCACATTCCAACTTGGCTGTCCCAAGGCAATAACAGAGAGCAAAACAAAATTTAATTACATCATCGCACATTTACCACCGGAAGCCGCAACCATCATTCGTGACGTCATTATGAATCCCGACCCTGTGGAGCCTTACGAAAAAGCAAGAATGGAGCTAATAAAAAGAAGCGGTGAATCATCCCATCAAGAAATCAGGAAATTACTCATCGGAGAAGAACTCGGAGATAGACGTCCCAGCGAACTATTGCGCGTCATGAGGAGGCGCGCGGAATCTCATAGCGTTCCGGATGACCTCATGCTTGAACTTTTTCAGCAGCATCTGCCCACTCGTGTACAATCCATTCTTGCAGCTATAAGCCCGCTGACACTGGAGAAAGCTTCCGAAGTAGCCGATCGAGTCATGGAGGTGACGCCAATTGCGGTAAGTGCCTGTTCCGTTTCCTCAGACAAAAATTCCATTGAAAGCCATGTACTTGAAGAAATAAAAAAATTAAATTTGCGCATTGATAAAATTTCGCGTAGCAGAAGTCGTAGTCGTAATCGTAATCTCCCATTTCATAAACGTAATCGCTCTAAATCAAAAACATACGAGCAGTGCTGGTACCATTACAAATTTGGCTCAGCAGCTCAAAAATGTCACCCTCCATGTAAATTCTCAAAAAACGAGTCCGGTTAGGTATAATGGCGACTACTGCCTTGCCAAGAAATTCTCGTCGCCTTTTTATTCGAGATAGACGTACTAATGTCACATTTTTAATTGACACGGGATCTGATGTGTCCATAATTCCAGCAACAAAAACACAAAGGCAAAATAATTCACAAATGACACTTTCTGCCGCCAATACATCACCCATACACGTATACACAACTCAAACACTTTCTTTGGATTTAGGCTTAAGGAGAATTTTCCAATGGACATTTTTAGTTGGTAACGTTTCAACCCCAATTATCGGTGCTGATTTCTTGTACAACTTCCGTTTAGTACCGGATATAAGTAAGCAAGCATTGTTAGACTCGGAGACAAATATTAAATGTCACTGTATTTTAGGCAATAGTAGAATTCATTCAATTAAAACTGTGTCAGGAGATAGTGTTTATCATGAACTTTTAAGAAAATTTCCTGACATCACAAAACCTCCCCGGCCTGATCAAGAAATTAAACATTCCGTAGTCCATTACATCGAAACAAATAGTCGACCTGTAACAGCTAAAGCTCGCCGCCTCGCTCCCGATCGTCTCCGCATCGCAAAAGCGGAATTTGAGAACATGATTACTCTAGGTCATATGCGACCTTCCAAAAGTAATTATGCCTCACCTTTACATATGGTTCCTAAAAAGACAGCACAGAGTGGCGACCAGTCGGCGATTACCGTGCACTCAATGCTCAAACTATTAAAGATAATTATAGCGTTCCCAATATTTTAGATTTTACTTCTAATCTTCACGGTACAAAAATTTATTCTCACATTGATCTCGTGAAGGCATATCATCAAATTCCAATTAACCCAGATGATGTACATAAAAGTGCAATCATCACACCTTTTGGGTTATTTGAAAGCACTCGGATGCAGTTTGGTCTTTGCAATGCCGCTGCTACATTTCAACGATTCATAGATGAAGTCTTGCGAAATCTTCCATTTGTGTTCGCTTTTGTAGATGACATTCTGGTCGCGTCTTCTTCACCCGAAGAACATTTACAACATTTACAAATTTTATTCACACGCTTACAACAATATGGACTATCTTTAAAGCCCTCTAAATGCATTTTCGGTGTAACTACAATAAAATTCTTAGGCTTTAAAGTATCTGAATCAGGAATAGAACCCTTGTCGGATCGCGTCGATTGCATTTTAAATTTTCCACAACCCACTACACTCACGCAATTAAGACGTTTCCTCGGGTTATTTAATTTTTATCGACGCTTTGTTCCCAAAGCTGCTCATTTATTAGCCCCACTAAATAAATTTTTGGAAGGAATTAAAAATTTTAAAAAGTCTAAAAAAAGTTTCCTGTAAAAATTTGCGTGACTCAATTCAATGGACTGAGGAGGCAGAGCAGGCATTTAATGATGCCAAAAACGCTTTAGCTGACGCAACTCTTCTTCGACATCCCATTCCAGGTGCAAAATTAAGCCTTTGGACTGATGCGAGTGACAAAGCTGTAGGTGGTTCTCTTATGCAACTTTGCCAAAACAATTGGGAACCTGTTGCCTTTTTTGTCAGTGAAACTCTCGAAAAGTCAGCAGAAATGGTCCACATATGACAGAGAACTCCTGGCAATGTATATTTCGGTCAAACGTTTTCGTCACATGCTCGAAGGAAGAGACTTCATAATCTACACAGACCAGAAGCCTCTCATGTATGCCTTTATGCAAAATCCTGACAAGTGCAGTCCACGGCAATGGCGACATCTAGATTTCATATCTCAATTCAGTACCGATGTTCGTCATATAAATGGTACCCGCAAAGCAGTCGCTGATGCACTTTCAAGAATTGAAGTGAATCAAATATCCAATTCATTTTTAGATTTCGAGGCACTTTCAAAGGCTCAACTAGAAGACAACGAATTACAAAGTTTCCAAAATGACGAGAAATCTTCCCTTGTCTTTAAACGTGTGCCATCTCCAGTATCAGCCACTGAACTTATCTGTGATACTTCCACTGGCTCTCCCAGACCATTTGTACCACATAATTTTCGTAGGACCATATTTGAGCATTTTCACAACTTAGCTCACCCTGGTGTTGCAGCATCTTTCCAACTCATCGCATCCAGATATGTTTGGCCAAACATGCGGAAAACAGTGAAAGATTGGGTCCAGAATTGTATTGCTTGTCAACGTTCTAAAGTGCACAGACACACGAAGACACCTCTGGGCACTTTCGCCTTACCTGATGCAAGATTTTCACACATTCATGTGGATTTGATAGGTCCTTTACCATCATCAGAAGGAAAATCTTTTGCTTAACAATTGTCGATCGATTCACTAGGTGGCCAGAAGCAGTAGCCATAGAGAACATTACTGCAGAAACAGTTTCTCGTGCCATTTTTGACACTTGGATCTCTAGATTTGGTTGCCCAGTTTACCTAACGACTGACCAAGGCCGACAATTTGAAGCTGCTCTTTTCAAAGAATTAACGAAATTCCTGGGCACAAACCGCATCAGGACCACATCATACCACCCACAAGCAAACGGTTTAGTGGAACGTTTACATAGAGTGCTAAAGAGCGCCTTAATGGCTCATGAGAATATCAAGTGGACTGAGACCCTACCTGCAGTTCTTCTTGGCTTGCGAGTAGCTGTGAAACCCGACATCAATGCTTCAAGTGCAGAATTAGTGTATGGTGTTTCCCCTCAGATTACCAGCCGAGATATGCACTGACACATCTTCAATGCCACTAGACTACGGATTTGTGCAACAGTTGAAAAACCACATGAATCATTTAAAACCCTTGTCAACATCCACTCATGGATTTTCAAAAATTTTTGTGCACCCTAAATTGGATGACTGTTCTCATGTGTTCCTCCGTGTTGACAAAGTTTCCCCATCATTGTCTCAGCCTTACACAGGGCCACACGAAGTTCTATCAAGGAATGACAAACACATAACCATTAATATAAATGGAAAGAAAAGTTGTGTGTCACTTGATAGAGTTAAACCAGCATTTGTGTTCAAGGATTTGCCCGATACCATTCCTGATCCTATCATTAGTGCAGAATCATCACATCGCCATCCAGTGACAACAAACATGCAAACTACCAAATCAGGTAGACGGGTAAGATTTCCTCAGAGACTAATAACTGAAAGTAAATAAAATATTCAAGTACCAGATGGACATATATATATTTTTCTAAGGAAATTTGTTCGACTTTTCATATCTTATGATTTTCATGCCTTTTCATATTATGTATATTTATGTAATGTAATCTCAAATATCTCTGTATGCATATTATATTTTCTTACAACGTAATTTCAAGCATATGTATATATAATTTTCTTTTCAATGTAATTTTCAAGCATATTTCAAATGTATTTGAGATTTTGCTCATGAGCATGTCATATATCGTTCTTTCGATTCTCTCCATCACTGGGGGGATACTATTGTAGCATATCCTATATTTTAACTCACTAGATGGTAGCACCTTACAATGAAGTGTACATCTAGAATAGTACTAGTTTTCTCCGCTAGGGTTGCAGTATATATACGTTGTGCTCATGGGTAATCTCTCTCTCTCTCTCTCTCAACACTCGCAGATGATTTAGAACATGTGTCTATAATAAAGTAAAAGTTGTTAAGTTTTATCCGATTGCATCCTGATTGAACATTAACGCAACATATCCTTCACTAACATCAGTTCAGATTTGAAAAATCTGATAACGGAAACAACTGACGGAGTAGCGGCATGGAAGATATTAAAAGATCACTTCGAACCAGTCACAAAAGCAAGAATAATCCAGCTTTTAGATCATCTTTTTGGAACAAAATACCAACCAGGGGAAGATGTTGGAATCTTCATATCTCGTGTAAAGACAGCGGCAACCAGACTACAAGAAGAGGGTCATAAATTGGACGACCTGTACATATGATTTCAATTAATAAGGTGGATTCCTCAGGAATTCCAGTCTACCGTGCAACAAATCTACAGATGGAAAGAAGAGGACTTCAGAGTTGTCAAAATTGAAGCAGAGCTGATATTAGAAGCCAATCGTCTTCAGTTGATGAAACAAGATTTGGAGAAAGCGGAGAATGCTTACTTGAGCAGTTTCACTTCGAAGAAGTCGAAGACGCGTTACCTGGTGCTACGGCTGCAGCTCATGGAGATCAAAATGGAAAGAATGATTACCAAAAGAAAGGTGGTAAGGTATTTAACTGTAAAACTATTAAAAATTTTAAACAATCTATTACGACTATAGGTCCGTGTTATGTATGTAATAAGTACGGGCATCTTAAAGTAAACTGTAAAGAGAAAAAGTCTCTACAAAAATCTCCTTCAACTGTAAATGAAACTTTTATAACACAGAGTTTAATATAAATTTAAGATTTTGTGAAGCTGAATGTAGTCTTTTAGAACTAGATAAACAACTCGTAACTAGTTGTATCTTATTTGAGGAAAACTCTGATAAAGGTGTTTGGGTAATAGATACTGCTGCCACGAGTTATTTTTGTAATGACAAGAGAGTTTATTTTTAGATCTTAAACCGATAACTAACATGAAAATGTCGTTAGCAACGGAGGATAAAAGTTGTCCAGTAGAAGGAATCGGTACACTTAGATTTCGGGTAAAATATAAGGCGAGTTTTCATGAAATAACTTTGTCTGATGTTTTATTTAATCCTAAGTTGAGGAGAAATTTGTTATCTGGTTCCAGATTAGAAAGTAAAGGTGCGCATTTTGTGGGTACTAAAGGTAAAATTAATGTTTTTAATAAAGACTGGATAAAATTGTTCTCGGCGACACGCCATGAAAATTTGTATTTTTTTTAAGCCGGATCATTATATTATACCAAAGAGTAAAGAAATTAGTTTTTTTTAGTGATGTAACCGCTAAAACAAAAAACGGATCAATAGAAATATGGCATCAACGCTTTTGTCATGTTAATAACGATTACTTGGTAAAAACTAGTAAAAATGATAGTGTAAAAGGTCTCCCACGCTTAACTGATAATGGTAAGACTCATTGTATACCGTGTAAATTAGCAAAGTCCAAGAGAGTTTCATTAAAAAAGATCAAAACGTCCATTGGAATTGTTGCATATGGACCTCTGTGGTCCAATGCCAACTGAAAGCCAAGGCGGTAATAAATATTTCTTGAGTATAATTGACGATTATTCAAGAAAGGTGACTGTATTTCCCATCCGAAATAAATCTGACGTATTTCATACGTTTATAAGATTTCAGAAACGAGCAGAACGTTTTCTAAGTAAAAAGGTAATAGCAGTTAGAACTGATGGCGGACTAGAATTTTGTAATAAAGATATGGATAATTTCTTGACAGAACTGGGTATAAAGCATGAGGTAACAAATTCATATACGCCAGAAATGAATGGGGTCGCGGAGAGATTCAATTTAACCGCTCTAGATGGCATCAAAACATTGCTTAAGTCTAGTGAAGTTCCCCATAAGTTTTGGGGAGAAGCATTACTTTGTTTCACTTATGCGTGGAATCGAATTTGTCACAAAGACAGTAACAAAACGCCTTTCGAAAAATATTCAGGTAGAAAACCATCTCGGTATTGCATCTAAAACCTTTTGGATGTTTGGCATATGCTGGTGTGCCAAAACAAATTTAAAAAATTCGATATGCGTGCGAAAATGGGAATTATGATGGGATACGCACAACGTACTAAGGGTTATAGAATATGGTTGATAGATGAAAATAAATTAGTCGAGACTATTAATGTAAGATTCGATGAAAATAAGAGGGGAATTAATTTTAGACAAAAAGTTAATAGTAACCTTGGATATAATTTAAACCTTCCTGATTATTATGATGATGAGGATGATTTTGATAGAGTAAAAGATTCATTAACGAGTCGTTTAGTTTCAAAGACAAGTACGGAAACGCCCTCAACATCTGAAAAACCAGATATATCTTCCGATAATCATAGCTTCATCCCATGTACAGAGGTTAAGTGGATTCGAAATATAGGTAGGAAAGTAACTGAATCTAACGTATATTATAGTATAGAAGGGGAAGCAACCCGATTGAAATCTTTTAACGAAATAGAGAGATACTGTGAGAGAGAGAGAGACATAATATTGAGTATGATCCTAGTTTATTTAATTTTAGAAAAGATAATACCGAATCCCAAGGATTTTCAGATTTGTCAGAGCAACAAGCTCTTATGGCTGAAGTAACTATTCCTAACTGTTACAAACAGGCGATAAGATCCAGAGACGCATCTAAATGGCATGATGCAATGGATAAAGAAATTAACGTAATGAAGGAACGTAAAGTTTGGGATTTAGTTGATCATCCGGATAATATAAAAATTTTAGAAAACCGTTGGGTTTATACCATTAAATATGATGAAAATAATAAAATTGTTAGATACAAGGCCCGCTTAGTTGCGCGAGGTAACACACAATTACGAGGCGAGTCATTTGACGAGGTATTTAGTCCAGTTATTAACTTTACTATATTGTAAGATTATTTTTCACTATCTGTGTATGTTTGTGGAAATGGACGCATATTCAAGTAGATATCACTAATGCTTATTTATATGCTAACTTAGATACTGTAATCTACATGAAGCAACCAACTGGATATGAAATTGATAATAACAAAATGTGTAAGTTACGTAAAGCAATATATGGACTCCACCAGAGTGGACGCCAGTGGTTTTTGGAATTAGAAAATAAATTAATTAAATTAAAATTTAAGAAGTCAGAGTGGGTTAATTGTGTATGTATGTTTGAAGATAATGTAATTTTATTATTTTACGTAGATGACATGATTATATTTGGAAAAGAAATGGAAAACGTAAATTTTGTATTACAATTATTGCAGAAAAATTTTGATTTAAAAATTATGGGTAAAACAAAGAAATTATTAGGAATAGAATTTGAAGAAATAGGTAATAGTCTGTTTATACATCAGAGATCTTACATTCGAAGGTTATGTGAAATTTACGAAAAATATAAATATCCCGTAAGTTCATTACCTATATCAAAAGGTCAAGTTCTTTCCAAATTAGATTCACCCAAAACTAGCGAAGAAATTTTAACAGTTCCTTATAGAAATTTAATAGGATCTTTGTCATTTATTGCTATACGCACAAGACCCGATATTATGTATGCAGTAAATGTATTATCTCAATTCCAAGCAAACCCGGGAATAAAACATTGAATTGCTTATTGAGATTATTAGGTTATTTAAAATACACTCAAGAATATAAATTAGAACTTTCAAAAGTTAAATCATTAAAACTAAGATGTTATTCAGACTCAGATTTTGCTACAAATAGGGATGACCGAGTGTCGATGGGAGGGTTCATAACTTTTATAGACGAAACTCCAATTTCATGGCGAACTTTCAAGCAAAATCCGTTAGTCTGTCGACCATGGAAGCTGAGTATGTTAGTTTAACAGAAGCAGCTAAGGAATTCATTTGGCTAAAGAATGTACTTAATAATAAAAGTTTAAATTTGGAATTATGAAAATGTAATGTTTTGTGATAATCAAGCTGCTATAAGTTTTTCAAAGTCACCGGTAGAAAATTATAGAACAAAACATATCGATGTTCGTTATCATTTTCTAAGGCATTTGATATACGACAAGGTTTTCCAAATTAAATATATAGGTATCAAAAATAATTTATGGACAATTTTACCAAACCCATGGTAAAGGAAAAATTGTTGGAATTTTGTAGAAAATTATTTTTTTTTTTAGAGAATAAGACTTTGTTTCTTTAAGATTAAAATATTAGTTTGTTTATTACAATAAAGATTGTGAATAAAATGTATTTTTTGTGTTAAATTGTGTAACATGTGATTATAAATTAAAATTAATTTACTGATTTGTAAGAGATAATGGTACGAAATTGGAAAAAGGGGGCCGATTGTTAGACATTTAAAAAGTAAAACCATTCGAAATATTTTTCGGATCCAAATTTTTATGATCTCCTTGTGTTGTTTTTCCAATCCCGTTCCATGATCTCAATGAAAGTAAACACACCGATTCGAACCCGATCTTTTTGCAAGTTTCGTGATTTGTGGTTGGCAGCAACTGCAATGCAAATCGAGCGACTATTTAAACTCGGCTCGTGTTAGTTTTTCAGGAGGCATTTAAGAAACATACACACAGTAAATTTACACAATTTTAAAAATATAAATTTTAAACATGCATACAGTAAATTTACACAAATTAAAAAAAATAAGTTTTTGAAAACAGAAATTTTTATTAAAAAAAATCTTACCTTTGTATTGAATTTAATCCAAATTTTTCAAGTATCGAAAAACTTCAAGTATTTTTGAAATATTTTTAGCGTTTTTCTAAGCCTTGTAAAGTTTTATTTAGTTATTATTGCTAATTATTTAAACTAAATTTAAAGTGAAGAACAGGTTTAAATTTAGGTAAAATCACTAAATATTAAATATAACATTCAAATTAAAACCACGCTTCCAAATTTCCCAGAAATTTTTTTTTATATCTAACACTGTTAAATTGGCAGTTACTATACAGGTATCTATTGCGTATTAATAAAAATAAATTGAGGCTTTGCAACTTTGCTCCAGATTTAAAAAGACAATGTTTACATTTCTATCTGTCAAATGGGCGTGGTTCATAAGCGGATTATTTTTTAAAAATCATTTTAAAGTACTTCTAATTCATATAATGGCCTGAATGTTATTTCAATGGAAAGCTCCCGATTAGGGGTTAATAGAAATATCAAAATCTCAAAATCGATTTTTAAAAGGGGTCTACCCTACTGACTGTTCTTAAAAAAGATACCTCTAGAAACTCAAAACCTTAAAAATGTAGAAATGAAGTTGACAGATGGAGAATCGGTAGATATAAGCACACTTGATGTATCAGATGAGATAATGTCAGTTTCAGCTTTATTAGGCAAAAAAGAAAACCGAGTAGAAGTTTTAAAATTTATTTCAGTTTTAGAATTTGCGCCAAACCTTGCTATCGCATTAGGAATTTTACTTTCTTTGCTAATAAAGTGTAGCAAGGAGAGAGAGGAGTTTCTCAAAATTAATTAAAAATTTCTTACGTTCCACAACTTCTCAGGCTAGATTAAATGGTAAAGCGACACAGGCTATCGGACATGAAATTGCTGAACAAATTGATTTAAAATAATTGATCAGAAAGTTTTCACAGTGTTAAAAGTCAGAAAAAAACGCTTCTAATTTTTTGTTTATTTTGTTATTTGTTTTAAATTTGTTTTATTACTGTTTTTTTAAATAAATATTTTTATATATATATATATACTGTTATGCAGCCTTTTTCTTTGCAAGAACTATTCAAGTTTTATAGGCATGTTCTTATGAACAATTTATAAATTTTTTATTAATATATTTTTTTTACTTTGGGAAGAGGAGTCACATTTTTTATTTTTGTCAGGGGTGGCAAAACTGCAAGAGTTGGACATGCGTTCACATTTGGTAATTTCATTTTTTTTTCCCCCGACAATCTTCTAAGTAATCTAGTGTCTAGTCTATTTGTTTGATAGAACACACACATTGAAACATGATATGACACAAACTTCTTTTTTTTTTTTTGTTAAACACTTTTATCCTCCGAGGAAGTTTGAAGGATGATGAGAGAAATTTTTAAATTTCTTTTTAAAAATTATCGTGGAATAACCAGAATAAGACCTTGTACAGTTTCAGGTATCAAAATATATTTCTGTTAATAATGCCATCTCAATCATGTCCAGTCGTTTAATTCATCAGTCTTGCCACAATTTATTATCAAGTGTAAATTCCTTCAATGTGCATGTTTTCTTTGGGGGGGGGGACGATACTTTTATTTTACTTCCATTCCTTCCTGTCATGGTCAAGAACTCGGGGCTAATGTTGTTGAGTGGTGAGTCCGAGTCTTGATGCCACTGAAGATTTGCCATGTACAGGGGCTGATATATATTAAATTTTGGGGAGCTCAGAGCCCTAACGTTGGTATGGTGTGGAAGTTTGAGAAAGTGTTGTGATGCTAGCTCAAGTGTCGTCATCGTCGCTTTATCGTGGTTCAAAGATACGAGTTGGTCTGCATTCATGAATTTCAGTTCAAGATTTTCATTCGGAATATTCACAAATAATTCTATGATAATATTTACAACAATCAATCAATCAATTAACCCCTCATCCACTTCTGAATATCTCTTGCATGTTTACGCCAACGTACACTAAGCTACTGCGTTATAGGATTTGTTTATATGCTGTAGTGAGAGTGACTTTCACAGCTTCGAGAAAGTTGAAATTATAAAGATGAATATTAATTTCATTTCTAAACTTCGCATACTTCGATCAGTTGTTTTTAACTGTCGAGTATGTTGTTTTACTTTTGTTTTCATTATGTCGAATAAAAATAGTAGATGGGGGTTCGAGCTCTTTTGTAAAAACTATCTTAGCTATGCATTATTCTTAAATCTAAATTTCACGATTTGATCCGCATATTTTTTCATACTGTTTAATTTTTCATTAATATCAGTTCAAGAGGAAATATGTCATTTAATTTAAAAATAAATAAATCCAAGTTGAACAGTTCACTTTGAAGTAAAATGAAGCATTTACTGTTGCACAGTTTTCCTCTAACTAAAATTTCACTTAAAGAGAGATTTGCATTCATAATATGCAATTTTTTTAAAACAAATTCCTTAACTGCATAACAATGAATTTTTTTTTCTATTTCTCATATGTTTTAATTCATAAAAGTTGAGGTCTCGCGTACGTCTAGTACCTTAAACTATAAATTCTGTACTCCTTTCCATTATAAAAATGTGATAGAAATCAATATCTTAATTTGTGTAAAATTGCTTAGTGTTATTTTCAAAACTTATTTTCTTATTGTTTGGAGTAGTATCTAATAAAAATGTTTTGTGATATTTCAGATATACCAGTTTCATAAAGAATCCACTCAAAATTTGAGCTCTACCTTTAAGGTATGCACATAAGGTACAATTTTTGTTTGTTACATGAAAAAAAATATCAATTCAAATTTGTTTTTACTTAGTTTTTTTTTTTAAAAAATGCCAGTCTTTAAATTGGACATTAATTTAATGAGAGAAAAAAATTAGAACATGTATGCATATTCCTCAAATTCTTTTGAATGTTATTTGTATTCTATTAGTCTTTATATGATTATATTTTTAAATAATTAGGTAATATTTTAACCCTATGAAATCCTCCAGGTTTTTTGATTCAGTTTAACATGATTGTGTAGTGAATGAGTGATAAAATAATATTTAAAAATGAAGAAAACTTGTCTCAATAGGGAGAAAGGTGTTGGTAATTATTGCTCTCTTATTGAATAAAGTCATTTATTTCACAAGCCTAGTTTAATTTTTAGTGATACATTGTAGTAATAAACATTACACTAATAGATTGAAAAAGATAAAAAATATTTAAAATTAGTATTGTTCAAAGGTAAATATTAATATGTAGGAAATTGAATCATTCTTAAAAAAATTATTTTTACTGTTATTATTTAGTTTACAATATGAATGGAACATTTTTTTATTTTAAATTTTGATAAGGTTTTTGTTTTAAATAGAAAAAAACTAGTATAAAATATTAGTGTGAATTATATTACTTAATTAAATTACATATTTTACATAATTACAGGTTTTTTTTAAAGAAATAATGAAATTGATTTTAAGCACTATTTTAAATTGAGTAAAATAACTTCATTTTTAAACTAAAATACTTATACCCTCTTCCAGTATAATATCATTTTTCATTTGAATGCAGTGATCATATAATCTTTTTTTTATTATTATTTTCATTTAAAAACTTGTTAATTTTGATTGTTAAAAATAGGGGTTTAATACGTACTTCTAGCCCCTTGGCACGATGAATTTTGTGGGCCTCTATCTGACTACGTCAGACAGGTGGCATTAGCCCCAACACATATATTCTAAGATTATTTTTATTCTGTATTTTACATAATAAATCTCATAATTATTCATTTCTTATATATAAGATCAAAAATAATAAAATGCAACCATTCATTTTTCTTTTGATTGTGTTTTGTTGATGAAATTTTATTCCCTGTACGCAAATTAAGTATAGTATCTATAATTCTAATTATTTGTTAAACATTAAATGATAGAATAAATAAAATCATCTATATTTTGAAATTATTGACTGTCAACAAGTTTTTCAGTTTCTTTATGAAAATATTTATAGTTTTAAAAATATATTTTAGGAAATATTTGGTGGTATATTTCAAATATGAACCAGTTAGAGCAGTGGGGTATACTGGGGAAGAGGAGGAAGCTCAAATCCCCCATGGATAAACTATTTTTTTTATCATGGAGATAACTCCTTGGTGTTTTCCTCTATGTGTTTTTTAGAATGCAAACCCCTACATAAGAGAAGTCTGTACATGTCACTGAATTAGAGTAATATTTAAAATGAGTAATATGCTTGAAAAAAAATAGATGCAATGGCTGACAATTATGTACATTCAATATTGTGAAAACATTTTAACACTTTACATTAATATATCTGTGTTTGTACGTATTTGTTACAAATATTATTTCTACATCATTTATGTGTGTACCATTTAATTATCTTTTATTTTAAATGAAAAAAAAATATTGTATTTCAGGAATTTTAATAAAAATCCAAAATGTGTAAAAGCTATCCTCGCATAAAGAGCATACATTAAAAAAAAATAGCATTTTTTTTAAATACTAAAATAATTCAGATATTTAAGCTCTTTATCCAAATATTTTGAAATGTGTGTATTAAAAACTAGGCTTTTTTTTAAAAAAAAGTGTCATGACTGGAAAATCAACTGTTGAAACACTGGTTGAACTAACTTTTTTAAACACAGTTTACTTCGGACATGTTGTTACTAAATTTTTGATTTTTCAGAATTAGAACTATATAATTCTTAAGCCCTACCATTATGCTCTCCACTTCTTTAGTATTCAGATTTGATTATACAACCATGTAATCCTGAACAGAAAAAGAGTAAGCCAGATGATGAATCCCTTGTTTTTGGGAAAGTTTTCAGTGATCACATGTTTGAAGTAGAATGGACTGAACTACATGGATGGGGAAAACCTGTGATTTCTCCTTTTCATGATCTAATTCTTCATCCTGCTGCAAAAGTTTTACACTATGCTCAAGAGGTAAGCTTTTATGTCTCAATTTTTCACAATGATTCTACTAACTGAGATATATTTCCAAGACATAAATATTGTTATATTAAGAGAAACATGTTTTTAGTATTTGCTTTTCTTATCTGCCCATATATTTGTCCAAATTAGGGCTCATAGTTTTAATGTTTCAATATTCTGAATGATCAGAATCAGATCAGAATTTTTGCTGTGACCACACTAGCCTAGTGGTTAAGGTCAGTGTGTCGTAGCTAGGTATCCAAAGGCCCTGGTGCAAAAAAGATAAATGAGGGCCCTATCTTGGTTAGGTTTTATAAAGTAAAAATATGTGAATATTTTATATAAACAAAACTATTTTAACATCAAATCTTAATCGTGCTCTGCGCAACATAGGAAAGGAAAGCTACATGTTACCAACATGTATGTGCAGGAGTTTTTTCTTGTGTAAGCTTTACTGATTACCAGGTTTGATTTGACACTATAACAGACGTCTTCCAGTACAGCTGTAAAGAGTTTAGGAACTGCCAGAACAAAAGATGAGAAAGTAATGTAATAGATAGTAAAAAAAATAAACAATAATGAATAAGATTTCAAATAATAACATAGGTATTGGGAAACAGAACGATACAAAAAAAGAATAAAAAGTTTATTATATGAATGTCGAACTTGTCTATTAACAACAAAATAACAATTTGGTTTACAATATTTTCCTAGCTTTAGTGTCCGCAAAAGTTGTAATAGCTTTGGTTAAATCCAGCCTTCATACGACTTTGTTTTCAATTGCTATTAGCGATAAATGTTGAAGTCGAGCATGACCATCACCTTTCTTTAATAATTTTTTATTATTTTTAATTTACTAAATGATCTTTCAGCTGCTGCAGAAGTGACAGGAAATGTATAGAATAATAACCTTGCTGTAAATACTTATGTTTGGTCGCATTTTAGCTCTCCGTATTTGCTCTTTATTTCCTAACAATTTACAAGCAGTCCTTCCCTGGGTTATTTTAGGGAGAACTAGGTGGTAAATATTAAGAATTGAAGAGAAAAGTTTGGGCCTCTATTATATTAGAATACTTATTTTTGAATTTGTGACATTTTTGTAACAAAGTATTTCATCTACATATAGTAAAAATGTTGGTCTTAGAAAATTGAATATTTGACTGATGCACTTGCACCAGTAAGACATGTATTTAATTGAGCTAATATTATGTTTAGTACTTTATTGAAAATAGCAATTTTAAATATTTCTTTCCGGTTTCAAAATCGGTGATCAGAAGTTGATTTATTAAAATGTTTTTAACATTCCTTTGGCCTTTTTCTTCGAAATTGGGATCTATACCATATTTTTTTGCAGTTTCACTGATTTTGCACTTGAGTGATTTGAAGTCATTTCTGTAAATTGGCAACTTTCCTTTTTTTCTGTACCAAAGCTCTACTTGCCTCATCCAAATTGATCTCGCTCTTTTGTAAAATTTTGGATGCATAATTAGTGTCATTCAATACATGGGCAAGAAATTGCAAAACAACATGGACTTGAAGTTTAGTTTTTTTGTTTTAATAATCTCTGCTTCACCCTGCTCATTTTTACTTGGGATCTTGAGAACTATTTCTGATAATGTTTTGATTATATTTAAAAAAAGCGAAATTTTATTGCAGATATTGTATTGACCCTACTTGACCATTTAACTGGATTTAGTTTTTTTAAAGTGATATCTGATTTGCCCATGAATTTCGACAGTATGCTATTTCCGGAAAAATAAACCAAACCTTGCAACGCTGTAAAAAAATGTCTGTATTTCCACACAAGCACTAACTGTGTCATTTATCACCAAATTTAAATGAAGAGTGGTGCAATGTTTGTAATTGGGGGTAGGCTGAATATTTAAAAATTGAAAAGTAATTTGCAACTTTGAAAAACACCTGTTTTCTGGTGGATGTCTTTTGAAAAAAGCCATATGTCAAGAATTTGACGTTTTTCATTATCACTTAATATTTTATTCATGAAGTTATTAAATTTGGGAATTTCATTCGGCAACGCTGTAGTGACCTTTAAGTGACTTCTGTGAATAGTGACATTTAAGTCACTATTCACAGAAATATTTGGGCCAGAAGTAGTTGCAGAAGACTGACTAAGAAATTTGTCAATTTTGGGAAATTTTTGCTCACTATTTTCTTTCTTGTCATTGTTTGTGCTTAAATGCACCACTGGATTTTTTCTTATTCATACTTTTTAGTTTTTTAATTTGTTATGCAATTGGTATGTGTTTGAGTACGTACTGACAGTAAAAGAAAGGAGAAACATAATGCTATGATACAAAACGTCATTGGGAAATCCTTGGCTATTTATATATTCGGGATGATCAAATTCATTCACAAAAGGGTTTAGAGCTACAAAATGATCCACCGAGATAGACGGGAAATGATACAAAAAATATGCATGAACAAGAAGATACAATACAATGTTATAATTATTTAAAACACCTCTGCAAAAGAGCAGAGTAGGAGGGACAAAATTACATCAGTCTATTGCAGATACGAGTATATTGTGAAATATTGAAATAGGAAACTCTAGCTTACTATGAATCATATTGTTATTAAAAATAGAATATGTAATAATAAGTATAAGATTTTTCTCGAAACTTGAAGTTTATTTTTTTTCCCAATGGGGCTGCTTTTTAGCAACAGTAACAGTTTATAGAAGAATGAAAGTATTGAAAATAATGTAGACTTTTCAATGAGTAATATTTGCAGCACTATACAAACAACAGAAGGAATTTAGGGGATGGAAAAATCATCACAAGTTCTGCTTGCTTGGTAGTCAGGGTCTAAGGGACCCGATGCATAGCACCGCCAGCCCAATGGTAGCAATGCCACTGGTGGTAATGGACTCATGGCCGGCATATCATGAGTTCAAGCCTAGTACTGCTGAAAGCCTGCCATGTAGGGAAGCGATGCATGTTAAATCTATTGAGAGCTCAAAGGTCCTTCCGTTGGTGTGGTGTGGTAGTTAGGAGAGGGGGTTCCAGCTCAGGTGTCATCCTCGTCACTTGACTATGGTTCAAAATTGTGAGGTCCATCGCCAAAAGTCCTTAAGTAGCTGAACACAGTACAACATTAATATTCACTCACGCAGATTCTTGCTGTATGGTTGTTTAAATCAAATTTGTTCTGCTGGATATTTTTTTGTCCAGTGACATTCTATGTATATTTTGAAATATTTCAGATTAAAATATAATTTTTATTATTGTCTTTATCTTTGTGTTATTGCAATTTATTTAAAAAACATTTCAAGTTACTAGAATATTAAAAAACTTACTGTTATATATAATGAACAGGTACCTCCTAAATCCAGTCATTGTTTAATGGACAATCATATTAGGTAGCTCTGTGCATAGCTTTCTGTTGGGTATTAAGGAACTTTGCTAGCAAACAAGCACATTCTCGTATCATGCTCAACAACTATATAATTAGCAATGTCAAAATAAGAGTGTTTCCTCTGTGTGTGCTTGTAGCAATTAGTTCATTTCATTTTTTACATGAAATTAAAAATTTTCAAAAATAAATAATACCCAGTTTATGGTTTTTCTGGCAAAGGTTTGTTTAATTAATATAAGTAGAATCATCTCAGAAAGCATTTTTTAAATGCACTCATTTTGATGTTTCTGTAGAAAGAGTAATATAGGTTTGGCATTAAGATTGGCTATTATTAATGGTTGGAAAAAATTCAGGTAAAGGAGAAAAATGTATTATAAAGTTGAATTCTAAAAATGGTGTAAGGAAAAAAAGTATTTTTCTTGTTTTTATAAATAAAAGTTTTATACAAAATCATTTCCAAAATTAAAAATTAATTTAAAAAATAAATTGTGCTTGGATACTAGATATATTTAAATTGCCTGTTATATTGGGATTTTCACACCTTATTATTTCATTTGAGATTGAACAGTTTAAAATATTAGTACTTGGAGATTTTATACAAGTATCAAAGAAGAAAATCAAGCACATTCTAGAAAAAATTTGGACTTTATAGAAAACCTTTTAATTCCTTGTATTATTTTTTAAAATATTGATTTGGATGAATTTTGCAGCAGCAGTATGATGCTTAATGCATGCAACATAATGATAAATTACTAGTATGTTTAGAAAATTATTTCAAATTTTAAAATATTTTCATTATAACTTTAACTGTTAAAGAAAATAAAACTATATTGAATTATGGATGTGTGTGTGTGTGATAGATTGGTGCTTGATAGATTTTACTGGAAATGTACCATTTTTAATGACAGAACATAATATCAAAATTCATTCAAATGTACTATCTTAATTCTCATTTAGAAAAAACAACTATTAAATTTAATGCATTGTTATGTATGTATGTAAAATTTGTTTCCAGAACGACCTCACATTTATCTCCAATACTATTAAATGTCTTTTTTTTTTTACTTGAAATAGTGCTTACTTCTTGTATTTATAAATCTATGTATTTATAGCCATTTGGTGTCAAGAGTGCACATCCATTTAATCTTTTGTATTTTATTTAACTCCACTGTATTCATTTTCATGTTTTATTAAATTTTTGCTTGTAAAATGTAAAGGAATTTTAAATCTGTAGTATAAATGTTTGTACTTTGATCTAGTTGTTTGAAGGCATGAAAGCATTTAGAGGCCAAAATGGTAAACTGTTCTTCTTTAGACCAGATTTGAACATGCAACGTATGTTACTAACTGCAGAACGGGCATCATTGCCGGTAAGTTAAATTGTTTAATATTGTTAAGAATTATTGGACAAGGATTTGTACAAGGAACCAGAATTCATAATTTTGGTTTCTTGTACAAAATTAATGTACAGTTGTAAAAAAAAGTCATCCTTAATAATTGTTGCTATTTTCTTTACAGCTCAACAAAATTGCTATCGATAGTGACATCAGTTACGAAAAATACAAATAATTAAATACAATTTAAAAAAAAAGAGTTTAATACAGTAATACCTTGAAATGATGTAATAGAACAGAGGTCTTCAACCTAGTTTCTCTGTAATTTTGACAGGGGATCCACAAATTATCACTATTTGCATAATCAAAGCTTCAAAATTTTAGTAAAATTTTAATTTTCACAAAAGATTGAAATTTTTAAAGGCACTTTGCTTATAAAAATAAATTTATTTGATGAGTAAAATGAAATCTTAAATTTCATTACATTTCATAAAATTCAAATGAATATTTTCAAATTGCCAAAAGTACTGTGAATTATCTGTCATTTGTTTCAAACTATATATGCTAAAAATCTTTCTCTTTGTATTGCACAACAAAAATAAAATACAGAAACAGACTGTGTGGATGCTGTAGATGACATTAAGTTGCGGATTTCATCAATTATTCGAGTTGTAAAAATAATTGTTATAAAAGAAAAATCACAGCCAAGTTATTAAGTAAATTTTCTTTTTATTGATTTGTTATAATAAAAATATTTTTGTTTTCTCATAGAATATATTTGAGGAAACAAAAAAATATTAGCTACCTTACTATTCACTCTATTAAAATGTTTGTATTGTGGTTAAATAAGGATGCAATAATACCTTTTTAAATTTAGTAAGTAAATTTAGTAGATATCCTATTTTTTCTGCACTTTGATTTAGAGGTTCCTTCAAGAAAACAGTTGCATGAATACCCCTGTAATACACTATAACAAAAAAAATTGACGCACAAAGGAGTTGCCCGATTGTAATGAAATTTGGTATGCAAAGACATTTGTACCGAACATGCAAATGATTAAAATTTGGTGTCTAATGAATGAATAACGGGGGCTACAGAGCATTGGAACTGCGCTTCCAGCAGGTGTCTGTAAGAAGCTATTCTCAATCTGATGGTCAAAATTTCTGTTGCACTGCGATTTAGGATACCTTTCAACAACTGTAAAAATGCCTCACCATAGGATTTGAGCTAATTGCGAGCAACTGTCAGAGTTTGAAAGAGGCCGTATCATTGGATTGAAAGAGGCATTTTGGGAAAATTGGAGAATTGCTCGTCATATGGGTCAAGGAGATGCAGCCATTAGAAGATGCAGGCAAGAATGGATGAACAATGGCAGATTGCAGCGACATGATGGTAGTGGTCGACCTAAGGCCACAGCAGTTAGGGAGGACAGATTGATTGTCAGATCTGCTGTCACAGCGCCTGATTCATCGTTATTAACCATCAAAGTGTCCGTCATGACCGTTCACAGACTGCTGATAGAGCGAATTTACGCTTGTGCCGGCTGCTACGCCGCCTTCCACTCACGCCTGCACACTGTCTAGCCACATTACAGTGGTGCTTGGCTCGATCTGGTTGGAATCATGGTGATTGGGGACGTATAGTGTTTAGGGACGAATCCTGCTTACAACTGTCCTGGTGATCATCAAAGACGTGTCTGGAGACGCCCAGGGCAGCGTGCCAATCCTGCTTTCACTATTGCACGCCACACAGGCCCTCAACCAGGAGTTATGGTCTGGGGTGTCACATTTCTTTTGATAGCTGGATCCCTTTGGTCATCGTTAGAGGCACACGTACAGCACAGCGGTACGTCGACCACATTCTGAGAACTGTTTAAACTGCTACCGTTCCTTCTGTAGTACCTTGGCCTTATTTTTTAGCAAGATAATGCTAGACCACATTTCACACGTGTTAAGAACTGTCTTGCAGCTTGTCAAACACTTCCTTGGCCAGCCAGATCACCATATCTCTCTCCAGTCATGCATGTCTGGGATATGATAGGAAGGTGACTGCATCTACTAGGGAATGTTAATGACCTGGTCTGGCAATTGGAGCAAATTTGGCAAGAAATACCGCAGGAGACCGTCAGGGGGCTTTATCACTCAGGGCCACGTCATGTGGCAGCTTGCAACCAGTCTAGAGGTGGGTTAACACCGTATTGAGCTCGTTACTTTGTAACTATGTAACTCTGAAATAAATCATTCAGTTTTTGTCAAGTTTTAATCATTTTGTATTTTATACATAATCTTTCTACCCACCAATTTTTGTCTCTATACGACAACTCGTTCTTGGGGCGTGGTTTTTTTTGTTATAGATTGTAGATTGTAACTTTGTTAAACGTAATAGAAGTTGAAGAATACGTGCTTAAGTACCTTCACATTTGTTGTAAAATTTTGAGATTTAGATGTTCCCTGAAATATTTATAGGAAAAATTTCTCCTCTTGGGGAAAAGGGTTGATTTTTCTCTCAAGTCCAACCAAAAAATGTAATAGGGTAATGGCAACTCTATCTGTCCAATGTATCTGTCCACACATAAAAGTTAGAAAAAGACACTCTTGTTCAACTTGCTAACATATAGATTGATGAAGGTATTTTACTATGAGTTCAGTTTCATCCCAGTATTTCCAACTGGAACAAGGCTTAGTGAGGATACAGTCATGAAACCCTTAAATCCAGATTTCCATGCAAATTCATGCGATAGTTAAGGAAATATTTAGACAATTTTACCGATCAGAAATCATGTAAATTAAGGAGTATTATTAGTTAATAAATCATAATCATCAGTCAAATCTTAATGCCATATTAAACTAGAAAATATTGTATATTAATTGTTTGCATGGACGAAGTATAGTATATGGATCCTTAACAGTTTTTCGTTTGATAATATCCCTAAGATATTAATTCCAGAGGTAACTGATTGGAAATATAATTTGGAACATAAACCATTGAGATCATTATCTTTCTAATTCTGCAAAACGAAAAAAAAGCATACCATTATGAATGTACTTTTTGGTCCACCTATGATTAAATTTACCATAATTATGAGGAGTGTTCAAATGAAAGTGATTGGAAGAGTGTCGTATGCGAACAGTTTTTAATGTATTTTCGTGAAACAAACATGATGTTTATATACCGTGCACATGCATGCACAAGCAGATTTGTGATAAACTGTATTCATAAGGATGTGGCATTCATATTTAAAAATGGCTGGAGTGGAATGGCATGCAATTTTTCTAAAGCATTTAGATTTTTATACTTTATAGATTCCTTATATAATTATTTTTGAAATAAAAATAGGTTAAAAGTACTGAAGGAAATTAATAATTTATAGTTTATTTACCTTTATTTTTTGTTAAATTACAGTGATTATATTTATGATGCAAAAGAAATAGTCTTAACTGTTCATCTTTACTGTGGGTTTTATAACACTGATGTAGTAAAGTACATTGTATTGTGTACACACACACTGAATCAGAGAATTTTTGTATTTATTCACTTTCTAGAAGTTTGATGGTGAAGAATTGCTGAAATGTATGAAAAAATTGGTTGCTATTGATCAACAGTGGATTCCAGAAAAAGAAGGTTGTGCATTGTATATACGTCCTACATTTATTGGAATAGATGTAAGATATGAATCAAATGAATGTTTATTATCAGAGATTTCAAATATTTATTTTGAAATTGTTTTATTTAATTGTTTGTTATAAGTTTTGATTCAGACTTTTTTTATCAAACTTACCCTAAATTGTGTACTTTTTTTTCCCTTGGTCATACTTTCTTATATGTAAGAATAATTATAAGAAATCAAATATAAATGTGAATAACTATACTATGGTTTCATGCTTGTATAAAGTTGGAAATATCTCAATTAAATTTAAAACCACTGATAATTCAGCATTAACTTACATATTAATATTTGAAAAATTGAACTAAAAAATATTTCATGATATATGTTTTAATAATGAGAGATAAAAGGAAAAAAAAGTTAATCTAGCTACTTGTCATCATGATTAATGAAATGATTTGCTATAATATTAAATTTTTTTTTTCATTTCCATTTTGAGTTCTTAGTTCTAAACCAGGCATGCCCAACCCGCGGCCCATTTGGAGACTTTTTGTGGTCCAATTGAAGTTTCTGTCTATATTATTTTAGACATTTGGACTACAGACGGTTGAATCGAAAATATCGTGTTTTGACCCACCCCCACCTCTCCCCATGCAGTTTTTACCGAAATAATTTTTTCCTTCCTTTGACTTCCAAGCAATTGTAATAACAGGTGTTGATGGATGAAGGAAAGCAGATGAGCTTGGGTATGTTATTCCTCTTTCAACGAGAACTTCGTTGAGAGTGAGTAGTGTATTTAGTTCTATTTGTCAGAGAATTAATTTGTCTGTATATTTTTAAGTTCAGATTAGTAGTCTTTTTCTTGTTTTATTTGGCAATGAAAGAATTCGATAAAAAATTTAATTACTTGCCTCAGGACTGTCAGACCAGCTAGTAGAAATGTAAGATAATTAAAGCAGCAGAATAAAAATGTTTAATATTTTAACCTTCTGAAATTATGTAATTTTTTCATTTTATGATGTATATTTAATCACGGTGCAATAATTAATATACAATAAGAAACTAAACATTCGGCTATCGGGCAGAAAAAAAACTTTTTTTGACAGTGTAATAATTACAAAGCTGTTCTTTACTTAATTGCTTTTTTGCATTTAAAATAAAAGTTTTGAAAATCTAAATCAATTTTATGCAAACATACTGTAACACAAGTATAAAATGTGAAGATGTTACGCACATAGTTATTATACTACATAACCTCAGATGGCACCATAAATCTACTGTAGATAAGAACTTGTAGGTTGAAATATTCTTCCACCAATAAGTGCAATCGGTCGACTTTCAACTTTGTTGTGATTGTGATCCAGTAAAAGGTAAACTTGGTGTTTTTTGATCATATAAATAATTGAATGTTGATCGTATCATATTTTGAATGCTGTACAATAGTAAAATATTTTGAATAATTTTTTTTTATTTTTATGTGTGCGGCCCACCTCAGTTAAGTAAATTTTTACGTGGCCCACCAACCAATTTGGGTTGGGCACCCCTGTTATAAACAGTAATGTTGTACCAAATCAGTACGAGGTGAAATAGATTTTTTCCTCATTTGATTCAATTAATATTAAATTGCTGGCAGTCCTTGACTTCTGTACCTAGTTGGTTTCTGAAACATTTACAGGTACAAAAATATACTATGTAAAAAAGCATCAAGTAATGCCTTTCTAATATTTGTTTTAATGAGTTGTATTGAGTATATGAATAAAAACACATTTTATGAATTAACTTATTTTCTGATTTATTGAAAGGTAGTTGAATTGTGTACTCCTACCCACCCACCCTTAAACAGCAATATAACAGGCTGTGTCTTTTCCTATACCCTTTTGTTCATAAGTTGAATGCTCTCCATCAAAATTGTTTTCTTTTATGATAATTATTCAAAGTCTCTTATTAATAAATTCACTGTCCAAATTTTCCCATTTTTTTTGTATTTCATTCATTGCTTCCTCTTTATTCCAGTCTTCATTCACCAAAGGCTCTGAGTAAGAATTCATTTGATGGTGAAAATGAAACTATTTGTTAGCTATGTTCATTTATTATATTTAATGAAAAATTACTTATTTTTAGTTGTAACTTCAGGAATTACTCATCAAAATCCAGTGAGTCAATCCTCCAGTGGACATGTACCTAATACGAGATGTGTCTGCAATAGCTGAGTTGCCATTGGTCGTAAACTTGCTGTATGTGTTAAATTCTGTGTTTGAGTCTTGGTTCCACTAATATCCTTCCGGTCTGAGGCTGAAATCGTTTGAGGCTCAAAGCTAACATCAACAGAGTGTAGAGGCCTGGAGAGTGGGGTGTTGTCTTTGTCATTTGACCTTAGTTCTAAATTACAAGGTCTTTTCCCTATAGTCCTCTTGTATTTTCATAGTGTGATGTTAATAAACAATTAATCAAGTCTTGCACATAAAATAGTTAGAACATTTAATCATTCAAAAATCTGAAACTCCTTGTATTGATTCTTAATTATTTCTAAAGAAAGATGTGTGATGTGAGCTTACTTTATTTAAATAGAATTTTAAATTGAAGCTATGAAGTGATAGTACATTATTTGGCCTAATGTTAAAGATTTGTGTAATTTTCAAGCCCTTCCTATTTATATACAATGAAAAAATTGTATTACCATATTTATTCAAATCTAAGTCGCACTCCAAATTCTCAACTTGTTTTTGTGAAAAAAGTCGTCATCGATTCTAAGCTGCACCCCTAATTCTCCACGTTTTTGAGAAAAATTAAAAATTGTTTTAAAGTTTTATCTGTACCCAATACTTAGAAATTTGAAAAAATTTTTAATGAGAATTGATAAAAAGTGAATTTATATTTTACCAGTATTAAAAACTTTTAAATACATACGTGAGCCCGAAATTTTTCTAACCATCAATATCATGTTCCGAGAATGATTCATCACTCCCACTGTCACAGATGACTTCGAAACTGGTGCTGGCTTCTCCATTTTCCCACATGGTGTCATCTTCCGTGCCATCCAATGCATATGTTATGCAACATTTTTAAAAGAATGTATTATAGTCTTAATGAAAAAAATTTTTCTAGCAACAGATATCCATTCTGCCATTTTCAATTCACTTACCTTTATTTTCCTGAAAGCAGTTAAAGAGTAGTTCTCCAAATGCAACCAGTTTTCATACTCTTTTTACGTAGTCCTTAAATGGCTTATTAATGCCTACGTCAAGTTTCTGAAGCTGGCTTGTGGTACCACCCGGAAACATCAACAATTTACAATTGTTTCGTTTTTAGAGAGTCCATCAAATGACCTTTAAATGCATTTATGATAAGCATGGTACAAGGATTTCGAAAAGGTCCTGGTCTTCTGTTCCACACTGAATTAGTCCAATCTAGATATATATTATAAATGCGAAAGTTTGTGAGGATGTTTGGGAGTCTTTCACACAAAAACAACTGAATGGATTTTAATGAAACTTTACAGTAATATAGCTTATACATCAGAATAACACATAGGCTATAATTTATAAAGATTTATGAAAAGTGTCCAAAATATAACGATATTTGTCAAGTAAGTAGGTAAAAATTCTGCCATCTGCAAGCAATTCTGGCTTGCACTGCAAAAAAGCCCACGTCAGCATATATCTATTTTTTGTTTGTGAAAGAACTCTTTTTGTTTTGGCTATGCAAGGCGCTGGCTTCTAATTAATTCCTGTAAACAGCATAATCCCTAATTTATTTTATTATCAGAATAAAACGTAAGTTTTGAAGGGAGAGATTGTTATAAATCTCTCTTTATTTGAATGTTTTTTAATGATTTTATTATGCACATTTGTTAGTAAGAAATTGATCTTTTTTCAAAATAAATACTTTTATTGCTTCTGGTACTTACAGTAGATAAACTTTGTCTTTCACACTACATCATTTGGACATATTTCCATAGTTTGTTTGTGGTTAGTAGTTAATTATAACGCTATAATTTTAATTGAATAGGCGGATATCGCATTTTTAAGTAAAAAAATAATTATAACTACTGTACTTTATTTTTTGGAGTGAGTGAATATTAACGTCGCACTGTTCAGCTACACAAGGGCTTTTGGCAACGGACCACGTAATTTTGAACCATGGTTAAGTGATGTGGATGACACCCGAGCTGGTACCCCTTTCTCCTAACTACCACACCAACTTAGAAGGAATATTCTACCAATACTTAGCAGGAATATTCTTTGATATCCACTCTTCCAAGATATATGGCAGCATGGGTCTTATGAGTATTTTAGCGGGGAAGGCGAACAGTTTTGCAGGAGATATGCATTTTCAGCGGATTGCAAAGATTATTATTTTGAACTTCACATATAAACTGAGACACTCTTATCATCTACTTCAGGATATCTTTCTTTCTGTGTCATAATAAACTCATCTTGAAAAAAAAATCCTAAAAACTAGTAGACAGCGAAATTCAAGATAGACTGAATACTGAAGATAAACTGTGGAATTTGATGTGTCATCAATGCTAGTGACCAGAATGGGTGGTTATATTTTTCCTTGAGTCAATTCTTTTTTTTTCCTTTGATTCTAAGCCGCTTCTGATTTTTAGAGCATTAATACTCGAAAAATAGTGTGGCTTAGATTCGAGTATAAATAAGGTATTTCCTATGTATAATTTAGTTCATGTATAACGAATTTTCGCTCTAAATCTTCTAACACTTTCTTTTTCTTTTATTTCATACTTGTATGACAAGTTCTGCATTTTTCTGGTTGAATTTGCAAATATTTTACTTTGTATACAAATAACTACTAAACATGTTTGGTTAATGAGGCTTGATTAAATATATTGTATGAAATGTATGTTATTTTTAATTTGTTATTGAAAATTTTCTCTTCCAGCCATCTTTAGGTGTTGGTTCTTCAAAGAAGGCTTTATTGTACATTATTACTGGGCCAGTTGGTGCTTACTTCCAAAGTGGATCAGAAAATGCAGTTTCTCTCTTGGCTAATCCAAGTCATGTGAGAGCTTGGCCAGGTGGAGTAGGCAACAGAAAAATGGGATGGTAAAGATGAATTTTTGCTTAATTTTATAAAATTTCCAAATCCTTTCATGCTTGCAAATGTATAATCTCGGAATATTACAGAATTTAATCTACATCACAGATACACTTTTTTATTCTGTAGATTAACCCATTTTATCCCACTGTCCTATTTAGAGGACAGCTGAAAAATATCATGTGGAAATCGTTATATTTATGTTGTGAATATTTTATCAATTGAAACATGTAGGGATATATATCAGCTTCTTTTAGCATGAACTATGTTTTTCTACCCCACTCCCTTCCTCTGGAATTTTTGCAAATGCATTGCATTTGTGAGAATTATTTGTATCATTTCTTTGCGGCTGCAGAATTCTTTTTCAGTTTTACTTTAGACACTTGGTGGAGCCTTTTTTTATGTGATAGTACTCCTTCATTATCATCTTGGTGGTTAATTAGATCTATAATGTTCTTAGGTGGTTTTTAGAGCATTCTCTTTTAAATGTCCTCTAAATACGACAATGGGGCGATACATAAGTAATTGACGCATTCTTTCTCTTTATAACAAAGAATAAAAAAAATTTTACTTCTAGTGTTTCACCTCTGTTGAGTTAGTTATGTCAGTTCAAAGGCTTCTGGAGTTAGAGGAGGCATTATAATTATTAAGTAGTTTAGATTCAGCTGAGAGTGACATTGAAGTTGCTGTGTTACCACCAGATGCCAGTGCATTAACTGATGAAGATGAAGGGGATGAGAATGAAGTAAATACTGGTGAGAGTACTGAAAACGATGATCCTGGGTCTCTGAAGGTAAGAAGAGATAATTTCCAGCCTGAACTAAGCTTTAGTATTTCGACAACAAAGAACAGAAAAAATCTTAAAAACATCTGTCATCTTGGATAAAGAATAAATCACTGCAATATACAAAATGAGAACCACAGACTGGATAAACTACAAATGACTTGCTCAAGCAAATGGACTCTGCATTGAAAGTAAAGGTCCATCAGAGCATTTTGAGCAGTTTTATTCCAGTGAAGTTTATGATCTCATTTTAAGAGAAACTGTTCGATATAAGAAAGATGTAAAGAATGAACACGATTTCTTGATCCTGCAAATGAAGAAAAAGGTTTTTTTAGGAATTTTGCATCTAACTGGTTATTATTCAAGTACTTGTGAACGTGATTATTGGTCAGATGCTGAATACTAGGCTGTACCCTGGTGAAAAATGGCATGTCACGAAATCTTTTGCATTAGCTGTAATCTTATTTACACTTTGTGAACAATGGAACTGTAAATTGGCATTCCTAAGGTTGATTCTTCAAAGTAAAACCTTTGTTTACCATACTTAATATTCATTTTATGAAAATTGGAGACGAGTATGATAACACAAAGATAAAGTTAATGTGAAGAAGCATATTTGATAAATTCTTACAACAAACATATGGTACTGGCAACTTTTCATATGTTCACTGGATATGGCTATGGTAAATGTCTGAATAATTCACAAAATTCTCAACAAAGATGGAAGACCTAAACTTGAAGAAGTTCCTAAGAGATTTAACAATAGTATATCTAAAAGAACTGTGATAAGAACAAGAGGTAGACATAGGATCTCGACTGTACTTTCTGATGCAAAATAAGACATCTGTAAAGACAGTAATTGTAATTTTAACCTTAAAGGAGAAGCAGGGAGTCTTTGTCAAAAAGAGAGCTGCAAAGGGAAACCAAAAACATACTGTGACATATGTGACAAAACACTTTGCCAGGCTTGTTTTTAACCTTTCCACCAAGATTAAAGTGAAATTCAACTGAAAAGTGAACTATCTTGTAAAAAAAGAAAGTATTATTCAAATAAAATGAAATTTTGTACTCAGAAATCACTTTATATTATTGAAGAAAACACTAAAACATGTAAGTGCAAATTTTATCCCCTGTATCCCAGTGTCCTATTTAGAGGACAGGTCAGATTTCTTATGCAAAATATAAAAACTCAAATTTCATTATATTTAATCTATTTAGGTTTAATTAACTTAAAAAAATATGATTATTCTCAAATTTGAACAAAATAAATAAAATGGGATAAAACGGGTTAATGAAGCGTGAACATGCCTTCCTGTCATTAAAATAAATTTATCCTCGGTTATTGACAAATCTCTTTTTAAAAGTATTTTTAGCTAAGATTTTATACATAATTTCTTTTATGAAAAAGACTATGATTTCGACCAGAGCAGACGTGTTTTTCTGAGCTCTTGACATACAATCCATTTCCATTCAGGATGTCACAAATGGAAACTGAATCACCATATATTACTAATAGTTGCGATGAGCGAAACAGGATTTCACCTGAAATGGAAGGACTTGATATTATAATCAGCCGCTGCACTGAACTTGTCAATCTACCAGATACCGATGACAACCAAGAGGTGAAGGCCATTCTTTGAGCCTCTATTGATGATGTGCAAAAGAAAAAGGATGCTTTGGTGAGTGAGCTACGTTCCCTCCCCCATGTTTGACTTTTAATTGCAAAAGTAGTTACTGCACTCTCCCCCTGCTACAGACTGAAAAGCATAAGGATAGTGATTCTAATCATGATTTAAATAATTATTCTGAGCCCCTTCTAATTCAAATAATGCTAAAAATAAAAATGGAAAAGTAAAAAGGATTCCGCGGAAGACTGTCTTCCCCAAGAAGACAGCTAGATCTGTCTTCTTTAACTAGTGAACCAGTCACAGTAAACAAAAGTTTTTCAGATCTTTAATCTGAAAATGATAAAGAGCAAGTTTCACCGGAGGAAAATAACGAAACAGTGATCCCAAAACCCAAGCCCCCTCTCCCAATTAATCTTAAAATGAAGGAAAATATCAGAGACCAACTTAAATCCATTTACCAAAAATTCCCAGGAAATACAAATAAAACACATCAAGAGACTTCATTAAATTAATCGCCAACGACATCAAAGAGTATCACGCCCCTCCCAAATTTCTAGAAGGAAACAGAATTTGAATTTTTCTCCCTTAAACCAAAGCCAGTAAAACCTATCAAAATAGTCATTAAAGGACATCCCATTTTTACTAAGACTCACAAGATTCAATCCGATCTTGAAGAAGGATTCACAATAGAAAATGTTTCCCAATTAATCTCAAAGAAAACTAAGACCGCCTCCCATTTTTCTAAGCCACCCTCCCCCATAACGCCATTAATCAAAAAATTTTTGATCTCAAAACTATAGGTTACATGCAAGTTAGAGTAGAAGATTACCTCATTCGAGGTAACTTGCTTCGAGGTAACTTGCTTCGAGGTAACCCAATGCTTTTAACTGCAACAATTTCTTTCACATGGCAGAAAACTGCCACCTCAAACCAAGATGTCTGAAGTGTTGAAAGGAACACCCACCTGTCAATGCCTGATAAAGGAAAGACAGGATAACCCATTTTTCATAAATTGCCAGGGAATATGGGCATTCGGCCTGTTACACCAAATGTCCCCAATTCCCCAAACCAATAAAGGGCTCACCCCTTTCCGCGAATAAAACTTTCAAAAGAAATGTTCGTAGGGAGGGCGTCTCTTTCGCTAACGTTGTTAGCGGAACCACCCCCACTCCAGTCGCAAAGTTAACCGAAAAAACAAATGAAAATTCAAACAACAAAATTTTCCAAGGAATCCAGCTCAATGAAATTAATAATTCAGACCTAACTTGAGTTATTGAACTGATCAGCATAATCTCTAATATTTTAAAAAGATCACCCAAAATTTTACAATTACTTCCTAAATTAAAAAATACCGAAGATGACAAAGCTAAGGCTTTGCTTCTTTTCGAAATTATGATGGATAAATTTTAACCACCCTATTTTGTAATTTTTCCTTCTAAAAAAGTTTTAAATTTCTCTTAATTTCTTAAAATTTTTACTATTAATTTCTAATCTTTTTAACATCAATTGCTACATTCTGAAATTCCCAAGTCCAAATTTTCGAAGCTCACTCCCAACATCCAATCAAAGCCTCTCTCAAACAGTCTTGTGCCTGCCACCCCATTGGTTCCTGCCACCGATTTCCATGCCCACCACCACCAACCAAGAAACAGCAAGCCGCTTCTTATACCATATAGAGGGCAGAGGGATGAACGCATCCCAGTTCCTTATTAATAGTAATCATCTTTTTATGTTAACCTAATTTATGCATATTGGGTTTATGAATTGTAATACATGCTTTGAATAAATTCATAAATATTCTTAAAGTGATAAAGTAGTTTAACAGATTTAAAAAAATATAGTGTGTGGAATAGGTTCCGAACTGAATTGGATGATGTACTAAATTAAAAAACGTATACTAAAAATCAAAGGATATTGGAACCCATTACTTAAAAGAAACTTTGATTACCTCTAGTATCTGTGTGAATATGCATGCACACTTGAAACAGTAGTTGCCACTTTTTGTAGTTGCATTTGAACAATTATCTTGTATTGAATTTTCATTTCAGTATATATATATTTAATCGTTTTCATTTGAAACTCAAAAATTTTATTAAAGATAAATAAGACAGAATATTAAATAAATTTTTGTTTTCTGTATTTGTAGAGCATTGGACATAGTCAGAATACAGTTCTGACAAGAGCAGTTAAATATATAAATATTTTTTTCTCATAGATTGAATCCGATTTCGTTTTATTTTTAAGTAAATATTTTACAATTTCAGCAATTATGCACCTACTATTCATATTCAACAACTGGCTGAATTGCAAAAATTACAGCAAGTGCTTTGGTTATTTGGAGAAAATCATCAATTAGCTGAAGTTGGTACCATGAATATATTTGTTTTCTTGAAAAATACATCAGGAGGTATGAAAATACTCATATTATTTTAATCTCGGATATTTTTAAATAGACTTTATTGTCTGAAAAGTAACCATATATGATTCTAAAGACATTCGGTGTATTCTATCTTTTGAATCGAAGAGGAGGAAACCTATACATGTGTATAAATAGGAAATGTGTGTTCTACTTTTCCCAATGAAATAATGTAAAATGCTATTTTAAGGCTGAAAAAGATTTTGCTTTTTTTTAACAAATATTAATTATATACCTGCAAGAACCAGCAAGAGTATTGAAAAACTATTTTGTTCCATATTCCTTATCTCCTGTCATTTTACTTCTATCTTTCATACAAGATTACTTGCAGTTTATATTAAATTTTACTGAAGTTTTATCATACTCGTTTTAAATGTAAGAATAGTTGAAATTATATAAAATATGTAGGTTTAATTCTAAGCTAATAGCAAACTCTAAAGAGTTATTTGCTGATTAAAGCCTTACTTTTAATATGCTTTAGATAAGTTTCATGTTTAGTTGCTTTAATAAAATATTAGTTAATGTAAAATATTTAATTTCTTAAACTTATTAACACACTTCTATAAGTTTCATTTGTATGTAATGGAATCTTTCGACTCAATTTTTACCCACTTTAAAAGGTCAGATTAATTTGAAATTTTGCTCACTTGTCAAGGACCGATGACAATACAATAATTTCAAAATTTTGTTCCATTGTATTGATTAGGATCGTCAAAAATAACGAGTTGTAGGATTTTGAGATTTGGCGACTAATTCATTACATTGTTTCCAGATTTGGTGACTAATTGCATATAGCATTTCCAAATGTGGCGACTAGTTCCAGATATGGTGACTAAAATACCCTACCCCTTAAAAAGGTGCAACCCTAAAAATGAAAACGCTTGTTATTAATATAAATAAAACAAACAGAAAAGGCGTTCTTTATGTGAGAAAGGAGGGGGGAAAGACTCGTGCATGTGAATAAAAATAATTTGTTCTAACTGCTAAATATTTTTATCTTTATAAAGCAATACGTTTAGAAGTGATGATATGAATTAACATTATAGCAATACATTTAAAAGGTGATAAATTTATGTTCTAACTGCTAAATATTTTTTTATTTTGATAAAGCAATATGTTTAGAAGTGATGATACAAATTAATATTATAGCAATACGTTTAAAAGGTGATAATACGATTAACATTTAATATTCTTTAACAAACTTTTATTAGTTAAACCTGTATCTATAGAGACGGAATCTTTGAAATATAACGATATGGGACTCATCCAATGCCCTGTAAATGGAGAGAATAAATACCCTTCAGACCCATTAATTAATATCCATTGAAGAGCAAGACTAATTCCAGTAGCCACATAATTCTGGCTCAAATATCAAACTCCAGGATAAATTCAACAAAGAGTAAATGATAGTTTTAAAAACAAAAAAAGCAGGCTTTTATTGTGGATCGAACTAAAAAATGAAAAGTAAATTATAGTTTTAAAAAAACTAAAAAACACGCTTTTATAGTGTGAAACGAACTAAAAAGTAAAAAAATAATTCTTAATATAAGAATAAAATGATTAACGAGAAAATTAGTGTCATTCGGTTATGTTCAAATTCAAGTTCAATATCAAAATAATGTTCAAATTCGTAATTCAGTCATTATCGTATTTCAAAAATTCATTTTGATTTTGTACATTAAAAATGGAATAAATAAGGTCTTACCTGTCAGAAGGATGTGGAAACGAAAGGAAAAATGCTACCACTCAGATGAGGGACAGACGTTTATTTACAACACAAACAAGACAGACAGGGAAACTATATACACTTGAAACCAAGCGACTGCAGTGCCACTGAACTAGAGTTACAACACACTCCTCCCCGAATGACCAGGGGGTTCATTCAAAATCTGCTACAATTTCAAAATACACAGAAAAATATTAAATACACATTACAAGTCGATTCACATACAAATTCAACAGATACAAATTCAAAACAACTACTTAACTAAGAAATCATTCATTAAGTTCAAGGTTATGTAACAAATGTACAGGTCTTTTAATAATTGAATTTTGTGTTTTTATCTTACAAGAATGTATTTTACCATCCCTACCAGGAAATACATCAATAACTTTACCTAGTTTCCAAAAATGTCTAGGAAATTTTTCATCATTAATTAGTACAACATCATCAATTTTGAACTCTTTAATTTCACCTGTAGGTTTAACACAATGAGCAGATTTAAGCATGAAAATATATTCTTGTGACTATTTTGTCCAAAACTTATTTAGTAATCTTCCGCGATAGTTAAACCTTTTAATTAGAACTTTCCTGTTGGATAAGGTTAGAATCAAAATTAAGCCTGGCAGGTGGTAGACTATTCACTCTACGTCCTAAAATCATATTTGATAGAGTAAGAGGTTCAGGTTCATTAAATGCAGAAAAAATATATGTAAGAGGGCGAGAATTGAGCATCTCCCTTCAATTTCAATTAAGTGTCTCCAACTCATCGCGAAATAAAGTTGTCCTTCCCACAGTCTTTCGTAAAGCAAGCTTTACTGTTCGAATGAGTCTTTCGTAAAATCCACCCCACCAGGGAGCTCGCTCGATGATAAACTGCCAGTAGATTTTATGGGAAGCACAGAACGCTTTCATTACAGGAACGCTGATAACTTTCCACAAGTTTTTCAGTTCAAGTTCGGATCTTAAAGTTTTTGCGTTGTCTGTCAAGATTTTTGAATGCAGTCCACGGTGACTAATAAAACGTCGAAGTGCTAATAGAAATGTTTCAGTCGTAAGATTGTTCACTAGCTCTTTGTAAAGAGCTCTCGTAACAGCACACATAAATAAAACAGTGTAGTGTTTATTCTCGTCTTTTGTATAGAGAGAGCCTCCGAAATCTATTCCAACTACAGAAAATGTAGCTGACTGCTCTACGCGAAGAGCTGGTAACGGTGCGGTGACTTGAACACCTAGAGTTGAGCTGAATCTTTTACACAACACATATTTCTTTAAGATGTTTTTGACAGTCTGTCTCCCTTTAATGGGCCAGAATAGCTCTCTAATTTCAGTAGAGTCGCTAATACCACCGTGAAAAACCTTTCTATGAGTCTCGCACTATTAAATTTACGAAGTAATGCTTGGCCGGTAAAATGATAAGAGAATTTAGATTTTTGCAGTCTTCCACTGACATGTATCAATTCATCTGTATCAAGGAAAGGATTAAACTCTAAAATTTCTGAAGTTTTGAGTAGTAATTTGCTTGCACATAAACAATTAACTTCTTCGGTGAAAACATCTCTCTGTACTAATTAAATCCAAAATTTTTCGGCACCATCGATTTCATCTGTTGTTAATTCGTCGGATCATTTATTTAATCTATTGCGAATGTTATGCACAAAACGAAGCACCCAACTAGTAACTAGCAATAGTTTCTGCAGGCTGCTAAATTTGCTTAAATTAATTACTGAGGCTGTGTTTAGTTCACATGCGAATGTAAACACTTGTTCTTCGGGTTCACATGCGTCGGTTAAAGAAAAGTCACAAGTCAAGTTTTTTGGCCAGTTGTTTTCCGTCGTGCGAAGCCACTGAGGACCATGCATCCAAAATTGGCTGTTAATAATTGTCTCGAGATTCGCTCCACGAGAAATATAATCTGCTGGATTTTCTCTGCCACTGAAATGATGCCAATCAGACGGATCGGAATTTGATTGAATTTCTATTACCCTATTCAAAACAAATTGCTTGAAATTTGAAGCTTTTCCCTTAATCCAATGGAGAGCAATAGAAGAATCACTCCAAAGGAAAAATTTCGACTCAGGGAATTTAAAATTGGATGTTAAATATCTCAAAATTTTCGAGGCTAAAACTGCTCTCAAAAGTTCCAATCGTGGGAGGGTTAACTTTTTGAGCGGAGAAACTCGGCTTTTAGCGGTTATAAATCTCGTGTAAATATCGTCATTCGCAGTGACATAACGAAAATATGCCACTGCTCCAAATGCTCTGGGACTTGCATCACAAAATATGCGTAATAGCAAATCCTTTCCCTTATCTAAAGGATATGAAAAATATTTTCTTTCCACTGTCAAGTCCTTTAGAATACAAACTTGAGAGCACCAAGTTTCCCATTTTTTCTTTAACTCAGTGGACAATTCTTCATCCCAGCCTAGACCGTATTTCCAAATTTCTTGCATTAAACATTTTATTATTAACACAATTGGGGAAATAAAACCTATCGGATCAAAGATTTTTGCTGCTGTTTTTAGAACACATCGTTTCGAATTCTTTAAAATTTTAATTAACTCAAGCAATGGTTGTGCATCTAATTTAAATGTATCATCATTTAAATTCCAAATAATTCCAAAAACCTTTAAAGAATGCTCTCCCTATTCACCTACATCTCCTATACCGTTTTCATTCCATAATTTTCTTAATTCCTTCGAATTAGTTTTAATTTTTCTTAAATTTATATTAGCATCTTTTAAGAATTTCTATCGTGTTTTTTGAGAGATCGAAAGCTTTATTAACGGATTCGGATGAACTGGCGAACAGATCGTCAACATATAATGAAGTATTCAGCATTTCAAAAGTTTCTCTATAATCTTATATTTTCGTATATGGAATTTAATCGTCGCAGCAAGTACAAAAGGACTCAAGGTCACCCCAAACGGTACACGATTCATTCTCATTATTTTGTAAGATTTGGCATCTCCATCATTCGGAAACCAAAAAATATTAAATAGTTGCGATCTTCCTCAGCTATTCCAATCGTTAAAAATGCCCCTTGAATATCACTACAAAACGCATGTTCATATTCGCGAAATCGCAAAATTACATCTATTATTCGGGGATTCAAAGGTGGACCCGCGTAAGGCTCCCTTCACACCAAACGACTCCGATTCATTCACCATCAAACTTATCTGATCGACCAGGATTCGGCTCGGTAGTTTCCCGCTCAAATAAGACAAGATTCGCTTTCCGCATTCACACCAACCGAAACCGGTTCAATCCACCGTCATTCTGACTTACGCGTGATTCGCCACAGGTCAGATTTTCTTCCTTGATTCACCAGCAGCTCTGACTTACGCGTGATTCGGCACAGGTCAGATTTTCTTCCTTGATTCACCAGCAGCCGAGAGCTATTTCTTTAAAAAAAAGTGAATTTAAACAAATAGTGTTGATTTTTATTGTTTTTTTTATATTATTAGTGATTATATCACATAAAGTTTCTATTAAAGAAGCTAATTTTAGATATTTAAAGATTTTAATGTTCTTGTTAGGGTTAGCATGAGTTTGTTTTTATACCAATAGATGGCGCTTATATTTTTGTGTGTGGTATTCATAGCATTCTTTTTCAACTAACTCTAGTTCTTGTCGCGGAGTGTGTAGGTTGTATTTTATCCCTAATAATCTTGCGCAAATAATAAAATTAATTTTGCATGTATTCTTTTTTCAAATTTAGAAATTTGAAAACTTTATTCTTTACTTAATAATACTTTAAAGCAAAATGGGGTTTTTTTTGTGGGGGGTGGGGAATATTCTAAAGGATGTTTTAAATAGCTTCGGAGATCAATTTGGTAAGAATTTATTTAATTTTGGGAGTAAAAAAATTAAATATTTATAAGAATGCTAAATAAAACACCAATATTGTCGATAATTTTTTAAAAGATTCCATTTTATTACTACATAGATCTCAAATTTTGTTACATAAAACCAACAAAATGTAAATGGCATATAAAATTTTTAATTCATTAATGTATTAGAAAACCATTTTTAAATACATAATCAAAAAACTAGTTGCTATATGCTACAAAAGCTGTAGAATATAAACATTAACATTAAAAACATTAGATATATTATTTGTAAAAGTAATTGCATTTTTATTTAGTTACACAATACATATTTATTTGTTACTACTTTTCAGACTATAATTACATTTGATACTAACAGGCAAAATATAAAAAATAAATGAAAATACAGTTGTGTGTGAAATTAATAGCTTGAAACGTTAATAGTCTTAAAACATTAAAAACAGCATCCATGTTCAACAGCAACTGATGGAAGAATGATTGACTAGTGGCGGTGTGAAGACAAATCTCTCTTCATTCAGAATCGCTGTGAATTGGAAAGATTGCTACAGACTCGGAATCGTTTGGTGTGAAGGGAGCCTGAAGGCACTCATTCAAAGATTTACAATCTCTACCTTTCGAAGATGCATCAAAAACCATTCGAACTTTCATCGTTTCTTTATCTTTTCGAACTACAGCCGAATGAGGCATAGAATAAGAATTAGTTTCGAAATGTGATGAACATTCCTCGATATTTTCTTTAATTTGATCTTTAACAATATTTATGTATTCATTATAAAGCCAATTATTGTCTTTCATTTTTAGATTTAAATTATCGAATCTGTGCTTCGCTATTGCCCAATATTTTTCAAATCGCTTAGTTTATCTTCCCAAAATAATTTTTTCTCATACATTCCGTTATTAAATTTTAAATTATTCTCAAAACTCGAAATATAGTCGTTATCGTTATTTAACATATTCTTTTCTGTATCACTAATTCCCATCGATTCTAATTTCCAAAATTGGGTTAAATTTTCATTTAATTGGGAACAACATTCTATTTTAAGTACCGAAACGTTTTCTTTATAATGTACATCCATGGGCGATATTCTACCCTAGATTATTGTCCCGAAAATTGTATCGCAAAGTTTTTGTTAATTTTTCCTTTTTTCCGAAATGAATCTGCCAAAAATATTACGCGCCTATCAACAATGAAATCTGGACTCTATTCGATTCGTTTATGTTAGACATGTGGATATTTTTACAGTTAAGTGATTTCTTTAATTTATTCGCCAACATCCTGAACGGAGTTCCCGAAATGACATCCGTCAGGAGAGCTTCAATAGTGATCGTGTTTACAGGGTCACTAAGGTTACAGAGGGTGATTTCTACCACTTTGTATTTTTTTTTTTTGAATGGGGGCTCTGGAACCGAATGTGTAAACCAATGAATTTTTTTCACGTTTTATGAGGAGTTTCATTTCAGAGGCTACTGTTTTTTTTAAAAAAACATCTCTGCGAAGTGTTATCTAACAAAAGATTTCTTTTTTCTCCAATACGTTTACCAACAAAGCTCTACACGTTTCCAGAAGTACTTCGTCATGAGCTGTATTCACATTACAGCATGAAATAGTTTTTGTGGGGGTGTCACATTGCGGAGAGGGACCACAAACACCCGCGTTCTGGGAGGAGGACCTTGGGTTAGCGGGGATGAAAGGAGTATCACATATCAGTTCAGAGTGACGACCCTTGCATATATTGCAAACCCTAGCCTTCATACAAGCGCGAAATATATGGCCTCGCGCGAGACACAAATAACAAATGCTGTTTTTTCTAAGAGATAATTTCCTTTCCTTTCCTTGATTGATTTCAGACAAGAATCGGAACTATGGTCATTTTTATTATCAGTTCCTAAACAAAATACACATTTATATTGACCACAAACAAGGAGGTTGTCGGGACATTATAATTTTTATTTTTTCCATACGTTGAGTCTGCATTATATTTATTAAACTTACTGTGTTTATGATTTTGTTTTTCATTATAATAATTTCTAGTTTCCTTTCAGGGATTTGGATTCATAGGAATTAAATTCTTTAGTTAAATGCTCATTTTTTTTGCGACAATGAATTTCTATTTTTAAGAAGTCTTAATAAGTCAGAAATCATATTCTCCGTTTGACCATACGATTTTCAGGTAAACTCTAATGATAAATCTCGAGGAATAGATTTTAAAATTGTTGGATACAGTAAGGAGCTGTAAGTGTCAGGGTTCACGCTATGGTTTTGTAACCTGCGAATATGGGTTTCACATTCTGAATACAGTTTTCTCAAGCTCAATATTATGATTTTTGCACAGTCCAAATTAAATGCAATAATTTGGACATATGTGTGAATCGATAATTAAATTTTTTCTGCCAAATTGCTCTTTAATTATGTTTAATGTGATTGTATAGTTATTAGTTATTTGCACTTAAAGTTAAACCTCTAATTGCTATTTCAGCTTCATGAGTTAAGTAAGACTTTAAATAATTAAATTTCTCAACGTCACTTAAATTTGAGTTATTGTGAATTGCTGCTTCGAATTGGTCGAAGAAATCGCTAAATTTTAAAATATTTCTGTCAACTTGTAGGATTTGCAGTTGAGGGAGTTTTAAACTTGAAAATTGTTGTTCGCTTCTAAAACTTGTATTAGGTGTTTCTCGACTCAGTTTCTCTTTTGTTTAATATTTTATTGACTCGCACTTTACAAGTTATTATTTAATCTCGATCCCCTTTCAATTTGCTTTTCTAAGCCTTGCATATTAATAAGAATCGTGATATCTCTGTCAAAATTCTCAAGTTTTTCTTTATCAATTAATTTTGCTAAAAGTTCTTCTATTAAATTGCTTGATGCATTTTCCTTCTCAATTTCAATTTTAATTGAGTTCGATAATTCTGTTCCCACCCTTCTGACAGGTGTTTGAATTTTTTTTAGAACTTCGATATCCATTTCGTATAAATTAAATTTTCAAATTTAAATACTGTTCGCAAGATTTCAACTACACTAAGAGTTCGCAATTTTTATATAAAGGTTGGTTCCCAAGTTTCAGGCACTAAAATAATGTTCAAATTTAATAGCAAAATAATGTTCAAGTTCGTAATTCATTCGTTATCGTATTTCAAAAATTCATTTCGATTTCGTACATTCAAAATGGAATAAATAAGGTCTTACCTGTCAGAAAGATGCTGAGATGAAAGGAAAAAGGCTACCACTCAGATGAGGGACAGACGTTTATTTACAACACAAACAAGACAGACAGGAAAAATATATACACTTGAAAACAAGCGACTGCAGCGCCGCTGAACTAGAGTTACAACAGGTTAAAAGCATGGGGGCTTTGTAACTACATTTTTACACTAACTCAGCATTTTGGAATAGAACTAGTAAGAAATTATAACAATTAATACTGAGCACCCCACGCTTTTATCCCCATGACATTAATTTTCTGGTTAATCATTTTATATTAAGAATTATTTTTTTACTTTTTAGTTTGATTCACACACACTATAAAAGTGATTTTTTTTTAAACTATAAATTATTTTTAGATGTATTTTTTTTTTTAATTTGAAGTGAAACCTCTGACACTGTAACTTTCTCCTTGCTTAATCAAATCATTTACTGATGGTTAGAAAAAAAGATATTTAATATCTTTTCAAAATTTTAATGAGAAGGAAATTGTATTTGTACGACATATTCTTTTGAACTATTTTAGGTCCCATTTCTTATTTAACACATTATCCTGAGGTATCTCAGCCTCACATGTAAATAAAAAGTAATGTATCATTAAAAATATTTTACAGTTCTGTGAAAACCTTCAGGAGAGTAAAATTATAACTCAGAAGTACTAGAATAAATATAAGTAAAGGATTTATAACTTGGCAGTACTTGAATCTGTTCCTTATCTCTGTTCTGTGGCATTGTTTTTATTAAACATAGTGGCATGTCCGGAAATACCATGGAGGTTTTTTTCCTGTTTTCAACTCTCCTTTCTGTCTTTCTTCATATAGGTTTCAGTTAGAGATATACTTTGTTGGCATGGCGTAGTAAAATTTAGCCATTGTGCCAAAAAAAAATTTCATTCAATTGTTTCTTTTTAGAATATTTTGACTGCTTGTATACCAATTAATTCAGATTATTGTGAGCAATGAATATTTGAAAACATTTTTTCTTGTGTTATGAAACAAAAATATCCAAAAGGTCAATATATTTCAATTTAATTAGTTGTAAAATTATTTTTAAAAAATTGATAGATTAGATATGTGTAAAATAATTTTTTTAAAGACCTGTTTTGTTAGATATAATATATAAACTTATGCTGATATAAAACAGTTTCTAAAATGCTTTTATTATTTTCTTTGTTAAGTACTTGTGTGTTTTACTAAACTTGTTTGCCTTTCTTGTATTTTTAATGAAAAACTTCTGCCTCCCAAAATTGATTTTCTATAACTGTAAATTTAAGAGAAAATTGCTGTTCCATCAATTTAATTAAACTGTAGTTTTGTTATGAGCTCTTTTTCTACGATGCAGTTAAAATAATTTGCTCTTATGTATACATAATCTAATAAATTAAAAGAAAAAACATTCCTTTTGGATTTTTCAGCTACAGTTTTTTTTTAATTTACATACGCTAGTTTCCAAAGATTAAAGTATACCCTGTTTTTTTAATTTTAATTTGAAAGCAAAGGAATGCAGAAACAAAAAAATTTCCAAAAATGGGAAGTGAATTAAATGTGATTCTGAAAGATATCCTTACCCAAACCATGATTCCACCTTCTCTGTAGCTATGTCATTCAACAATGTTGGATTGTTTGCATCTGGTTTTTTTTTTATTACCTCCTGATCACCAGATGCCCTGAACTTCTCTCCTCTTTAAACGTTTACTATTCATCTGTGAAGCATATAGAAACCCATTGCTGTCTGGTCCAGGACACATGTTCTCTCACCCAACATCAGGGCCGATCCTAGCAGGTGTGCAGCGCGTGCACCCGCAGACCGCCTATAATTTTTTCGATCAAGCAAAATTTTTTGTGAATTTCTCAAAATAAAATTTATAATAAGTTCAATAAATATGCTGAATTTTATATAGTTATTGAAAAATCAAAATAAGTCCTGATTTGCCGATAGCATAACATAGTTCGAGAAAAATAAGAATGGATTTCAAATTCTGAGGAACATTCCTTCTCATCAGGGGTGTAGCCTTTCTTATCAGGGGGACAGTATCAAAGGCACAGGCCCCCTTGCTACAGGGGCCCCAGACGTGTGTAAGCAAAAAATCGTAAAATATTAATGGTCATATTAAGAGTTCCTTTCCACGTTTATAAAATAGTATGTCACTGGCTTCAAACGATATAAATTTTCCTTGAGAATTCTGAATCTCAGGTTCTACTATAAAAAAAAGTTTAAAAGCCGGTAAAGTTACTCAAAATAATGAGAAAACAAGGAGTGGTATGTGGTCAGAAAGCAGGAAAAATTTCTCATTCAAAGCGGTTCAACAAAAAAATCGTTTGAAATGAAATACAGATAACACTTGGGGTGGGAAAAATACATTCAGAATATTATTTGCTTGTAAATAAAAATACCCCCTTCGTCTGCTGACTGATTGACTGTAATAAACATCGCACTAAGAAGTTACCCGAAGGCTTGGCTGTTGGAATTTTTTTCAGAAGTGGTCCAGTGAAAGAGAATATTAGATTTTATTTATCCCGGTTCTCTTTTATTTCTGTAACAACCAAAAGACCGGATGTGCATTCAGTCAGCAAGGGATCTGCTTCCCGTTCCGAGAAAGATCTGGCCCATAAGCGCCAGAAATCTTCTGTCACCCTCCAAGTCTATAGTTAATTATTTTTTTAACGAGTATTCATGAGTTTTCAGCGCTGGTCCCATGGGGAAAGGGGGTGGAGGCGTTAAAGAAGAATTTCGACACATCGGACCAAGCACGATCAAGATTTATGACATGCTTAAGGACAAATGAAAAGAAAGGGGCAGAATGACTCTCAGGGGAAAAAAAGACCCCTTTTCGAAGAAAACTGAGGAAATTCTGCGTCAATTTGACTTTCGAACTAATTTCTTTTAGACAAGACAAAAATCGGAACAACAAAAACGGTTAAACAACAAAAAGGTAACTATATTTTCACTTTCAAAATTATCTTTTCAATTTTTAAGATTTAATGCCCAGGTATTTTAATCATTGCATAAGATAAAGTGAAAAAAATATTTTGTTGCATTTGAGCTATAACTATTTTATTTATATAAATATAAGTAACTGTCATCAGTTTCTTAGAATACTTTCTCATGTTGACTAACATATTTAAGTGTATGTTTTCATATAGCTTGAATGTACCGTAATCTTCTTAAAACATTTTCAATTGGCATTGTTATTCAAATGAAAGAATATATTATTTGCCTCTCGTATAAAAAATAATTTCTTTAGTCACTTATGAAAAACGGTAGTAGTTCATTTAAAATACAAAACACTAATGAGCCTTTGAGTACATTCATTAATTATTTACCATACTTAAAAAAATCCTAACAATAGCTTGAAATTGAAATAAATCGTAATTATATTTATTTTGATGATTTTGTTTGTAATCATAACGTATTACGATAATTTTGTTTAGTAATAAGTGAACCAATCTATAATTTCTAAATATTTAATTTAAATTGCTCTAATCTGTGAAAAGAACACGTATTTTTTTTATTGAGTTAACATGTGAAATAAACACATAACTTTTTTAATATACTCTAAGACTGCTAAGAGAACCATTATTTTGTAAGATTGAATTTGAAAAGTACAAATACTTTTTTCTTTTTGCATTTATTGCTATTTTAAGACTGATTTGCATGATACCTTCTTGATTAAGATCTTTTGACCAGAGAATTTGAAAGAATATTTAATGCAAACTAATAATTAATTGTGTGTAATGAATTATAAAAATACATAAAAATCGTATAATTTCTTAAAAATATTGTATAGCATTATGTATGCTTCTAATAAAGTTAATCAAAATTCATCTTTAACAATCTATAGCAATACTTAAAATCTTTAAAAAAGGCAACAATAAGAATGTCAGAACTATATTGCAGAAATTTCTTATAAAAAGCATTTAATGAAAGGTTTATTTTTACAGAACAATAATAAATGTTGAAGAATATAGGAAATATTTTTTTAGTTGCTCCTAGTAATATAAAACTATTTAATTAAAGTGATAGCAAAATGCATTACAGAAACAAAAATATGATAAACACAATTTATAAAGTAGGTAAGTGATTTCAAACAAAACAGAAATGTGAAAAATTATTCAATAAGTAGTAAGGTTATATAATCTTGAGTATTTTTAATGTAATTAAGATACAAATTTAGTTAAAAAATTTTAGATTTCTTTTGTAATATTGTGGCCTTTGTCAAAAAGTTGAGTTATCTTAGAAATTTTGTCAAAAAGTTGAGTTATCTTAGAAATTTTGTCAAAAAGTTGAGTTATCTTAGAAATTTCAAATTATTCTAAAAATATTTTATTGTTCTGTTTGGTCTCAAAGTATTAAGGAGACTTGGTACCCTTTGAGCAAATTTCTTTATTTACGTATTTAAAAATTATATTTTAGCATTTTATACAATGTTTCTATTCAAGAAAATGATACCAGTTGAAAATTTTCATGTATTATTCACACAATTTTAAAAATTTAAATTTTTTGAAGAAAATTGGGAAAATTTTAAAATCTTACTCCTTTTGTAAAAATTAATTTTTTGACCTGAAATTTTTTTATAATATTTTTATGGATGTTCTTAACAACTTTAGGGATCGATTTTAGAATAACTTTGTTCGTTTTCGAGAAAAAAATGGAAGTGATTGGTAAATAATTGTTGAAGGAGTAGCATTTTGAATGCACTAAGGTTTCGGAAAACACAAACTGAGAGAAACCACTTTAAAGTTTATAATTCTGAAAAAATAATTATTATAAGCTTAATTAAACTTAAAATACCACTTTAAAATATTAGTTATACATTTTTCTTTAAAATAATTGCATTTTCATATTTTTTCAACCCACACATTTTTATAAATGACCAACTTTTAGAGAGTACTAATTGCCAAGAAAATTCAAGAAAACGTTAAAAAATTTTTTTCTGTCACGACAGAAATTTTAGCTGTTTTTCTTCTTATAATATTAAAGTATTACATTTTGTATGAAAAATATATCAGGAATAAGAACGGAAATTATAAAACTATTAATATAAAATGCCTTAATTTAAAAATTTTACATGCACACATTTCACAAAGAAAAAAAATGTTTGTATGTATTGCCTCGGAAATATTCTGCTTTATATATTGCACATTCTTTTTTTAATGTTATTATTTCTCTTTATAAATTAGATTTTTTTTATCAAAACGCTGTTTTTAGCTTTTTTTTCTAAAAAGGGGGTGTGGCTGAATTGCCTAATTTGTTTTCAAATGAAGTTTTATTCAACTTCTAACTTTCCGACATGCACAAGTGATATATCAATCGAAAGATAATAATGCAAAGAATAAGTTTAAATGAAAATAAAAAAAACGATAGGTCTGTGATTTTTGGGGTACCAAGTCCTCTTAAGATATTTGAAAAAACAAACAAGTAAAATAATAATATTTATGTTTTATTAACTTATATTTAGAAACTTTAAAAGGAAACTACAAATTCAGAGTATTGTTATTGTGTTCCTAGTTTTTTTAAAAAAAATCTTTAGAATTTTTGAAAGCTTACTTTTGGTGGAGATATTTTAATAATTTTGAATAAGTAATCTGGAGGCTAAGCTACGTTTTGTTCTAGAAATGAAACTAATATGTTTAAACAAACAATTAATTAAACAAAATATGTCTGTATTAAATCAGCAATTTCATAATTCAGTCAGAAAATTTGGAAAAAATGATAAAATATAATTTTTTGAGAGTTTGGGGGGAAAAATTAAAAAAGCTTAAGATTATTATTTTAATTTTCTAAGTATTTCATTAAAAAAAGTTACAGTTTGCAATAATTAATAGAAAACTTTAAAAAGTTTGAAAATTTAGATTCGATTAAAAAAGAATTTAGTTATTTTTTAATCCAAAATTTATAACTTTATTTTCAAGCATTGTCAGAAATTTCTTCCACACTGCTACAGAGAAATAAATTATATGACTCGGAATCGGAAATCGTCCCTCGGGAAGACCCGAGGCTTTGTGCAAGCATCGAAGTTGCAAAAGAAATGGTCTCGACTTTCCCTAATGTAGAAATACTTTTAAAAATATTTTTAACTACCGATATAAGATGCGTCAGGCCAGAGGTCCTTCTCAGTTTTAACCCGGCAATTCCCGCGCAGGGTATGTCATACCCACCGTCTACCTTTTTTCAACGCTCCTTCTAAACTTTTCTTGGAAAATTGATAGTTTCTCGTGCAGCTGACTTTAAGGTCATATCCTTTGGGGCCTTAGCTTGTAGGCGAATTCTAAATATATATTTTTGGATACCGCCTCTTCGGGGATGTCATACCTTGCGCGTGGATTCTAATGCGTTCTGAATGCATGAGCACGTTTTAAATTTTTCTTTATACTACGGCGTATTATTATAGTTATGATGAAGAAATGTGATATTTTTGAGTAATTTAATAGATACTGTTGTATTATATCTGTTAAATACTGTATTTTCGGATGAAGAAATTCTGTTTGTGATTATGATGAGGAAGAATCAAATGATGAAGAGTATAACAGTAAGTATGATTTCTCCACTGAAATCCATCCAGTTTTGAAGAGGGAGACACAGTTAGAAATACATGTTTTATATGTATAGACACATAGACATTTGGGAAGAACGTGACTTTAAAGGAGACAACTGATACGCATCCACTTTCAGATGAATTTTTGAAAAGAAAAAAAAACCTATTACCACAATAAGAGAAAATGAAAAAGAAATTCCAAAATTAGATATAGACGGTATACAGCTCTTCAATGAAATAACTTCATTCAAAGATATTTTTCATGGTAAAAAACAGACAACTGCGATATTAGATTCCCAATTATCCCTTATTCCCAAATTCGCTCTAGCAATTAAGAATTTTTTTAACCTTACCTGTTTTTGTAACTTCCGATGAAAAAAGTTTCAGAAAATTAAAAATCATTAAAAATTTCTTCAGAAATAATATTACACAAGAAAGGCTTTCAGATTTGGCCATAGTCTCAATTGAATCTGAAATCTCAGAAAAAAACTGATTTAACCGAAACTATTTAAAATTTGCTTCTCAGAAAGCCAAAAAAGTTACTTTATAGTTACAGTAAAATATGGCGTATAACGTGCCCCTTCACATATGTACTATAAATAAGGTAAACGGAGTTGAATGGACGGAACTTAGCTTTTAATGACTTAGAAGTGAGGTTACATAATTGTTGTTTACACAATGACTGTACAGGGTGTTGCCAATCTAGAAAACAAAATTAAGTGATGCCAAATTACATAAGAATAATATTACATTTAGCCCCTTTAATTTTTATCTAGTTATTACAGTCCCTGATGTAGTCCTTCAAGTATGCAGGAGGTTGCCTGTGACGAGCTGTAGTACGCAATGCTACTGTGTTCATGTTCTGTTCAGTCGAGTCTTCTAAAGTAATGGCTGAGTCTGAGTTTATTGGCTGCAGATCTGGATATGCTTGAACATTTTCCTCTGCACCCTTGTTGTCTTCAGATCTGGTAGTTTCCCCTCTTGGAGCCAAGTGTCTTATAGAGACAGTTGTTTCCTTCCATCACCAAGTTTTACATGCGCATAGTCAGGATTAGCTTCAATTAATTCCACTTCTTGAACAATTGGCTCACTGGACCAGGCTGTGTAAGCCAAGTAGGTATGGAACAGCCGTTATGGGATCGTCGAGGATGAGAAAAACATTTGTTCATGAGGAGTGGCATTTGTTGCTGTACACAACAAGGAGCGAATGGAATGCAGAGCTGTTTGGAAAACTCCTTCCCATTGTCCAGTTTTCATACTATTAGATCTTAAAGCAAGTTGTATAGTTTTCCAGATTATTCCATTTTAACGTTCGACCTGTCCATTTCCTGCTGGATTATAGGGAGTAGTACAACTTGTTGCAATTCCTTGAGAAGTTAAAAATGATTTTAATTCATGAGACATGAAAGATGATCCTCTGTCAGAATGAATAAATGATGGCATTCCAAAAATAGAGAAAATGTTCTTCAAATGCAATATTATGGTTTTTGCAGAAATGTCACTACAAGGAATCGCGAATGGAAATCTAGAGAATTCATCAACTAATGTTAAAATATAGGGATTTCTTGAGACACTAGGTAAAGGTCCTTTAAAGTCAAGATTCAACCTTTCAAATGGAGCTGTAGCTTTCACAAGTGTTCCAACATTTTTAACAAACCTTGGCTTTAATTCATTACGTATTAAACAGGAGTTTGTGACTTTCTTTATATCCTCTAACGAAAAAGGGAGATTTTTCCAACAAACCCAATGGTGCATTCGTGTCACTCCAGGATGACAAAGAGAGTTGTGAAGATTGTATAAGTCGACTCTGGGAGTTATAGCACCAGTTATACGTGATAATGTATCAGCAATCATGTTTTGCTTTCCAGGACGATAAATAATGTCAAATTTAAAACTAGCAAGTTCAAGTCTCCAACGGATTAACTTTTCATTTTTAATTTTACTAAAATGTCGCTGATTGAATACAAATGCGACTCCTTATTGATTAGTGAATACTTCAAAATGCTTTCCCATCAAGAAGTGTCTCCAATGACGAAGTGATTCCACAATGGCATGTTTCTTTTTCTGGGGATGAATGTCTCAATTCAGATGCATGTAGGGTTCTTGAGAGAAAAGGCAACAAGACGTCCAGCTTGTCTCAAGGTAACTCCAATCGCAAAATCAGATGAATCAGTTTCCACTCTAAATTGTATGTCATCTTCAATTGTTGCCAAGACAGCGTTTGCCACATCATCTTTCAGTGAATTAAAAGTCAATACAGCACATCTCTAGAAAGAGGCAACTTTCTTTCCTAGAAGAGGACGTATTTTCTTAGAAAACCCTGGGATCCATCGGCAATAATGGACAAACATTCCTAAAGCACGTTGCAATGCAGATGAGTCTTTCGGAACAGGCATATCTCGCAAAGGTTTTAGTCGTTCATGATCCGGTTTAATTATACCGTCCTGAATAATGTAGCCTAGCAAATGGACAGAATTACTTGAGTAGGTACACTTATCTTCATTTAGAGTCAAATTATACTTCTTTGCCACAGTCATGAACTTCTCTAAGTTGTCATCATGTTCTTTCTGGTCTTTTCCGCACACAGTAACATCATCAATGAATGGATATGTAAGGGTGAGTCCTTCTTCCTCAATAATTTTGTCAATGACTCTTTGAAAACAAGCTACTCCATTAGTAACCCCAAAAGGAACACGCAAAAACTTGTAGAGCTTTCCACAAGCTTCAAAAGCTGTATAATGTCTCTCGCTATCCTGGATAGGAATTTGATGGTAGGCGCTTTGGAGATCAATTTTGCTAAAAACTTTATTTTTTGAAATTTTCAAAATTACCTCTTGTATTTTAGGCAAAGGGTAGGCATCCAGCAAAGTGTATTTATTAATTGTTTGAGAGTAGTCAACTACCATTCTGGGCTTATGATTTTCTCCTCTAATGACAAAGGCTTGAGCCCTCCATGGTGAGTTACTTGGTTCGATGACTCCTTCCTGGAGAAGTTTCTCAACTTCCAATGCCATAAATATATTGTCTTCAACAATCTGACGTCTCGATTTTGTAACCAAAGGTCTACAGTCTGGATTCAAGTTAGAAAATAACGAAACAGGTGGTACTTGTGCGACAGCCAAAGAACAAATTGTTAGTGGAGGTCTATTACCTTCAAATCCAATTTCTACTGATGAATGTCTGTTTAGAATATCATGGCCAATCAAAACATCACTACAAAGATCTTTCATAACTAAAAGTTCCACATTTTGATAAGTGAAGTTTTCAATTTTCAAATTAACTTTACAAACACCCTCTTTTTCAGTCACCATAGAGGAGTTTGCCATGGATATTTTTCCCAAATATGGTTCAACTTTCAATTTACATTTCGCCACATGTTTTTCGTTAAGAAAACTAAGACAGCTTCCTGTATCGATTAATGCACTGAGCTGAATATTATTAACCAATGCCTTAATTATTGATTTCTGGAGACAGTGAGTAGATCCCGAAATAGCTGCCAGTGTGTTTGAAGAAGCCACCACATTTGAAGAGTTTCTCCCAGGTCCAGATTTGCACACTCGCTGGTAATGTCCCTTTTTTCCACAGTTTCTGCAAGTAGCATCTCTAGCTGGACAAAGGGTTCGGGAGTGTAAGTCATTTCCACAAAAGAAGCATTTTTGAGACCTTGAGGAGGAGGAGGAGGAAGCCGCTGATGTTGCTACGGTTTGTTCTGAAAAATCTTCTGTTTTCATAGCTGCGGATTGTACAGAAAATGAACTTCCCATATTAGAAGCTGCATGCACTTCAGCTGATTCAAGTGTTCTAGCTTGCTCAAAAGCTTGATCGAGAGTCATCGATGTATTTTCGAGGAGTCGTTGACGAATACGAGGACATTTTAATCCTCGTATGAAAGCATCTCTAATATACTCTTTTCGGTACTCTTCAGCCTTCACATCAGTAAAGTCACAGTCTTTGCTCAATTGATTTAAAATTTGTAAATATTCACTGACAGTTTCTTCCGTTTGTTGATTTCGTGTTGACAAGCAATGTCGAGCGAATATAACGATACGTTTCTTTATAAAAAGAAAATCAAATATCGCAATAGCTTGAGCATAAGTTGTGCAATTATTAATGAACTGATAAACATTTGAGGTTACGTAATTACTTAGCAAAGGAAGTTTATTTTCTTCTGTAATGGTTTTTATGCCTCCTAAAAATTTTTCAAAAGTTTTTTTTCCAATGGCGCCATTTTGTTTCCGAATTAGAACACGTAGGATCTATATCAAATCTTTCAGGTTTCAGCAATTGTTCCATTATCAAATTTAAAAACAGAAACGATTCAAGAAGATTTCTAAGTCATTAAAATTGTACTATAAATAAAGTAAACGGAGTTGAATGGACGGAACTTAGCTTTTAATGACTTAGAAGTGAGGTTACATGATTGTTGTTTACACAATGACTGTACAGGGTGTTGCCAATCTAGAATGCAAAATTAAGTGATGCCAGATTACATAAGAATAATATTACAACATATTCGCCGTATAACACGCACACCCTTTTTTACGAAGAATCTAAAATGCATGTGCGCAATGATCTTGTGTTTTGAAGTCCTTTATTCGAATATTATTCCATGCTTTAGTAAAAATAGTGTACTTTTCGAATTACAACCCTTTAAGTTCATAAGGAATGTTATTTCTTCCACAAAAACAGTATTTCGATGTATATAAAAGTCTGATCTTTTTCAATGCTTATCTTTTTTGTATTTTTAAAGCTCTCATCTTTATACCCTTCGTATAAAGCGCAACCGTAAATTTCAATCTTATTTTTTTAGTTAAAAGTGCGCGTTATACACCGGATTTTACAATATAGTTCATTACTTAGTGTTAGTAGAAGGACTGATTTATATACTTCTTGTTTTACGAGATTTGTGCCTTAGTATTTATTTCTATTAGATTGTATTTTTTGAGTAAATTGTGTTGTTTTGCATTTATAATTATAAAATGTTTATTTTTATTTTTATATTTTTGTTAGTTTATTATTTCATTAAAGCATTTGTCACTATTATAACTCATTACCTGGCCAACAAATGAAGTTCTGCACTTAAAATGTTACTTGAGTTATTATTAATGTGTTTTACTTTTTATTCATATATAAGTAGATGATTTTTTAACCTCAACATTAAGTATTAGTCAAAAAAAGAAAAGTTCTCTAGGGGGGCGGCACATTAGGTGTTTGCACGAGGGCGGCCGATACCCTAGGATCGACCCTGCCCAACATGAGCAGGCATATGAATCAACTTAAATCGTCGATTCAGGGGGATACTCATAACTGGTCATCTAGTATAGAAACCTACCTGCCTTTGCACTGCAGTCGTGAAGATTTTTTTTCCCTCGATGTGACAATCATCAACAGTGAGCTGAGATAAAGTAAGGTTCATTCAGGCCAAAAGAGCTAGAAAACTGTCTCTTGCAGGTGATCTACCTTGTGCTTGACCTAGAACATGTCTTCAAAATACAATCTCTAAGGTCATCTCTATCCATCTAATTCACTTTTAAACTTATAAAACGTGGAATGTGTTTTTCTCCTTCTGTTGTAGTTGGATCTTTGCTTTAATGGATTCTTGCAGACAAAGAAAGTACTGCCAGAAATGCTCTCCATATTAGCATTTATATTGATAGATTGACCTCTCTCATCTTTTCCCCTTTAATATTTTCACTATATTTTCTCAATTACCTTTATATAAAGTGCTATACATTTTTTTAAAATGAAAACTTATTAAAAATTATTTTAAATCAAACATGCATGAGTACATTGAAGAAAAGGGATGAATTTGATTATTAATTTTAAGCTGCCTTATGTTTGAAAAATTAAATATTGTATATCTTATTGTGATTTTAAATTACATATTTCTTACTGTTAAAACTTCATAAGGAATCTTCAAAGCATCTGGTGTATTGCATAAAAAATCTAAATTTTTTTGTTAATTGTTTGTTTTTAAAAGCATAGACACAGTTGCTGCTGCTTATATTTGTCATTTGAAATATTACTTTTCTTTAGTCATTACATAATCTTAAATGAAAATTTTGTTCCTAAATTTGAGGGAGGGTTTTAGAGTAAAAGATAATCCTATATTGAATGTACACTCTATATAAAGGTAAAAAGAATTGATGTGTGTTAGATAGAACAGAAAGAGGGGAAAACAGTGGAGCATTGAACAATTTAACAAAAGGGGGGGGGGGAGGAATGGAAAAAATCATCTCTGCCACAAATTTTCTGCTCTTTTCAGCTAAATGCAGCTTAGGATGGAGTAGAGTGAAGTGGGTGTTCTTGCTCTTTTAGATGAAATTATTCCAAAGACTAAGTTAGTTTGAGATCCTCATATTGATAGATTTTTAAATTTTCATTATGGCCTTAACAATCAAGCTTGTTGATTCTTGTGTTTTATATTGTACTTAAAATTATTACTGTGTACTTAAAATTATTACTGACATTTTCACACACTTTTATGGAATCAAAATATATTGTGTGCTATATTTGTGAGATTCTATTGCGCCTAAATAATGCAAAATGCAATGCAATGTAACTAATACCTCTCAATTTTCGAAGTTTTGAATGTTTTTCACTAAAAGAAAAAGCAAGTGCCATGAGGGCTCTTCCTTCAACCTGAGAAGTTACTTAAGTCTATGTAAATGTTTGTAATGTGCTTGTTATTCTCCACTATAAATTTAAAATTAATTCTAAGCTTTAAGAACATAAAGTATGCCTAATCATGCAAAAAAGAAATTTTGTTCAGATATTTATTTCACTTAAAATAATTCATTTTTCTGTGATGTTAATAAGTAGTTTTGTTTTCAGCTAGCACAGACACGATAATACATCCGATAATTTTAATACAACCATTCAATTAAGTGCTTGTTAGTTTCATAAATATTAACAATGCAACTTGAATTTTCGTTAATTCTTAGTATTTATGATAGATTTGGAGCTTGTCACACCTCCACTAGATGGCACAATACTACCAGGAATTATTCGTCAAAGTTTGTTGGATTTAGCATATCAATGGGTAATATTTTAATGTCAATGCATTTGTGTAGTTTGTATTTCACCAGTTAATTTACCAAAAATATATGCTCATAGCATTATTCATTTGTTGGTTAGAAATATTAACCCTCTGACCGGAACAACCGTCTCTCAGGAGGAGATTATTTGCTTTGATGCCTGTAGATAATACTGTGGTGTGATTTTGGGGGTAGGCTACCTTGACATCTTCAGTTGTACTCTACCCAGTGAGATGATTATGTGATGGGGGAGGGTACATGGCGATTTTTTTAACTCACGATATGTGCGATTTTTCTTATCTATCACCGGCTATCAGAACGAATATTCAAATAGTTTTTTCGTGTTTGATATTATTATTTTTAATTACTTTTACATGAATATAAATTTTTAATGTTTTTATAAAAATACTAGTCACAATTCTAGTGATAAAAATATATTGTTGTGCTTGATTTAATCCCACACGTCATATTTGAGCCATACTCAATTTCATGAGCTATAGGGACATTTAAAACAGCCCTTAAGATAATAAAATTCAAAAACGTTTACGTACCCATCTGTCAGATGGATGCTCCTCAGTGTGGCAAAAAAAAATCCATGCTCTGGCCAGAGGGTTAAACATAGCATAATGCAGTAAATAATGTGGTTCTCTGCTTTCTCTAATCAGGAAAAAAAATTTAGGAGAGTTACAAAAATATTCTTTATAAAATATCCAATAGAAGCAAAACTGAAAAGAGAAATTCTGCAAATTCAGATTTTGAATTCTTAACTTGTATATTCATTTTACTAATTCAAATTATTATTTAAAAGCATCAAACCGGATTAAATATAATTCGGAAATATTAAAATCTGGGACCTAAGCTAATTAAGGCTTTTGCACATATTTAACATGTATCTTATTTGCACCAGTAGTCATCTGAATATATATTTTTTACTTAATTCATAAGTCTATTGTGTTTTAATATTGCTAAATAATGGTTTTAAATTTGCTTAATTTTTTGAAATTTGATTCAATTTTGCTAAATACAACTAGAATATTTATCAGTACTCTTTGATAATGTTAGCTGTATCACTGACCATATGTTACATGATAATAGATACTGTATTAGAGAAGAATTGCACTGCATTTTTTTTTATTTCATTTTAATTTTCTGTTATTGGGTGAATATTTTTTGTGCTTTTATGGTTGTTTTTATAATGTTTTCTGTTATTCAATAGTGAAATTTGTTACTTATCTGAATATGAATGTAGTATATATAATGTACTCTTTTTCCAGAATGAATTCAAAGTTTCTGAAAGGCACATCACTATGATGGAAATCATTCGAGCAAAAACTGAAGGAAGAGTTAGTAATATTTTCATATTTAATGTGAATTGATGTATGCTTGATACATTGTAGAATCTTATTTGAAAAAATATTCATTTAAAGCAAATGCATCAGAGCCCTTATAGTAATTGTGTTATTACTTAATTGCTCTTTGAATTAATTTGATAGATCTCTTCCATTTTCATTTTTTTATGGATTTAATATTTATACAGGGTGTCCCAAAATTTAGTGATAAGTGAGCACAACGGGAAAGGTAGGGTCATATCTATTCCAGGAAATATATTTAAAAAATTCCCTTACTCTCTTAGTTAAATAAGGTCGAACAAATTTTTGAAAATGTTTAAAATTGACATCCTTCATCACATCATTAGCTACTGTGGATGTAAATTTCATAATTTTACAAAGATTTTTTCATAACTTCATCTTACATAGCTGTACTGTTAATCTCAGTCACAAGTCAGACAAAAAAAATGTGTGGGTATAATTAAAATTAACATGGTTTGAGTTGGGGCTTAAAAAAAATGTATCTCATAAATTTGACTCTTCATAAAAAGAAAACTACTATACACACAAACCCAGGCAAGTTTCTCAAAAGTTGACCCCCATTTAGCTAACATTCCAAAATGGTACAAAACTTTTTCTTTTCTATGCCTAACATTCTTTGAGAATTTTTTATTTTCAGAACAGCATTTTAAAAACTCATCTGTTCATACCTTCCATCTCATTATTAGGTACTATGACTATAATTTTACAGTGCTTTTTTCACTAACATGATATTTCATAGATCTTTCATTTTAATCAGTCACAAATGGAGAAAAATCCTTTGCTGGTTTAGTTAAAATTAACATTAACGTAGTTTGAGCTGGTTTCGGAAAATGTTGTCCAAATTTGACACTCTATAAAAAGAAAAATATTATGTACTACTCCAAGCAAGTTATTTCTTAAGTGATGAACCATGTAGTGACTATTCCAAAATGGTACAACAAGCTATCCATAACAATCGCTTCCTTTTTTTTTTTTTTTTGTTACAAAATGACTTCATTTAAGAAACTTATCTTGAGTGTGTGATACAAATTGCTTTAACCCATAATAACTGTGTTATCCCCATTAATGTACAACGATTATCTACTCTTTGTACATCAGGGGAAAGAGACTTCAGAAATACGAGGAGGACATTATTTTGGAGGAAATCAAAAACTTTCCCAATACTTCAGTGCTTTTGATTGAAAGAACCACGGAAGTATACCGAAAAGTATTCCTCATTGTGTGTTCAAAACATGACTTTCGTCCATATCGTGCAACATGCACTTCTACCTTATGACTGCTCTGTGGCTCGAGTTTTGCAGAAAAATGTTTGCGAAAAATAGTGAAGAACCAGAATTCCTGTACAAAATATTGTGAACTGATGAATCAGCATTTATAAGGAATTGGTATTCATAATTTTCATAGATTGCATATGGAAAACCCGCATTTAATGCGTGAAGATCGATCTCAATTTCAGTTTATAATCAACATATGAACCTGAATATCGAACAGAAAAATAACTGGACCGTTTGTGTTACCCAAAAGTTTGATTGGTACCAAATACTTGAATTTTCTTCAAAACAATTTACCAGATTTGCTGCCATTTAATATCTACAGGGACATGTGGTTCCAAAAACATGGATGGCCAGCACATTATGCACATCCTGTTCAAGATTATTTTGACATTAATATTCCGGGATTTAATCGGAGATTATGGTTCAATTTCATGGCCAGCTCGTTCACCAGATTTAAACCCCGACAATTTCTTTTACTGGGGCTGCATGAAAAAATTAACTTTAAACCAATCAAAAATGTGACCAAACCGCGTCGAAGGATTGTTGAAACAGTAAAGGGAATAAACTTAGTTAATTACTTCTGACTCATCAAGTGGTCACATTTAAGAAGGTTGCGAACCTGCATTCATGTAGAAGGTAAATGCTTCAAACATTTACTTCATTAAGATAACTTTAATAAGATTTACTTTTTTTTATATTACATACTAAAGATTAATTTTCTTAAATGAAGTCATTTTGAAGTAGATAGTAAAAAAAAGTTTATTTTATTCTTCTTAGCACGTTTAACTAAAAACTTGTTTTTAAAAAAGTTTTTTTACTTTTACTTTTTAGTTATCGCTGGACAAGGTTTCTCAGTCTGCTCATCTCATGCAACGCATCATTGTTGTCAGATCTTTTGGTTAATTTCGAAGGGTCTAGCTCTTCAATAAGGAGTCCTTCTAATGATTTTACCCTACTTAAGGCCATGTATGCTTGACCAGCAGCAAAGAGCTTCAAGCTTAAGTATACAATGACATGGTCGGCAAGGTTTTACAATACATATAAAAGCTCATAGTTTGTAAAAAAACCCTTTTGTCAGCAATAACGGAAATGAAAAAGACTGTTGCGAAACAGTTAATAAATATTCTAATACGAATACGACGCGTCAGTGTTCAGTAATAACAGATGGCCTGGGGTGTTTGTGCTCCGGGGATTTTGAACTTCGATACCCGGAAATTCCGGGGATCGTCGTTCAAAAGGAAGTAGGAATAATAATGAATTATTTATTTTGATCTGGGTAATTTTGTTTGCTGGGTAAATATTTACATAAAATGTAGTAGTTTATATGTTTGAAAATTTATGGTTATTAATTTTGCAAAAAAAGTAATTCATTGAACTTTTATAATTAGGTCATTCAATACTTCATAATTGTAATTTTTCGTTTCTCCCCCCCCCCTTCTCGAAACTCCAAAATGTCGGTAGTAAGTCCGTAAAAGTTTCAGGGAATTTTTTGGGGTCCCACAAACACCCCTGGATGGCCCAAATGAACAAAAAAAATTTCAGTTTTGGACTGCTGAAATTTATGTTCGCAGATCAAATAATTAAAGAATAAAACTAACAGCTATACTTGATTCTGTTAGGAATATTTGTGTGCTCACAGAAAGAATGAGTAATTGCTTAGGAGTAAAAAAGCATAAAAAAAAACTTTTAAACGTATTGCTATATTGTTAATTGCGTATCATCACTTCTAAACATTACTTTTTATTTCCATTTATAAAAAAAACTAGACCCACCCTCCTGTTTCTCACATAAAGAACACTTTCTTTTGTTAACCACAAGCGTATTCACTTTTAGGGTTGCACCTTAATTGTTTAGTCGTGAAATCTGGAAGTAGTATATGGAATTAGTTGCCAATCCTGATGACCTTCATCAGGAATATGGAACAAAATTATGAAATTAAAGTATTGTCATCGATCCTTGACAAGTGTGCAAAATTTCAGCTCAATCGATTGAAGATATCAACTTCAAAATTGAGTTGCAAGATTCCACTTGAACAAATTACATTGCAAGATAAATAAAAACTTGTGTGTGTGTGTGTAACAAAATGCCAATGATTGTTATGTATAAAATAGAGTCAAGTGCTGTACTATTTTTGAATTGTCACTAAATGGTTCATCTTTTGAAATAACTTGCTTAGAGCAGTATGTAATTTTTTTTTCTTTTTATGGAGTGTCAAAGTTAGGTGATATCATTTCCTCAAACTACATTAAATTTAATTAAACCAGCAGAAGGTTTTACTCCATTTGTGACTGAGGCCATGAAAGATCACGTCAGTTTAAAAATCACAGTGAAGTTGTGGAATTTGCAGTCACAATATCTAATAATGTGATGGAAGGTATCAACAGGGGTATTTTTAAAATGAAGATGTTCTGAAAATATAAAAAAAATCTCTTATGCATTATTATGCATAGAAAAGAACAAGTGTTGTGTTATTTTGGAATCTTAACTGATTGGACCCTATCTTTTAAGAAACTTGCCTGGAGTTGTGTGTAATAGTTTTCTTTTCATGGAGAGTCAAATTTAGGTGACATTTTTCTTAAGCCCCAACTCAAACAAACCATGTTAATTTTAACTATACCAGCAAATTTTTTGTCCGACTTGTGACTGTGATAATTAGTATGGCTATGTAAGATGACATTATGAAAAAATCTTTGTAAAATTATGAAATTTGTATTCACAGTAGCTAATGATGTGATGGAGCACATCAATTTTCCGCATTTTCAAAAATGAGCTCGTTGTCACTTAATCAAATGCTAAGGAATTTTTTTATTATTATTTTTCCCAGAACACATATGACCCCACCTTTCACCTTGTGCCCACTTATCGTTAAGTTTTGGGACACCCTGTATAGCAATTAGAACAAAAATATGTGCTAATTTTTTACTTAATGCTGTAAAAGGAACTCGATTAACAAAATTGTAAGCCTTAATCCTCATTTAAAATCAAAAGAGAAAATTCAAAATGATACTGTTCTAGGAATGATAAAAATAACTATTTGGTATATTTTAAAATACTATATTGCTTCTTTTATACCTGAACTCGTAGTTTAGAAAGGCCATAAACTTACATCGTTGAATTTATGAATAAAATAACAAAGGTTATGATATAGTAATTAGCAATGCTGACTGCTGTGCCATTGGACCTGGGTTTAAATCCCATAGAAGACAGATTTTTGTAAAAGTTTAGTGCATTTGCAGCATGGGGGTACTTAAAATAGCCATCGAGCCACAACTCCTCTCCTGAGGTTGGTGGTAGGGGAAGAGAAGTGGGAGGCCCCTGATTATCCCTCAAGGTGTTCTCCCTCAAAACTGGGGTGAAACCGAGCTAAGTTGTTCTGTCACCTGTATGGTGCTCATCAGTGGCACACACAGGAATTTTTCAAGGGGGGTCCGGGGTCGAAAGTTCACCATTTTTGTGTCATGCTCCTTTTGATTTTGTCGATTTTCGGGAACAAAACACAATAAAAGACTAATTATTGAATAAATAATTAGCATTAATTAATAAAATTAATCATTAATAGCAAATCATTAATTAATAAAATTAATCATTAAAATCAAGGGCTTTGGGGGGTCTGGACCCCAGGATCCCCCCCTTGTGTGCGCCACTGGTGCAAATAGCTATGGCTAACAACAGACGTCACTAAGCCCTTTGCCATGTTGAATTTCATGAGCCTTGATTTGGGCTTTGCTGATCTGGGGGCATAACAACAATAAATAACAAAGTTAATGCTGTGTCAGTGAATTGTGCTCTGCATTTTAAAGGACATGTCCAACTTTTTTTTACTTCTATAGGTTGCATTGGAAGATGAGCTTTTTTTTTTTTTTTTTTTTTTTTTTTTTTTTTTTTTTTTTTTTCCCACACATATCAATGATAAATTTAATAATATGCATTAACAATTACTTACAAGCAAAAAATTTATTTACAATTATTGTATTTCAATAATTTAAACTGAAAAAATTAAGCTATAGAAAGGTATCTTAAAGATAAAACTAAACAGCAACAGGAAATCAGTAGATCAAATATTCAGGTGTGAGTCAGTGTGGTGTTTTATGGTGGAAGAGCCAATTTTGGCTATACTGTGCCACACTCCAATACTCAGAGTAATCATCAGATGTATTATCAGTACAATCAAAATTTTCATCCGATGTTGGGGATCTAGTTTGTGTCCATGGTAGCCAAGTAATCATGTTCACAAAGTCGTGGGTTGTGAGTTCAAGTCTTGGTGCCATTGAAAACCAGCTATGTAGAGGGATGCATGCATATTAAATTTGTTATAGCTGAAAGCCCTCTTTTTAGTGTAGTGTAGAAGCTCAGAGAATGGTACTCCAGCGTTGATGTCATACTTGTCACTTGACCTAAGTTTAAAATTACATCGTCTTTATGTTGCTTTCCTGTGCGATGTTAGTAAAATTAATCATTGGTTGAAATTTTTATTCACCTGACTAGAACATCTGCTAATGCGCCTCTGTGCCCAAGGTCATGAAAACTGAGATGGGCCCCAGTAGGCCTTGGTCCTCTATAGGCTGATGTGCCACTGAGTTTGATTTATAATTTTCATATTCTCATGTGTGCTTCCCATCCTTAATAATAACTGCTCTGAAATGTAGATGCTACCAAATAATGATGACATAAGGGAAATGATCTCTAAAAAATCCAGTAAGAATTCATAATTTTTTTATTTCTTTGAATTTGGGCTTTATAGAAAAGTTTACCTGTACTGGAAGGCTATGGGTTATTTCTAACAGGACTGCATGAATTTTTCTGATACCTTAAAAGAATGCCCCCAGATGCACACTGTGTAGGTATATTCTAGAAAGTAATATCAAAAACACAGTTTGTTCTTAGATTTTGCAGTTATCTGTGGAGTGCATCCATTTACTAGATCTTTAAAATGATTATGAAATGAAGTTATTTGCTGTGCATTTATGTCCTTCACAACTGAAATATTTTTCGCCTGTTGAAATTGAAAATGTTATTTACATTAATTCTCTCTTATATTATTGAATGTATCATTATAATTCTTTAAGGGCTTTGAAAAACCTTTTATGTTCTGATACTGTACTGCTTTTTTCCATCTATTGTTCGTTAATTCCATTTTAATATGCTGTTCAAAATATAAAGCTTAGCTATGAGTATTTTCAGTGTGACTGATGGTATTGATTGCCACAGTATAATATCAAATGGAAACCTTTAAGGATTTTGTACAAACTAATATTTTTGGAATTGTCCTCTTTTTTTTTGGTAGAAATCAAATAGTTTTCTACGATCAGTAATGTAATACCTAAGAAATCCTTTGCTCAAAATACTGTTCGCTCAAGAATGATTTGAATAGTACGTATTTCATAGTTTCTTTATTGTTATTTTGTAAATTATGTAGTCGAAATTTGAGATGAATATATGCTAGGGTTCCCTTATATGTGTGTATGGGAAATGACACCTGATGAATTATTTTCAATCCTGGATTTTTCTTTAAGGTAACTGGGACGTCTGCGAGAAGGAAAAATGAACTTTTTTTACACCAAATTTAAACTTTACTCACTTACTTAAATTAAAAGCAATGGAAGTAAAATTTTTAAATTGCATTATCTGCACATTTATGCACCTGTTAATGTAAGAAAATTCCATTTTAAATTATAAATAAATCTGTATCAGCAATAAACAATCAACTATTTTTTTTATTTTCGAGACATGTTCCTACCTTTAGGTACACTTTGCATAAAACCCACTGCATATATAGCTATAAAATTTTACAGAGTTTTTGCAAACATAATAATCTATAAAATGAATGAAATAAAATTTTAAAAAATAAATTTTTTTTAAAAATTTTTAAATTTAGTGATTCAAATTTAATGTAATATAAAGTCATACCACAATTAATTGGATTATTTTGCATCATTTCTCAGTTTTTAAATTGTAAGTTTAAAATTCTAGATTATTTAGAAGTCTTTTTAATTTCTCTTTCTTTACTTCATCAACACGTGTTGTCAAAGATTCACACCTTCCGGCTTAAAATACCCAAAATTTATGTCTGTAAGTTTTAGTATTTTTACTTCACTTTGAACATCATCATTACAGGATATTACAGAATTCCTTATACATACTTTTATTGTTATAAAAATACACAAAGAAAATGTATTTGATTAATTTAAAAAGTTAATTTGATGTCTTATTTAAATGGAGCTCTGTTTTTAAAAACTATAACAAAAGAATCTCTATTTTTACTCAAACATATGAATAATTATTTTAAAGTAAAACCAATAGTTATAAACATATAGGGTTATTTATGAGTATTCAAATGTTAACAATAAGCAGTTAAGAAAAACGAAATGTTTGTTTCACAAGCTGTGCATTTTTAATTTAGAATAATCCTGAAGATCCACTTTGTACTAAATACACTTGATTTATAATTTAAGAACTACACTGAGAATTTATTAGCATAAAACTAAACATAATTAACATTTCAAAAACCGAATTTTTTTTTTTAATTTTGTGACTAACGATTTAAATTTTCCAAATTTTTTGCAGAAAAAATGTAGAATTTTCAATAAACTGGAACATATAATACAGAAAAATTACATTCTTTGTACAGATAATTAGTTTTTTACAATACATATTATATACAAAATGGATTTTGAAGAAAGTGTCCCTGAATCATACTTACATCACAATTGCTTACAATTTTAAAATTCAATCTACTAGCGTTCTATTTATCGCATTTTCATAAATAATGCATCTATGGATGCAGAAAAGTGCCCTCTATTTTTTAAAAGCAAAATTAAAAAATGCAAAGTTTAAAGCAGTTTCATGTCCCAATTACCTTAATATTGGTTTTAAATAATCTTTGGAAGCTCATGCTATTACCTTATTTTTACGGAAATCTAACTGAATAATTAATCAATTTTTTTAGTAAAAGTATTTGTTTAAATAACATAAATATGTATCAATCCTGAAAAAACAAGTGAGTCCTTTGACCTGTTGAAGAAATATTTTCATCCCATATTTCTTCCCGAAGTATCATAAATAAATCTAAACTCAAAATAATTTCTATAAATAAGACCACTAGACTAGTAACTATGGTAATTAATTCCTTGACCGACTATATGTCAGTAAGTCGTATGTTCGAGTTGAGCTTTATGAACGGGATTAATTCATGGACATAGTATGGAAATTAGATTATTTATTTATAGGTAGAATTATTCATAATTTTAAAAAAGCCAGAGTAATTGTTCTGCAGTGGATCCCATCTGATTGTGGGATCTCCGGAAATGAAAAAGTGGAGGAACTGGCGGTAAACTCCTAGGAGAGCCCACACACTTGGCGCCAAACTGGAAAAAGTGCCAAGCGAACCCGACAATGGTGGCAAGCGAATATAGCGGGATAAGATGGATGCGTAATGAAAATATATGTAAACAATACAGAAATTTAACATTTAAGATAAAAAATATAACGGCACTTACTTTCTTATTGTTGAGGGTAAAGTGTTACAACTGATTTTAAAAAATCCTTGAAAGTCTCATCGCTGAGTGAGTGATCCCGTGAGCGCCGCCATATATACTCAGCGAGGTAATGGTCGAACATGCCTCCAGCGTAGCTGGTGTGATTACGGAGAAAGCGTTTTATTGCCGACCATGTACCCTCAATCGAATTTGTATGCGCACCGGTATCAGGATCGTTAAAACATACGCTATGATTCACCTCCAAATGCTTAAAACCCTCATCTGACAAACATTTATACACCTTCCAACAATCAGAAATAATCGTACTTCCAGGCAGGACCCATTCTTTAATCACACACAGCAATTCCTCTTTCGTCCGTCATTCAACCACTCGAAAAAAACATCTATTCGTTTCTCTTCTATACCTCCAAACACCTACTTTCCATCCACATAACATTTACTCCTCCAATTTTCACGCTATCATTTACAACCGCATTCATACAAACCTCTTGACAAAACATAAACCAATCAATAACTATTTTTATTTAATTTCAATTCATTTACAACATAATCATTCATACATCTTCCAAACCACATTTTAGTTACACGCAAAATATCACACATGCTTAACTTACTATTGGAAACCACGAATTCTTTCTTATGCTTCTGCAAACATCATGCGTATTCACACCTTTTTTTTTTTTTTTTTTTTGGCATCTCCATTCAAAACACTCTTTCGTTCATATAATCTCATTACATTTCGGGCATTCATAACGTGAAGCAATTAATCCTTCTTTCATACACCATTCAATCAATTCTTTCTTGCCTCTCACATTCAATAACGTAAAACCGGTACCCAACAACAAAATGAAATTCGAAATGTGCGCCCACAAAATACGAAAATTCTAGAAGTAGTTAGGGTTGCCGCATATAGTGTTTAAAAGTAGGGTTACCAAGATGGCGCAATTATCACCAACCAAAGTAATTCGCGCCAAGGGTGTGGGCTGTCCTAGGAGTGAACCGGAACTGGCTAATAAAGGTTGTTAGATCAAGCAGACTCCTTTATACTTTGTCAGCTTCAACTTCATCGGTAATAAATCGAACTTTTAAAGTCATACAACAATTAAAATTGGAAGAACTAAGTGATGAAAAGCCTTGGAGGGATGCCATTCGGAATATCCCTGACTGTCCTATGGATAAAGATGTGGCTGGATTCTGGTTGGTGACATAACATGACTGTCTCTCTGCTCATCTTTATAAACTCCAAATACTGGATGATCCTGCCTGCCCCCTCTGCTGCAGTGGTGCATTGAGGGCTGAGCATCTTCTCGACTGTCCAATGCTTACAAAGACCTACATCTTCTCTCAATATTGGGAAGCTATAGATTTGTTGTTCTACTTAAATTTTTAATTTTTGTTTTTCTTTGTTCCTGTAATTTATTCTGCTTTGCTTTGCTATTTAGTTCTAAGTAATATATAGATCTCCTGTGTGATCTCTGTTTAGCATCAGGATAATGTCAAGAACGCTGCTATATTTGAAAAAAAATATATGAAGTCCATTATCAATCGCTCAATATATATATATATATATAATTTCATTAAAGAAATTATATTTGTACTGTTATGAGTGCTAAAATGTTACTAATTTTGATGAGAAAGTAAATATAAAATGGTTTTTTTTTACTGTAATGAAAATCAGATGGAAAAAATTATAGAATATCACCTTTTACATCTATTTTAATCTTTTATTAATATCATTTTGGAGTTTGTTCTCTTTATTTACTTGAAATAAAATAAAATTTTTGATGAATAATGTAGCTTCTAGGAATTTAGTCTTTTGCAACTACCAAAGATTTAATACTGCATTTCAAGTGAAAATTCAGTGCTACAGCTGCATGAAGTTTTTAAATGTCTTTTATGCTTCAGTTTTTAAAATTCTTTTCCGTTTATTGGATATATATTCTCAAGCAATTTGAAAAAGTATTTTTCATTATCTTAAAAATGACTTTGAGATATTTGTGTTTATTGGCTTTTTTTTCCTTGTACAAATAATGCATAAACATTCAATATGTAAGTTTTTATAAGCTTCAATGAGTTTGCAAAGTTCTCTATTATTTTTATATCAATTATGTTTTGATATTGTGCATGATAGTTGATATTTTTGCTGTGCGTATTAAATGTGTGTGTTTTTAGCTCTTTGAGGAATTTATTTTAGCTTGTCAATTGCCTTGCTTATTAAATTAATTTGCCTTCTTTGGCATTTTCATCTGTTTTTCAAAATACTTCATAAAATCTTTCGTGCAAACATTAACAAAACAATATTAAAAGAATTATATAAAACTTATGGATGTGTGTGAAATAGTTTTTAGCTTTATAAACTTAATTTGATTTTAAAAAGTAAATTTTTTTATATTTGTTGAATATTACAGAAGAGAGATTTCTCACTCATGTGAATTGTTTTCCAAGATATTTTTCTTTCAAATATCTATTGTGTAAAAAAATATTTTATCAAGCTTCATTTTTTTCCCCTTGAGTTGTTGGAAATGTTTGGATCTGGAACTGCTTGTGTGGTGTGTCCAGTAGGATCAATCTCATACATGGGTGAAACTGTTTCCATCCCTACATTAGAATCAAAAAAGGCTCTTTATCGTCGGTTTCTAAGTTCGCTTCTAGACATTCAAGTAAGTTTCTAATGAATTAGCCTATTTTTTTCTTGAATAAAGTTAATGAAATTGCAGAATCCGAAAAAGTTTTGTGAGAAGAGTAATGCATGTGGGAAATTATTTATTATACATATTAATGTAAAACTTTATTATATTTGTATAAAAGAATTATTTTTCTATCTGTACGATTCGAAAATAGTGTTGCAATCTTTTATTTTAAAGTTTCTGTGTATGTTTTTTGGTAACACCTGTGTGTTATAAAAGGGGGTCTCTGGCTCAAGAAATATATAAAATATTCATATATCTTTTTTTAAATGATTTCTGACAAAAAGAAATTCAACTTGATCTTAAAGAAAAAGGTGCTTTCAGTTATATTTTTTATATTGGATTCTTTTACTTTGTAATACACAGTCCAGTCACATTAATGTGGCCATCACGTGTTTTCGTTTGAAGTTAAATAACCAATTACAGAAGGCAGCACAGTGCAGTTGAGTGTATATAAAGTGTGCGAAGGCTACGGAAAACATTGCAATCGTTGGCGTAATGCAAAAACAGAGCGGCTTATCCGTCGTCCAAAAGTGTATGATTAATGGCTTTGGGGCCAAGAGTGAAAGCATTTCCGAAACGGCTAAGCTTGTGAACTGTTCGTGTGCCGCCGTGGTAAAAGTATACCATACATGGCGCAATGGAACTTTCCAAAATCAGTTTCGTGACAAATGTGGTGCACCTCGGGCCATAGATGACAGAGATGAACGGCGGCGGCGTAGATGCGTTCGGGCGAATAGACGTGCTACCGTTGAGCAACTGACCGTCCAGATGAAGCAAGGGGTGATCAACAGTGTCTCCCAAACTACTATTCAACGAACGTTGCTGCATCTGGGCCTACGTAGCATACGCCTAGTTCATGCACCTATGCTGACTGCTGTTCATCGGCAAGGAAGGCTGGAATTTGCACGCAAGTACCGCAACTGGACATTTACCGAGTGGCGGAAGGTAGCGTTTTCCGATTAATTACGTTTTATGCTCCATCGGACAGATAAACGTTGGCGTATACGGCGTGAAACCTCTGAAAGCCAACACCCTGCAACCATTGTCAGACCGGTCCAGGCGAGAGCATTGTGGTCTGGGGAATGTTTTCCTGGCATTCTCTGGGTTCTCCTGTGGCTCTCTATCAACCAAAACCTCTTATTACCCTTTTGGATTGCTGAAACCGGACATCATAAAGATGAAAGGAATGTCCGCTTTGACCTCACTTCGAGATGGGTAGAAAGTTACTAGTAAAAGATGCGTAAACATATTAAATGTCATGCTTTAACATATACTTCCGACCCACCCCCACCCCACCCTTCAAGTTTCAACTTAAAAGAAAACTGTCATTAAATATACAAAGTACAAATTAAAAAAATAAGATATGTTACCAAGTGTATGCAAATGAAATGAGACGATTGATTTAAAAACAAACACAATATATTTGGAAAACTATTAATATTTCTTTATTCGAAATATTATCCATCGCTAGCTACACATTTGCCCTATCTTTCGGGCAATTTGTGAATACCACGCCAAAAAAATGATCGGTCTATTGAGGCCAGCCAGTCATCAAGTCCAGATTTGACGTTTTCCTAAGAAGTGAAGCGATGGTCAGACAATGCGTGTCCCAATGATGCAAATAAGTGTTAATCGGAAGGAGCTAAGGGCTCCCAGCCGAGCGCCTTAATGATGTCCTAGGTCGCTTTAGTTAGGTTGTCATCAAGGAAAATCACTTTGTGCTACCGTTTCTTGTATTGCTCGCGTTTTTCGAGTACAGCATCGTTCAAACTAAGTAATTGTTGCTTGTAGCGATCAGTATTAACGGTTTCGCCAGGTTTGAGAAGCTCATAATAGATTGGTCCCTCCTGATCCCAGAAAATACACAGCATTCTCTTGTGGCCGAAGCGATTCGGCCTTGTGATCGATTTGGACGGCTGTTCGGGGTCAACATATGATCGATTACGCTTGGGATTCTCAAAATAAATCCATTTTTCATCGCCAGTCACAATACGATGGAGATATGACTTGCGTTTGTAGCGGGCAAGCAACATTTTGCGCACGATGTTTCGATTTTCCTGTTGACGGCCCGTTAGCTCGTGTGGTACCCATCTACAGACCTTTATTACCTTGCCCATTGCTTTGAGACGACAGGAAACAGTGCTCTGGTCAACATTCAATTATTCTTCAAGATGTTCTTGCGTTTGGTCATCATCTTCATCGAGTAATGCTTGCAGTTAAGCATCTTCAAAAAATTTTGATGGTCTTCCAAGCTCCTCGTTTCTCACATCGAAATCACCATTTTGAAACTTTTCAAACCGCATGTAGCACTGCGCACAGCTCAGTGCATTGCCACCGTATGCTACTACAAGCATTTGAAGCGATTCGGCAGCATTGTTCTTCAGATGGTAGCAAAAAATTAATGCTGTCCGTAAATCGTGGTCGGAAGGCATAAAATTCGACATTTTCAACACAGTAAATAAATACAATAGACGCTGAAACTCGTCCAAATGTAAACTAAACATGAGTATCAAAGGTTAAACTATAAAAAAATCCCGTGTCATGGTTTCGTATTGTTTGCATATATGCGTGGCGAAATCTGTTAGCTATCGTCTCATTTGATATGCATACACCTGGTAAATGAAATACCAAATTCACACCCAATAATATTTAAAAAAATTTATCAAATTTTTTGTAACAAAAAAATATATTTTTCAAATTTGGTCCAAATGCTGCCCTTAAAATTTGCCAGGTAGGGGTTCAGCCCTATAGCCGCCCTCGATCCTCACCCGCATAATCTAGCGCAGCTGGCCACAGCACTGGAATTGGATGACTCAACATCCTAGTGAACACCTTCAGGAACCTAATTGACCTCCTGCACGTCTTGCAGCAATCCGCTCTGCCAAAGCTGGTTCTGACTTTTAACAGGTGGTCATATTAATGTTAACTGGATTGTATAATTTAGGTTTGCATGTGCCATCATACATTGCAGGATCTCTCAAAGCAGGTAATGTGCAATAGAGGGTGATTGCAGGTATATATATTTTAGTAGAATATTATATTTTTTAACTGCATGCAAAATAATATGAATTCCCTCTGAGGAAAAATAAAAAAAAATCATTAAAATTTTTAATTGTGACAAAAAAATCTATTATGCTTTTTTCACTATACTTTTGATGAGAGGTTAGAAAAATTTGCTTACTTGTCGTCGTAAGGCAATTTTGAATTCCTATATTATTGGAGAAGAGTAATTTCTTTGATTCACACATTAATTGACCATATTCTATTCATTTGCTATGTCTCTAGTTTGTTGAATATGTAGACCATGTTATTTATTCAATTCCTTATGGAAAGCATAATTATTTCCATCAACAGATAATCTGTACTCACACTACCTAGGGAAAGATATGCATCAGAATAATCCCAGAACAATGCTGTTTTCTCTATATTCATGCCATATAGTGCACAATACTCACTCCTTGCTATTACTCCTTGTCCATACTCTCTCTGATCAGGTTCATTCTAATATGAATAATTTATTCTCAGCACATCTCTTTTTATGCAAACTGGAATTTTAAAAAATATATTGATTTTATCTATTTTTTCTATGCTCAAAATTTAAATAACTTTATAAAGTTGTAATCGAATTTATCAAATTGTATAATATTTTTTTATTTTGTTTTTATAATAGTAAAATTTTATATTTTGACACTTTTGAGTATATGAAATTTAGATTACTATTGTGATTTGACTTGTCTTTTTTTAAATTGTTAATGAGTAAATATTGTGTAATGTTGAGAGCCAATGTTTCCTTTTTTAAATATTTATAATGCTTTTATGCTCTGAGATTTATGTTTCCTAATTTCCTCTGTTGTCTTGATTGTTGTCTTTTAAAGTTTTTTTCTTCTTGTAGTATGGAAGGTTGCCATCAAAATGGGCTGTTCCCATTGATGAATTATGAGAACAAAAAGCCAAGCTAGAAGTCATGATACACAGCTGCCATTGTAAAACTTATTGTTCAAATAATATTTTTATATACTACAGTGTTTATACATTTATTCTAAATTATTAAAATGTTATCTGTTTATCTGTGGCATAGTTCTTTAAAATTTGTTTACGTATACATTGGTGTTCAAAATTAAGAAAAATTTGCATGTTTTGTCAAATTTAATTAAAAGAATTGAACGAAATGTAATAATACTGCTTCGAAATAAAAATACAAATCTTGTACGTCGAATATGTAGGCGTATACATGCATGGAGGCAGAGATAGTCGAGGAACAGGATTTATAAGTGTGCGTGCCAAAACCGCATTTAGTTTGCTACCACGCCTTACCAAATATTTTTTACAGCAATGGGGTAAATTAAAATTCAAACAGCATTAGATTCAAACACATTTAAATGATCGAATGAGGTGGCGAATTGTCCATAGGCTTGCAGGAGGATAGGTAGACTTCAATTTAAAGTCCGGCGGCGTGTTCAACTTTCGGAAACTGTTTCAGGATACCAAGTCCGCCGAAAGATCTGGCAAGGTCGTCCAAGACCCAGATCAGCCAGAAAAGATCACCATTTGTCCATTATATCAAAGCGCAACGGATGCTAAAACTTCTCAACTATTTCTTCTGGAAACGGTCACAATTGTGACCGTTTCCAGAAGACTTCATAAGAGAGCTATTACCACGGATCTGTTTTTTGTATCCCTCTCACTTCTGCGAACAAAAAAGTGATGCAGAGATTATATAGATCGGAGCCTGCATCAGTGGGCGACCATTCTCTTCAATGATGAATCCCAACTCCGCGTAACCAGTGATTCTCGCTGAGAAATTTTATCAGCGAATTTTTGATGATCTGGGCAGGCATCACGCTTGAGGACCTCGTACTGCATATGTTTGGAAGAGGCACTAAGACTGTTTTGAGATCTTGGAGCCCTAAGTTTGCATTTTCAAGGGTGCAGTTGGCCCTGATTTTTTATTGGATAAAAACGCGAGGCCACGCACAGCTCATCTGGTTGACGAATTTCTGGATAGTGAGGATATTCGCTGGATGGATTGACCAATCACATCTTAAACCTCAATGCTGTAGAACAGAGGTACTCAACCTTTTTTCCCCCGGCCACATGCATATGACAGGTATTTCACGTGGGCCAAAACAGGAGGATAATGGAAAAAATGCACTATAAGACCAAAGCAAAATTTATTAAAATATTAAAACTCATTTTCGGGAGCCTTTATTTTAATTTTATATTAACCTCTATCAAACCCAGACAAAAAATATGTACTTTCATGCATTTTTTACTGAAATATGTGGTAGTTTTGATTTCCTTTCTTCTACAACCAAGTCTCTGAACGTGCATAGCTCCCCTAAACGGCGGGTCTTTAGTGGTACTGGGATTGAACTGACGACATGCTAGCCACGATCCGATACCTTGACCACTAGGCTACCGCGACCTGAAAAGGCACTATGACACAAATCATGAAGCAAACTATATACAAATGCATCGCGTTTATTACACACTCTTACCCCACCGCTGGGGTCCTTCGTCCAGGAGGTTCGGGGTGAGCTATCGAAAATGGCTACAGTACGGTTAGCTGAAATTTTTATCCGTGGTTGAAATCCACAGTCAAGTAAAAAATCACACAGTCTGTGACGGGCTCACACGTCTTTTCTTTAACATGTTCTTTGGGGCCAGAATTAATGGCAACTCTTTTCCAACCAAATCCAAGAAGTGAAGTGTGAAAGAAAGATGCAAATTAAGAACCTTTTAAATATCAGAAAGTACAGTAAGTGCGAGGGCAATTAGAGGAATGTAAACAGTTCGTGGTTCTAGATTGAAAAAGTTTTAGATAACTTTACGTGGCGAAGAATAGTAATTATATGTGATAGAGATCCATTACTCAAGGTGCATACCATTGCACACAAGTTATCGCAAGACCTCATCTAAAATTATTGTGATCGTTTACTGATACTACAACAAGGTAGGATTGATTATTTAATATTAGGATCAGTGATTGTAATAGAATTGAGTGTGTGCGATTCAGTTATTGATAGTGGTCCGAGTTAGGTTAAGTCGTTATTATAAATATATTGTGTGTGGTGTTTTGCCACCGTAGATTCTCTCACATAAATTATTATAATCTAATTTGTTAAAGGTTTAAGTTGAATATCTTAATAAAGTCATATTAAGATAATGTTTCTGTACTATAAATAAAGTAAAAACGGTGTTGAATGGGCGGAACTTAGCTTTTAATGACTTAGAAGTGAGGTTACACATGATTGTTGTTTACACAATGACTGTACAGGGTGTTGCCAATCTAGAAAACAAAATTAAGTGATGCCAGATTACATAAGAATAATATTACATTTACCCCCCTTTATTTTAATCTAGTTATTTTAGTCCCTGATGTAGCCCTTCAAGTATGCAGGAGGTTGCCTGTGACGAGCTGTAGTACGCAATGCTACTGTGTTCATGTTCTGTTCAGTCGAGTCTTCTAAAGTAATGGCTGAGTCTGAGTTTATTGGCTGCAGATCTGGATATGCTTGAACATTTTCCTCTGCACCCTTGTTGTCTTCAGATCTGGTAGTTTCCCCTCTTGGAGCCAAGTGTCTTATAGAGACAGTTGTTTCCTTCCATCACCAAGTTTTACATGCGCATAGTCAGGATTAGCTTCAATTAATTCCACTTCTTGAACAATTGGCTCATATTTGTTAGCACGCATCTGATTTTTCATAAGAACTGCACCAGGCTGTGTAAGCCAAGTAGGTATGGAACAGCCGTTATGGGATAGTCGAGGATGAGAAAAAACATTCGTTCATGAGGAGTAGCATTTGTTGCTGTACACAACAAGGAGCGAATGGAATGCAGAGCTGTTTGGATAACTCCTTCCCATTGTCCAGTTTTCATACTATTAGATCTTAAAGCAAGTTGTATAGTTTTCCAGATTATTCCATTATAACGTTCAACCTGTCCATTTCCTGCTGGATTATAGGGAGTAGTACGACTTGTTGCAATTCCTTGAGAAGTTAAAAATGATTTTAATTCATGAGACATGAAAGATGATCCTCTGTCAGAATGAATAAATGATGGCATTCCAAAAATAGAGAAAATGTTCTTCAAATGCAATATTACGGTTTTTGCAGAAATGTCACTACAAGGAATCGCGAATGGAAATCTAGAGAATTCATCAACTAATGTTAAAATATAGGGATTTCTTGAGACACTAGGTAAAGGTCCTTTAAAGTCAAGATTCAACCTTTCAAATGGAGCTGTAGCTTTCACAAGTGTTCCAACATTTTTAACAAACCTTGGCTTTAATTCATTACGTATTAAACAGGAGTTTGTGACTTTCTTTATATCCTCTAACGAAAAAGGGAGATTTTTCCAACAAACCCAATGGTGCATTCGTGTCACTCCAGGATGACAAAGAGAGTTGTGAAGATTGTATAAGTCGACTCTGGGAGTTATAGCACCAGTTATACGTGATAATGTATCAGCAATCACGTTTTGCTTCACAGGACGATAAATAATGTCAAATTTAAAACTAGCAAGTTCAAGTCTCCAACGGATTAACTTTTCATTTTTAATTTTACTCCCATGTCGCTGATTGAATACAAATGCGACTGCTTGTTGATCAGTGAATACTTCAAAATGCTTCCCCATCAAGAAGTGTCTCCAATGACGAAGTGATTCCACAATGGCATATGCTTCTTTTTCTGGGGATGAATGTCTCAATTCAGATACATGTAGGGTTCTTGAGAAAAAGGCAACAGGACGTCCAGCTTGGCTCAAGGTAGCTCCAATCGCAAAATCAGATTATTCAGTTTCCACTCTAAATTGTATGTCATCTTCAATTGTTGCCAAGGTAGCATATTTGCCACATCAACTTTCAGTGAATTAAAAGTCAATACAGCATCTCTAGAAAGAGGAAACTGTTTCTTTCTTAGAAGAGGACATATTTTCTTAGAAAACCCCGGGATCCACATCGGCAATAATGGGCAAACATTCCTAAAGCACGTTGCAATGCAAATGAGTCTTTCAGAACAGGCATATCTCGCAAAGGTTTTAAACGTTCAGGATCCGGTTTAATTATACCGTCCTGAATAATGTAGCCTAGCAAATGGACAGAATTACTTGAGTAGGTACACTTATCTTCATTTAGAGTCAAATTATACTTCTTTGCCACAGTCATGAACTTCTCTAAGTTGTCATCATGTTCTTTCTGGTCTTTTCCGCACACAGTAACATCATCAATGAATGGATATGTAAGGTTGAGTCCTTCATCCTCAATAATTTTGTCAATGACTCTTTGAAAACAAGCTACTCCATTAGTAACCCCAAAAGGAACACGCAAAAACTTGTAGAGAGCTTTCCACAAGCTTCAAAAGCTGTATAATGTCTCTCGCTATCCTGGATAGGAATTTGATGGTAGGCGCTTTGGAGATCAATTTTGCTAAAAACTTTATTTTTTGAAATTTTCAAAATTACCTCTTGTATTTTAGGCAAAGGGTAGGCATCCAGCAAAGTGTATTTATTAATTGTTTGAGAGTAGTCAACTACCATTCTGGGCTTATGATTTTCTCCTCTAATGACAAAGGCTTGAGCCCTCCATGGTGAGTTACTTGGTTCGATGACTCCTTCCTGGAGAAGTTTCTCAACTTCCAATGCCATAAATATATTGTCTTCAACAATCTGACGTCTCGATTTTGTAACCAAAGGTCTACAGTCTGGATTCAAGTTAGAAAATAACGAAACAGGAGGTACTTGTGCTGCAGCCAAAGAACAAATTGTTAGTGGAGGTCTATTACCTTCAAATCCAATTTCTACTGATGAATGTCTGTTTAGAATATCATGGCCAATCAAAACATCACTACAAAGATCTTTCATAACTAAAAGTTCCACATTTTGATAAGTGAAGTTTTCAATTTTCAAATTAACTTTACAAACACCCTCTTTTTCAGTCACCATAGAGGAGTTTGCCATGGATATTTTCCCAAATATGGTTCAACTTTCAATTTACATTTCGCCACATGTTTTTCGTTAAGAAAACTAAGACAGCTTCCTGTATCGATTAATGCACTGAGCTGAATATTATTAACCAATGCCTTAATTATTGATTTCTGGAGACAGTGAGTAGATCCCGAAATAGCTGCCAGTGTGTTTGAAGAAGCCACCACATTTGAAGAGTTTCTCCCAGGTCCAGATTTGCACACTCGCTGGTAATGTCCCTTTTTTTCCACAGTTTCTGCAAGTAGCATCTCTAGCTGGACAAAGGGTTCGGGAGTGTAAGTCATTTCCACAAAAGAAGCATTTTGAGACCTTGAGGAGGAGGAGGAGGAAGCCGCTGATGTTGCTACGGTTTGTTCTGAAAAATCTTCTGTTTTCATAGCTGCGGATTGTACAGAAAATGAACTTCCCATATTAGAAGCTGCATGCACTTCAGCTGATTCAAGTGTTCTAGCTTGCTCAAAAGCTTGATCGAGAGTCATCGATGTATTTTCGAGGAGTCGTTGACGAATACGAGGACATTTTAATCCTCGTATGAAAGCATCTCTAATATACTCTTTTCGGTACTCTTCAGCCTTCACATCAGTAAAGTCACAGTCTTTGCTCAATTGATTTAAAATTTGTAAATATTCACTGACAGTTTCTTCCGTTTGTTGATTTCGTGTTGACAAGCAATGTCGAGCGAATATAACGTTACGTTTCTTTATAAAAAGAAAATCAAGTATCGCAATAGCTTGAGCATAAGTTGTGCAATTATTAATGAACTGATAAACATTTGAGGTTACGTAATTACTTAGCAAAGGAAGTTTATTTTCTTCTGTAATGGTTTTTATGCCTCCTAAAAATTTTTCAAAAGTTTTTTTCCAATGGCGCCATTTTGTTTCCGAATTAGAACACGTAGGATCTATATCAAATCTTTCAGGTTTCAGCAATTGTTCCATTATCAAATTTAAAAACAGAAACGATTCAAGAAGATTTCTAAGTCATTAAAATTGTACTATAAATAAAGTAAACGGAGTTGAATGGACGGAACTTAGCTTTTAATGACTTAGAAGTGAGGTTACATAATTGTTGTTTACACAATGACTGTACAGGGTGTTGCCAATCTAGAATGCAAAATTAAGTGATGCCAGATTACATAAGAATAATACACTGCTGGACAATTGCTAAGGACGGATAACACTATCATCCATAGCAACCACAAAATGAAAGGAAGCAAAATGTGGAAAATTAGAATAAGTGCAGGATATTAGAAGAAGTATGAGTATGCAAATTTTTTTTCCACGTCTGTTCATCACGTGATAGCGCTCATAAGAGCTTTAAAGGTTTTGACGCGTGTGGACAGTTGTTGTTTCAAATCAAAGTTTTACAGGAAAGATTTAATAGACGAACTTAAAATTTTTCGCATGTCTTCCCGACATCACATAGATGATTTTATGCGTGGCCGAATTATTGGAAAGATCGAAGAAGGGCGAAAAATAACAGATGTTGCCAGGGAGTTCGACATCGCTCACAGCGTTGTTTCACGGCTGTGGAATTCATTTAAAACTACTGGAATGTGTAGTAGACGGCACGGGGGAGGTCGTGTTAGAAGTACGACGCCTGCAGAAGACAGATATATCGTCCTATCAGCAAAAAGGAACAGGCGCACCACAGCTCAGCAGGTGACAAACCAGTTTCTTGCTGCCTCAGGAAAGCAGATCTCCCGAAAAACTGTTGCCAGACGTTTGAGGGGAGGAGAACTATACGCACGCAGACCTGTTGTGTGTCCCATTGAGCAGACAGCACCGTACTGCCCGTTTGCAATGGTGTCGTGAGCATCACAATTGGACTGAACAGGACTGGACATGCGTACTATTCTCAGATGAGAGTAGGTTCAGTCTGTCATCGGATTGTAGACGCCAACTGATCAGGCGCGAGAGTGGTACTGCTTATCGTCCAGAAAATATCCAGGAAAAGGACCGATATCCGACATGCAGTATCATGGTGTGGGCCGGCATCATGATCAATGGCCGCACGCGCCTACATGTGGTTGCAAATGGGACTATGTCGGGCCAACGATACATTGATGAAGTTCTACTTCCTCATGTTCGTCTTTTCCGCGGTGCTGTCGGTGATAAATTTGTTTTTATGGACGACAACGCAACATGTCATCGAACACTCGCTGTTCAGGATTGTCTAGACAGTGAGGGTATTCAACGTCTCGTATGGCCAGCGTTCTCAGATCTAAACCCCATTGAAAATGTGTGGGATGCTTTGGGGAGGCAAGTTGCTGGTCGAAACTATCCTCCGACAAACAAGAACACCCTCATCCGTGCACTCACAGAGGAATGGGATAAATTGCCTCAATAGCTGCTGGATAATGTGCAAAGTATGGTACGACGTGTGGAATGTTGCATCACACTCCATGGTGGACATATCCCGTACAGATACCTTTCTTTAAGGTGCCTGCTGACTTTTAGATGCATTGTTCCATTTCTCCGTACGCAGATCAAATGTGAACATTTTTCTTTCTTTCAGATGTTTCACAGCTTTTGTACTTTCCAGAACAATAAATATTCTTTATTCTAATGTCTGAACAGTGTGGCAACTATATTTTATCCTACTAGGCCTCATGTCTCGCTTAATGTTATGCTACATAGCAATTTGTGATCCGTCCTTAGCAATTGTCCAGCAGTGTATTACAGTTTCCTTCTAGTTACGCTAATCCTACACCTCTAGCTCACGCTGATACTCAAAGAGATAATCACTCCATGGGGGGATTATCACAAGTGCCTTTTCCGGGAGCGAAGTATGATTCTTGGAAATACAAAAAGTACAGAAATCTGACGATTTCCAGGGAAAGAGACCCTAATAATGATAGTGATAAAACAAATAATAGTTTGTTTTTTTTTAGAATGAGATGTATGAAATTTCTAGATTAGATAAATAATTACTTTCCTTAGTTTAGGCAAAAAATTTAAACTACATGTAATTTGATATTTATGTCTTGTTTTTATAAAAATAATGTAATTTATTTTCGTATTTATATAATAATTATTTGCTTTGAAAACAAAAACACTTAAAAATTTAACTTAGTTGACAGTTACATAATTTTTTTAAAATCTGATTTTGATTAAAAAAATTATTCAAAATGAATTCGAGAAATTGTTAAAACTACTGCTGAAATCACCCTGTTAATATTTCCAGAGAACATCAGCGTTAACCACTTGCGCTGGTAAAAAATAAAACACTGACGCGTGTACCATTACGGTTTCATACTACTCAGTTTCCTCGTGAGGAGAAACATCGCTTATAGTTACTGCAAACCAGCTCCTCTCAAGGATACGCCTTGGCGTTCGACCTTTGGCTAGAAAAGTTGATTTGGCGGTGAAAAATCTCAGCTCACGATATTGAAGATTTCCCGATAAATCATACCTTTTAAAAGCCTTCTAAAATTAAAAATTATGTATGTTTGTCTTTTTTTTTCGAAATGAAAACATTGTTTACATATTTAGAAAATAAATTTTTAAAAGCTTGTGTTTTTCAAAAGTTTATTCAGAGGATTATCATTTTTTTGAATGCTTCCTCTTATACTTATACTGTTCGAATTAATTGGGACAAACATGTTTTTCTTTTTTGAGTTGGTATGTGATTACTATAGTGATGTCCTGAACCACCTCAAACTCTTTAAATCCGCCTTTAGGTAGTGTGACAGATCGACTTGGTCTATAATTTATCCATTTTAATGTATCAGGAGCTCAGTTGTGAGAGCCTTTCAATGGGGCAGCTGATAATTTCAATTTTGCATTCTGTATAAGACGTGTTACTTTAACTAGTTCAAAGATGGATATTACTCCGAGGAAATGTTCTAAAATAAATCTCACTCTCAATGAAAACACTTCTATGACTGTGAGAGATATAACTATGGCAGTTGGTGTGATCGAAATAAGTGTTTTAAGAACATTTCAAAATTCTGGATCATCGTCTCCAGAAAGAAAAGAAAAATGTGGGCGCAAGTGGGAAAACTGCTCTAAGGATTGATAAAATTCTGGAAGTCGCAAAATAAATCCAAGAAAGATAAGGTGGCTTGCCTAGTCACGAGTTCGAGCCCAGTACCACTAAAGACCCGCCGTGTAGGGCAGCGATGCACGTTAAATGTGTCAAGAGCTGAAACGTCCTCCCGTTGGTGTGGTGTGGTAGTTAGGAGAGGGGGTGCCAGCTGAGGTGTCGTCCTCGTCACTTGACCCTGGTTCCAAATGACGTGGTCCGTCGCCCAAAGCCCTTGTGTAGCTGAACAGTGCGACGTTCACTCACCCAAGAAAGATAAGCCTTTGAAAGGATTTATTCAATAATTGTGCGCACAATTGTTGAGATCGTGAATTGTGAAGCCGCAGCTCGTATGTAATTAAAAACATTACTCTACTTAAATTATGTCATGGATCAACTTAATTCGCACGGACTCATTTCGCTTCGTTTGTTTTCGATAATTATGAACTATTTGCTTCGTTTATATAATTCGTGAATCTCTTTCGCTGAATGACTCACTTTGTCTCACTTTGAATTCGGTATTTGTTTAGTTTAGCTTATTTTATCATATTTGATTTTGGTTTGGTTGGCTAAGTAGGGAGCACTTACAGTGCCATAGGTAACAGTCGAAAGTTCGTAAATTTTGGGTGATTCATGTTCACTTTCACACCAAACGATTCTCTGCAGATTACGCTGTTTAGTGTTAATTAATATAGTTCGATACATCATTTTAATGTCTGCTGTAAATGCATACGTGTAAATTCTGAACCTGAGAATTTTCGCATATAAGTCCTCTTGTATCACTCCTCCATTATATTGAATGTCATTTAAAGATATTCCATTATCAGTTAACGAAGAACAGTTAAAGACAACTTTAAGTTTTGTTGTGGACTTTTCTGGACGATAAATTCCATATGATGGGTAGCGTAATATGTGATTTCGGGTTCAGTTTCATTAGTCACTTCCTTCATGTGACCCAGTCTTTCATAATCTCTTAAAAAAAATTCACGATATAAATTTGAGTAATTTTCATTTCTAGCTAAACGATTCCACAGCGATCCAAGTCGTTTGAGGGCTATGTCTTTCGAATTACCCAAACACGAGGGTTCCTTTTTTAAGGTCATAGATACTACATATTTACCTTCTTTAGTTCTAAAATGAGTATTCGCGTAATGTTCCTCAAAAATTAGCCTTTCTTTATTTTTAACTATTGGTTCCTCTACCTCCTCTACTTTCCAAAATTTTTCTAAAGTTTTATTCAAGTCCTCATCACGAATCAAACCGCAGTGAACCTTAGTTTCGTTTATTGAATCTAAATTACCCGTTACTATATAACCAAATACGCTGTTGACTAACAGTAATTGCAAATCTTTTATTTTAATTCTTTCCGGTTTCAATAACTCATAAAATATATTTGCACCTAATAATAAATTAATTTTGCCGGGAACATTAAAATTAGAATCCGCTAATTCCACAAAATTAGAAAAATCAGAATTTATCTCTAACGCTTTCTGCGGAATAAAATCAGTGATTTTTTTAACTACGAGCATATCCAACTCCCTTTCGAAAGATTTATTTTGATTAGAAATCGCCACTTTAATACACCCGTTGACAACCATAGAGGCACCATTTAAACAGGAGATTAATGTATTTATTCTTTCGGTCTTAAGGGGGTCACTTCACGCAGCATTTTCCCTATCTCCGTAATGTTAAAAATGACCAAGTTTAAGGAACATTTTTTAAAAATTGGCTGGTTGCACAGTCATGAATTTTTTTGTGTGTATTCATTGTATTGTTTTTATTATTTTAATGGGAGCATTTTTTAAAATTTTAATTAGTTTTTTTTAAAAAAATTCATATGTGGAGTAACACATCAAAATTTTTATAACGATGAAAATTCTTGTACATTTTAATCCATAAATATTTTTTGAATAATTTTTTTGACAAAATCTCTCATTAAAATATTTATTTGTATAGTGTTAATTTATGTGCAAAGTTTCAAGGCTGTAAAATAAGTAGTTTTTTCAAAAATGTTCCTTTTGTGTTGAAATTTACACTTTTGAGAAATAGTGATTTAAAGTACAAACTTACTATTAACTAATGCATACCAGAACTATAACTTGGATTGCTAGTGTCATCTGCAAGATCATCTTCTTGCCTACATTTTAATTGTTTGTTTTTAATTCTAGCTTCTTTGGTTCATTGTAAAAATGACTATTCTGCTTACCTAATACACGGATGATCTACTTTTTGCAATGCTCGACATTTGTAAAATTCAGGGGTTGAATGTTTAATACATCTAAAACTTTTAATTTGGTAATGAAGCCTTGATTATATAAGTATATAGCTTCATGTACTATAGTTTTTGAAGGTCCCAATTGCACAAATACAGTTTTTGGAATTATACACCAAAAATTATTTTCGCTTTCACTAATATTTTGAGTTTATCAAGCAAGCATCCAGATAAATGTTCAAGATTAGTGATCTCTAAATACTTTGTTTATGCAATTCTCCTAATTACAATAGGTAAGTCGTGTTTATGCTTGTATGTGTAACCTTTCAGTATGGACATTTTATATCTACACCACAAGTCGCATCCCATGGGGCATAAACCGTGTCGTAGATTCAAACCTGTGAACATTTTATCAAAAATTATAGTCCATATAGCTTGCCTTATGGCTGACAAATTTTCCCGAGTTGTTTTGAACAGCCAAAACATAGTAAATTTGCAATTTATTTATTTCAGCATCTGTCAAGCCATTACGGCATCCTAGAGATTTTTTGTCTTTAAACTTTTTGTCTTTTAATTTTGATTTTAAGGCCCTAAGTCATGTCCCCATCATTTTCTCAACATGATCAACACATTCTAATTGTTCAATATTGACATATCTTTAGATTCTAAAACTGCTTTGTATGCTTTAGAGTTCCCATATAGTCCAAATATTGTGTATATCGTAAATTGTGTAATGTCTGCGAGCGATGAGAGATACAAAAAAAGTGCACCTCTTCAATTTCCATTCCCCTACTATTTTCAATGTAACTTGCCGAACACTCATTGCTATGTACATCACTGTTAAAATTACATGAACATTTCTGCGATAATATTTTAGCATCAACAACTTTCCCAGTGTCCAAACTAACTGCCGTAACAACACCATTTAGAAATGTATAGCTTCTTTTTAGCCAGGTACCATTGATAGCCACTGGTACATTTGGTTATCCATTATTAAATATTGTTTCGGCAGCAGCTAAAGCCATAGACATTTTGTTACTTTCTCTGTCGCATTATTTAATGTATACATGGAATCGTAAAACCACTATGGTGTAAGTGACAAATGCATAACTCCGCAAAATATTTTTGCAACTGCTTCTTTTTAAATAGACCTCATAGCATATAAAATTCTATTGTGTCCACTTCATATAATTTTGTATCTTTTTGATCAACTACTGTTTTAGTAAACCTGGTATTAAGAAATGTTTGAATAAGACCACAAAAGTCATAACATATTACCAATTTTCTAGCCAAACCCTAGATTTGGCGACCAAAATTTATGTGAATACCTTAGTTTTTACAATAATTTTATGTAATTAATGTTGTTTCAAAGCACAAAAGAACAGTACAATGTCAGGAATTTCACAGAAACCTTCAAATGAATCTAAAAAAGAAACATACTCTTTATTAAACTTACCTAACTTAGATCTTAAAGCTGATTTATTTATGTTGAAATTGTCTGACTTATCAACATTTAAATCCATAAAGTTTGGGTTTTTGTACATTTCTTTCCAAACTCTTTCGTTTTTTAAACATTTTTATTACTTAACAGAGTTTAGAAAACGTTTTGTAAACGTTTTATTAATGTTTTTGATGTAAAACACTTGTGCATGATAGCAGAAATCCGTTGCATTTAAGGAGGTTGATT